>VXAZ01003263.1:734152-964219 GCA_013399875.1 Gymnorhina tibicen
GGCCGGCCCGGCCCCATCGGCGGCGAGTGAGGGCTGCTCCGCCCGCCCCCTCCTCCTCCTCCTCCTCCCCCGCAGCCCGCGGTATTGTCTCACGGCGAGGCCGGAGCCCGGCGCTGGGGGGGAGGCTCCAACTTGTGGCAACTTGGCGGCGGGGCAAACGCCGCCGAGCAACGCTGGGTGCTGGGAGGAGTGCAGCGGGGGGAGGCGCCCCCGCCTCCCCTTCGCCTCGAAAAGAGGGCGAAACCCGCGTTTCACCAGCCGGGCAGCCGCTCGCCCCTCCCAGAGAGCGGCAGCCCCGCAGCGCGATCGCCCGGCCGAGGAGGAGGCGGGGAGAGGGGAGCAGCCCCGGGCCGGCCGCCAGACAAAGGCAGCGGCGACAACGTCCGTGAGCCCCGAGTCAACTCGGGGCCGGGGTCGTGCCCCCCCCGCCCCACCACACGCAGGGGGGGCCGCGCCTCCCCTTCTCCCCCGTTCCCAAACAAAAGCGGCGAGCAGGTGGAGGGCGGGGTGAAAGGGCAGCCGCCGGCTGCGGCCGTCCCCCGGGCAGGGACGCCCCGCCTTCGCCGTGCCAGGCGGCAGGGGGCCGGCATGGGGAGCGCGAAGGGGGCCGGCTCTTCCCGTCTCGCCGCGGTGTTCGGGGAGGGGGAACCGGGCAATGCGGAGCGCGGGTCAGGGGGCAGCCGCGGGGGGAGCCGGGGGAAGGAGGAAAGGAGGCTCTTTCCGCCGGCCCCTCCCGGCGCCTCCTCGGCCCGCGCTGCCTCCACCACCTGTGGGGCGGGAGGGGCCCGCGGGCGCCGGGCCGCGCTCTCCCGCCCAGCCCCTCTAGCGGCAGCCCCGCGGCACCGCCCGGCCCGGCCCGGCCCTGCCCTCGGACGGGACGGGCTGGGCGCCGGCAGGGAGCAGTGGTAAACACAGGTAAAGCCCTCAGCAAAGGAACACAGTAGAGAAGAGATTTGGAGTCCCAGACTGTAAAAAAAGTTTGATGGCAGAGTGCGAGGCAGAACTAGAATTGCTAATCTGAAGGCAAATCTTATGGATGGGAAATAAATTCAGGGTTTGGATTTGCTTGATACCTTCATTGAGTTAGTGGTGAGGCTGGGAGTGAAATACTTATTTTTTGCAATTCTTTCAGTTTAATTGAATCACTTTATAGGATTTTTCAGTGTCTTAAATCAGGACCAGACTTGGCCTGGAGTATCGGTGTGCCAGCACACAATCCTTGGCATTTCACTACCAAGCAGGCAAAGTACTGCTTGATCTAAGACATAGGGAAATCTCTATTTTAATTTCTGAAAGACTAGTGAATCTCAAGGTACTTTTTCATATGGCAAGTTGTCTTGTGAAGGTGCCTGGTATATACAGTGGGATTTTAAGGTTTTGTATATTAATGTGACAGGTCACATATTTTGCTTTCTGAAAAGTGACCATTAGGCCATTCTGATTATGTAGTCTGTTCCTCTAACTCCTGTTTCAGTTGGTTTATTTCTCATAAAACTTTCCTTCCTTGAACTAAACCTTTTTCTTTTTTTTTCTACAATACTTCCAGGATTAGCTACAGGATGTTTCTTCAATACCTAAGGAAAACTTTGGGTTCAGGATTGAGTCATCAATCCCAGCAGATTAATGATTTAAGCTTTAGTGTATCCCCAAGTATGCACATTGAAATGAAAAGAAAATAAAATAGCTTACATCACTAATGAGAAGAGCAAATTCTGCTTCCAAAAATGCCTTCTCTGTTTATATCCCCCTTTTTCACCTGCCAAACATTCATTCTTCATCATGAACATTTTGTTGTCCTTAAGAAATTCAAGACTTACATTACTGTTCTGGCTTTTAGAACTGGTCTTAAAAATTCAGTATTGAAGCATGATGAAGAAATCTGAGCACAGATTTTAAAATTGGAAAATCTAGAGCCAGGCCTGGCAGCCATTGAAAGCTGTCAAACTGTGCTACTGTAATTACATCAGTGGTAGGTGTGGACTTGTAGTTCTTGGGAAAGCAGTTGCCTAAAGAAGGAATATCTGAAAGCTTTCACACTCCTGGTTAAGAGAGACCTCAGTCAAGAAGTTTCTAGCTAATGCTTGCTTAGTGCCTATTAGTCTGACACAGTCATGAAGCAGATCCTCAGCTTGTGGCTGACAGTTCAGAAATCAGACTTCCTTATCTTGAATGACACCTTTTTTCGCCTTTTATCCTTAGATGTTATCAATGTTACTAGGAGACCACAAAGTAAAGTTCTTCACACATAGAAGTTTGACCAGCCAAAGCAATAAAGGAATTATTTTTTGTCATATTGGTCAAATTTCTCTCCATTTCTTTATATTCTTCCTCTCTGTGGAATCTGAAGCTTGTTCAGAACTCAGCTGGAGATTTGGACTTGTGCTCTTCTTAAAATATTGTGATAAATTTTATTACTTGAATTTCTGCAGCTTCTGCCAGCCTTCATAAGGTTTCAAATAGTCATAAAGAAAAAAAGGATTTATTGAATGGATTCTAAAATATTACTTTTCATTTGTGTGATAAGAGAACCAATGATAACTGTATTTGTCTAACAAAAGCCTTGGTGACCAAATCCTCAGCTTTCTCCCTTGTCAAATGAGCATACAGAAGTTACCAATAGAAGGTAGAAATGCAAGATACTTCAGGGTGCCATAAATATATCAAAGGAAGTAACAGACCTTTTCACAGTGAGGACAGAGAATGATGCAGCTATTACCAACAAGGTATGAAAGGGATCCCTTTGTGTAAAAATGTGTGCCAAAGATACATGTATCAAAGATACTTCACAGTGATACACAAAAGTCACCCAAACGCCTTCTGCTATGCAAATGAAGCAATCAGACTTACATTAAGAGATGGCTCCCACATACCTGGATTGTGTGTCCCTGCCCTGTGAACAAAAGCCTTCTGCAGTAAACCAGACTCCTCCCACAGGACTTCATCTGTCGTTCTACCTTGGTACTTGGAGCTTAATTAACAATTTCAAGTGAAATTTTGTTCTACAGAATTTATTCAACTGCCATTCTTTCTGTTGCACATATTGCGTATCTGTTTCCTGTTTAGTCATTGAGATTACGAAAACTCTGAATAAATGACTTTATGGCAGGATTTTATTTGAACAGGCACAGTATGATGTTAAGGCACAGTCTGTTTCACTTTTGTGGCTATATGTGGTGTATATGTATCTCTTCCTTAAGGCACGGCACCTTGCAGTGGATTGTACAGAATCCCTGCAGGATGGCTCTAGAATAGGCTGGCTTACTCTCAGTCCTGAGGCCATTCATTGTGCTGGACATTGCAATGTCAGCAGGCCTTTTTTTTCCCCCAGAAGCTGAGAAATTTGAGAGATGTAGAGGCTCCTGACTCATAGCTACAGAGTAAAGAACTGAGGTGAGGTAAGTCTTTACAAACTCCCACTTTGTTACCAGCCCTTCTGGGAGCTAATCACCAAACACTGACAGGTTGGTGAAGAGACGAAGTGCCTCTGCCTCAGCCGTACAAAATCAAAGGTTGATGCCCTGGAGCATGCATAATTCATTGACAATTTAACTTCAGATGCCAAAACAGAAAAGCTGATCCATGGCACATACTCTGAAATAAATACAGGATCATAGAATGGTTGGAAGGGTTGGAAGGGACCTTAAAAGAGGATTTAATCCAATATCCTGTGGGCAGGGACATTTTTCACTAGATCAGGTTGCTTAAACCCCATCTAACCCAGCCTTGAACGCTTCCAGTGATGGGGCATCCACAGCTTCTCTGGACAATCTGTTCCAGTGTCTTACCAGCCTCACTGTAAATAATTTCCTTGTAATGTCTACTACTTCTTCCTTGCCTGTCCCTTCTGAATAGTTTATAGCCACTGACAGCAGGCCTCCAGTCATGCAATTCATACCACCACGTTTCAGTAATAGTGATTAGACTGTAGCTTTCTAGTTGCACAGTGGCTTCCAGCTCTTTCCTGTTTCCAACTCTAATGTCTTTGAAAATTATCTTCACAAAGACCAAAACAACTGAAATAGTGATAAGAAGTTCCTGCAACAGAAGTGGATGAATTTTTTGATCAAGTAGTTCAAGGTTTGTCAAGCTGCTGGCATTCTATTGTGGAGTCTGAAAGTCCTGAGAACCTGGAGAAACAGGTTGGGTAGCAGCCCAACAGACAGACATCCTGGCATATCTGGGAACCAGGAGGCTTTCCTTTGGAAATCTGCCGTGCTGCTTCTGATGGATTCAGCATAATCATGCTCTTCTGCAAAACACTTTGATTCCAACAAATTACTCATTTTCCCAGAATGAAAAATACCATGTGTTAAAGCTGCAGCAGGATGTCTATGATTTAGTCACCTTAAAAACCTTTCTCAAGGGTGTCTTGTTTCTCCTGTATTGCAAGTAAGGCTTCATCAGCACATAATTAGTGCTCTAGAAAGCCTTAGAAGTTCTTAACCTTTCAGATATATATATATCAAATACATGTTGAACTCTCCATTTCTTTACAATTAAAATAAAATCTGTGTTCTTTATCTAGATCTATCTTTTTATAAAGCTGAAATTTGTGAAAGAATAGCAGTTCATATGATACTCTGATATTTCTGTTTTCCATAATGATTTTGATTCAAACTTTGTTCAATTCTCACTTATTCTCACAGCACATATGCTTTGTACCTCAGCAATTTTCTGAGGGTGACAGCACGCACTGTGGAACAAACTGAGGCTGTGAGTGATCAAGAGAAAAAAATATGATGATTTTCTAAGAATAATATTCTTGACTCAAATCTTGAGACCTATTAGACCTGTAGACAAGAAAAAGGAGATGAGTCCAACACAGACTCCTATAATCCGTAGCCTGCTTAAGGATTTATCATTTTCACAATTTTGCGTGATAAAAAGATTGAAAATCAAAGAAAAAGGCAACTCCTCATTTGGTTGCAGAGTCAGAAGACAGCATACACCTAGCAAGAGGAAGTGAATAGGTAACCAGTTTTCCCTGGAGATGTACTTTCCAGCTTGTAGTCAAGTTCAGGTACATGTTAAGTCCTGCCTTGGGCCATAGTCCCTCTGGTATCTGTATATCTGTTCCTTTTCCAGTTCCTGCATTAGGGCACTTTATCAAATCGTGTGACAACATGTCTGGCTACCACTTTACAGAGAAACCAAATAGCAGAGTGAGAGCACAGAGGTTGAAATACCAGTACATGACAGTCCGTACTGTTTCAGTGTCAGCAGGCTGGCTAGGCAGCACTTGGACACAGTTTGGGGGATAATATGGGCCAGTGACTATTACTAGGAGGCCCTATGGACAAAGCCATGCTTTTTGAGTTATGGAAGAGAGTCCAGCAGTATATGCATGTATACACACTTAATAGATGTATTTGATCACATGTGTGTGCATTGCAGCTTCATTAACCTGGGAATTTTTTTGCTTCATGAAGTTTCATAATTTCAGTGAAGCACCATTTGTAATATTTATTCTTGTTGCTGTGTTTCTGATCATGGTACATTAGGAAGTGCTTTTCATTGTTCATCTTCTTTGACAACACGTTACATGAATACATTGTCTGTACAAACTGTGCTGTGCCACTTACTTTTATGTGCAATAAAACACTGACCCATTTTAAATACATGAGGGGTAGTCTGAGTGGCTAACAATGGTCTTTAATGCATTTAAACTGATATCACAGCATGTTATATCTGAATTCTGGACTTGATGAAGATGGTCACTGGAGCCAGGATGGTCAGGGAAAATGCAAAGGGAGGGTTTCAAATGGTCTTAGTGCAGAGAATGCTGTGAAGGCTTTTAAAAGCAAGAGGCCAGAGTATGCATGAGAGCAGACAAAAGCCTTGTAATCTGCTATTTTTCACTTGGACTTTGTCTTCATTTGCTAACTAGCCCCAAACAGACCTTTTTCAGCCTATCAGCCATGTATAAATAAATCTCTCAGTGCTTTCTATAAACAGACAGTTTCTGCTTTACAACTGACCTTTCTACTCTCAGCTTGGTTACACAGAATGTGAGCCATGTCCAGGTGAAGGTCATAGGATGTAGAACTTTGTGAGAGTCCATCTAAGCATGCATAAGGCATGAAGCACATGTTCTTTTGTTGTTGCAGTGCCATAGGAGTTTGCCCTAAAGCATCAGGTGTGCTCAAGAGGCTGTGGTCCAGCAGTGGCTGATGCAGGATATTGCATGAATGTGATGATATTAAGGATGATGTAAGGCTGTTTTGGGCATGCCCAGGAGTCCAGGGGGCAGAAGTTCTTTCTGTGCATGCCACCTCCCCACAGACTTCTATGACCCTTTATGCTAAACGTATAGGTGTGGTCTCCTCTCAGTTCTGGTAACAGAACTGTTAGCAGTTGATAGGATATTTGAGGGAATCCTTCCAAGTCATACACATGAGAAAAAATGCAACATTCAGATTAGCTTTCCCTGGCTTGTGTTTGGTTTAGAAAGGATGAGGCTGTGGAAGGTACTGGTTTCTTAGTATTTGAATTTTTTGTAAAGCAGACTCATGCCAGTGGAGCATTGTTAATAAAATCCTGAGGAAACAGCTTTGGGGTAGGGGGTTATTGCCCATCTTCTGTGTTAACATAGAGCCTGTCACAACCCCGAAATCTAATTTCTTTTGAAGGTCTGAATTTGTGGAGTATTAAAGGTACACAGAGGATTACTTTCAGAACACTGCTTTTCTGAAGCAGTTGTAGAACCAACTAATTTCTTGGAGTTGCGCTCCCAGGAAGTTAACTAATAGGAGTAGCTGATGTAGCCAAGCTGTAATATAAATGTATAGTGTAGCCATATTGCTCACCTGAAAGGTATATCCAGTAAACTACATTGGATGCTCATTACTTTTTCCACCCTGGACTGTGAAGTCCACCTCTGACAACGAAGTCATGACTTTTAATCCTGAAGAGTAGAAAAGTCAAAAGAGTGGATCACAAATCCTTTCTGCACTATAATACTGCATTTCCTCTGGATTCCCTGAGCCAGGTAAGCTATGGTTTTTAGCTATCTGCTCATTTCAGAGACTATAAGACAACAATTTGTGGAATAGAAGGTTGCAACTCTCCTTCACCCATTCCCAAGATGCTGCAGGGCTGACTGATGGCCATGCAACCACTGCAGAGTTAAAAAACCCAGTGATGCTCAGGGGATTTCAAAGGGGAACATTGGCTGGTTTCTGTGTCTGGACTGGGACTGTACATTTTGTCAGAATTCCCTTCAGTTACACTTGGTTACAGCATCCAACAAGACCATCTAATTTGCCATGGTACACTGACATTTTTATCAATTTAATCACTAGAGCCTTGGAGAGTTCTTGCACTGTAAGAGCAGTGAAGTTAGTGCTGAAATATATTTTGATTGGGCTGCATAGTCTGAGAACACAGGTTTTATGAGGTAAGTTTGTAGTGCTAATGGGCTTTGAAAATATAACTACTGGGTGGTGGAAGATGTAATCTAACAAGATCCCACCATCTAGCAATTGTAACAAGGATATAAAAGTGTCCTACCTAATTTCTCCTGAGGGAACCCACTAACGTAAACTTTAGAATGCAAAAGTAGTGGTGCCTAGGATTCCTTTGGAAGACACTGAGGACAGGATAGACATTCAGCTTTTGTAGACTGGGGTACATGCCTACAAACATTACTATCCAATTTTCAGTATCACAGTGTGTGAGAGATAATATCGTTTCTTTTCACAGTCTTTTTCATTAATCACTTCCTATTCAAACTGTGTCTCATAGTCCGCCTAGGTGTGGGACAAGGTCTCTTTATTATATGTGTGCTGAAACTGGTATCTTTTTGTTCTGTGAAGTAATATAACAATGACAATGACTAAGGGTGGAATTTGTCCAGAAATGTGGCTGGCCACAAAAATCTGTCGTAATGCAAGTTCAAAGACTGTAATACTCTCAGCATTGGCATAGAGAATTGGGGATTTTTTTCTTCTAATCTCTAAGCAAAAATAATTTTCTTCAGTTTTATGGATACATTTTTCTACTCAGTTATTTTATACTTCATTTGTATAAATCTTGTTTACAAATTTCAATGCATTACAGGCACAGTTGCAAAAACTAATTTGTGTATGTTTCTTCACGAAAGCCATGTAAGATAACATTTCTCTGGAGAAGGTATATAGTAAGTCAATAAAATACAAGTAACTTGATTGCATCAGTCAAATACACACAGTTATTGAGCTGTTCAAATGCCCACTCATTTCATGTATTTATGTTTTTGTTCTTAGAGAAAACAAAAAGAACTCAAATATTATTACTTTTATGCAAATAAGATACATTTATGCTCAGCCTTTTAAATTAATATTCACCGTCCTTAAAAGTAAATTAATATTTTACAGTTCTATAATTATATTTAAAACACTGAGGGAAGGGAAGCGATACATCTGTTTTTCTTTCAGTACTTTTTAATGGAGTCTGTAGCTGTTATGACAGATGTTACACCTTGAATGTCGTTATTGTTCCAATATCCCTAATTTTACAGAAAACTAGAAATAGCAATAATGAAGTGTGAATTTCTCCATTCATTTCAGTTATGCTTTAAGTTAAAGGTTTAAAATTACCTTTAAAAACTAGTACTGCTAATTATGGGAAGGACATGTCTCACAGTTTCTTCCAAATTAAATCTAATTGCGGGAGATCTGGGTAGATTAAAGAATGGTGTTAAAGGATATAGAAGATTTGTATGTCAAGGCCTTAAGGAACGTATTGCAGGATCTGTTGGGGAGATCACAACTGCACCCATTGAGCTTGAAGACAGACCTAGCTTTCTTCATTTTGGGAAATGTTATGTTAGGTAATGTGTAAAAGGCTATGAGATCATGAACTTTTACAAAGTATAGCTTTTACATCTGTGAGGTGGCTAAGATCTTCACTGGGACCTGTAAATTCAGGCAGTGATGCGTTGAACTGTACACATAAACAAAACCAAACTATCCTCTGTCTCTACATCCACAAATTTCCTTGTCCTTTGTAAACCAGTGCTGTAGTCCCAGACTTAATTAAAACAGCGATTAAAGTATGTGCAGCTGCACACTCAAGCATAAGCCATGCACACACTCCTTAACAACAGAAATGCATGCCTGTCATGTTTTTGTAAAGCTGTTGCTTTCCCTTAGAAGCAGGCAACCCAGTGTTTCGTCTTAAAGATGATCACAGACTGGGATGAAGCACTGTGTTCTGGGTCCAAGGAGAGAGTGAGCAGGTATTTCTAAAAGTATGGAGCACATGGCTGTTTCCAAAGGAGCACAGTATTGTTCTCATCCTTGAGCACACTGTTGCCAATGTCCAAAATCATGACTGGAATTTTCAATGTTGTGCAATGTTGTACTTATGCTGTGAGTGTGATTGATTACTATTTGCAATGCCAGGAGGTTTTTTTTTGGTGTTTGTTGTATGTGTGCTAATCGTTGTCTCTAAGCTACACCATTTGCTTAGTTGAGATCCTGCCTTGGTGCAGAAATGAGACATACCATGGCTGTCTTTTTCGTACAGTGGCAGAAGTGGAATTGTGTCAATAATTTCAGAGAGAAGGGAATTAGGACCTGTAGAACGACGTAAGTTTTATAGAATACTAAATAAAGGTCCTTAACAAGACAAAATAACTATTCTCTTATTGCTTTCACTACTTTTCTGTTTCCTTTGCCTTTGTCCCCAGCTTTTATCCTCTTATTTTCATAATCACAAGAAGCCAAATTAATCCTGAGTGTAAGACTGCCAAACCAGCTTTGAATTTCTTTGACTGTTCTAATTCTCTATACTTTGAGCCCAGCAATGAGAACCAGAGACTGGCTAGCTCTTACCAGCTGAGGTGTTGGGTGGTTCATTAGTTTGGCAGATGCATCTCCCACTCGGCCTCAAATGTTGGCACATTTTAGACACCTCTACTTCTATCATGGTAAGTATCAGTTCATTCTTGAGTCACTTAATTTTTGTTTTTGCATTAGGTATGCTACAGGTCATGTGCTTTGCTTCCAATAAAAACCACATACTCCCTTTGTAAGTAACTATAGAATCAAATCCTGAGAGATTACAGGAAGGAAGGAACCCAGAAGAAGAGGTTAAGAAACAATGCTCTACTCAGAGGAGTAAAACAATAAAAGGAGGGTGCACAGCTGGCAAAACTGTGGCGAGAAAAGAAGGGACAAATTAAAGAATTAATCTCCAGAGTATAAGAGTACAATTGAGGAATGAAGGTAGTTCCAAAGTGGCTGTAAAAAAAGGGAGAGAGAAGTTATAATAATAAAATGGTAAATCCACACGGGCAAACTAGAAGATCACAGTCAAGACAATGAAATGAAAACAAACGATAAGCAGAAAAAGCAAAACACACCAAACATTCCTATCTGTAAGCCAGAACAAACAATCAGGATAATGACTTGACATGCTTTTCAAACTTTTGAAAGAAAGAAAATGGCAACAGAAATAGTGAGGGGAACAATTTTTGAAACTGATTGTGGGAATGAAAGGCTTCTATTCAAAAGTTTTTGTCTAATATTTTAAAGTTTTTGTCTTCTAAGTATAAGCCAAGCGATGTAACTTTTCCTTCAAATCAGAGCAAACCTTTTTTTTCATTTATATGTCTTTGAATTGTATATGTGGCATACAATGGCTTAATTTTAACTAACAATAATCTGTCTCTGTGGATTGTAATTCCTTAGTTCTTTAGTAGACAGGTAGGTTTCAATGCAGTATCTTGACAGAAATGTGGCAACTCCATGCATCACTGCTCTAGCAGAGGTGGAATAAAGTCTGAGGAGTCCCAGACTTGTACTGATTACAGAGCCTTGTATTGACATCTCAGCATGAGTTTGTATTTCTGGAGCAGAGCAATCTAATTTCGCAACCTTGCTGTCCCCGGTATGTTTTTGTATACGTGGTAGCAACAAAATGTAGGATCACAACGTGCAGGTCACTCGCCTGTCCTCATCCAAGAAGCAGAGAAATCTCTTTATGCTGGAAAGCAGAAAAAATCCTTGGCAAAACATTCAGCTCAGCTACCTGTGTTTCAGAGTTTTTGATGATGTGTATGCCTGAATTCCCATTATGATCATGGGAGCATCCCCAACTCACCCTCTGCATTTATTTTCAGAACATCTGAACAGCTCTCTAGACAAAGTCTAGACCATAAGCTTGGCTGCCTAAGACCTCAGTTGACTGCAGCAGGAATTCAAACACCTTGTTGATGTATGGACATCCATGTGAAGGAGTCTGGCTTTGCAGGCTGACATCCTGCTCTTCGAGTGACGTGGCCTGGGCAGTCCTGTGGCAGCAGGAGGGGTGGACGCATGTCAGGCCTGGCAGCTTGGGCTCCAGCTGCCACCCCAGCCCAGCCACCCCAGCCCTGCCACCCCAGCCCTGCCACCACAGCCCTGCCACCTCTGCCCAGCACCAGGAGGCTGCACAGCCCCCACCAGCAGGGTGACGAGCTTGGTGGAGTTCATTCTTTTGCTGGGATCAAGTGTATGAGGCATCTTGGCTAATGAACGGAGCGGGTACCATTTCACCCAGGACTGCAGCTGTTTTCTCTACTGAGGGAAAACACACTGTGTTCATAAACACTGCACACAGAACATCCCACTGTCATTCACTAGCCATCACTAGAAGTTTTTAAAATTCACTTATTTTAAAAAAATAAGCTACAGCTTTGGGAGAAATAAAAAGGTTAGGTCATTTGTTCTTATAGGGACTAATTACAAAATCCATGACTATGTTATTTACCATGCTGTTGAGTTTAAGTCTTTCGGCAATGTTGCCTCCTGTATTTCCTATAAACAAATTTTCTGGAAGGGTGAGGGCTGATACAGGGAGTTTGAGACTTAGTTTAAAGGGGAGAATCACTTTTTTGTGTTTATGATTGTATTTATTTGATGCTGTATCTAGCAGGACCCCTGTCTTAAAAGATATTGTCTAGTTTATAAAGCAAAAACAAATATTGCAGGTTAAGTTCCTGTTTTCAAATTAAATCCTTACCAAATTTAAAAAAAAAAAAGAGACATATATTATTGAAAAATCCTAAGTCCTGGAATTTTCCCTGTCAAGCTGATCCAATGCAGAGAGTACTAACTAAAGAGAGGATTTTTTTGTGCTTGCAATTTAAATAGGATGAGATTAATATTTTCTTCCCAAATGTAATCTCTTTCTACAGTGATAGGGTATCACGTTTCTAATTTTATTTACAGAGATAGCGGGGTTGGATCACTAAAACTCAGATTTGGGTTAGGGTGTGGATTTATATCCCTGCTCCTCCCTCCAAAGACTGGAACTGCTTGTGTCTGGACTCATCTTTTCAATTAATTTGCAGTAACTGAAGGGTGCTGTGTGGGATGGGGCTAAAGAGAAACACAATTAAAATGTAATGCTTCTGCTTTGGTATCTGCATCCTTATTTATTTTAAATCATCTTCAATGCTCTGATGAGTTTAAGTCTTCCTGTATCACATACTGTGCAAGCAGAAATATGTGAGTGAACTGTTGCCAATGGCTCTGAACAAGCTTGGGGCATGTTTCAGATTACACTGTGTTTTCTTGTTCGGATCTGATCTCCTTGCTAGGAGAGTCTGAGAAAGGCAGCTCTAGGGGATTTACTTCCAGCAGCAGCAGCAGCACATGATCCATCAATCGCGTGATTCTTACCACCGAGGACTAATGGGGAGGGTGAAGAAAAAGTGAATGCTGCCTTGGGGAAGCAACTGCATTTTCTTCTGCTTGTGGGGCCCCTCTACCAGTCGAACATTTCATGGCTTCTCCAAGGTTAGAAACCTACTGCTGCCCAAACCGGGATGCAGCCACACAGCTAGTGATGAACTTCCAGCCTGAAGTCTTCTGCGGAGTCTGCATTGGCAGTGCCTCCATCAATCTGCTACTGACCATCCTGCAGCTCCTGCCGAAGAAGGGACAGAGCCCACGGAAGATGCCCAAAGCCTCCTCCTCCTCCACCATCCTTCTCCTTATCTCTATTTGTGACATCCTTGGAGGCTTAGGTAAGTGCCAGCTTGATGTCCCTCACCATTGCTGTAGCATGTTCTTTTTGCTCTGAGGTACCACAGACAAATGAAGCTGGTGAGTGGACAGCAGAGACTTCTGAGGGAAGCATGTTGTATGTGTTCACAGGAAGATCTGGACTAAGTGAGATCAGGAAATTATGGGTCTTTGGGGAGAAAGTTCTTGTTTAATAGTTATAATGTGGAAGTGAAAGCTCCTGACAAATCTACACCAAAATCTTTGCTTTAAAACAAATTAAAATCTAGAATGGCAACTGGTTCTCAGAGTAAGGCATAAAAGTGGAGGTGAGGCAGCACACTGGAAACTAAATCTGACATTAAACATTTAGCCAGTCCATAGGACTGCATTTGAAAACCACTATCCTCTATCACCTTAAATCCTTTTGGACCAAATGTGCCTCTTGCTCATGTGCCAGCTGCTTCTCTTGGGCACATCACATTGACAGCAAATGAGTTTGACTTGCAGCTGCACACAGATCATGCTGGACACAGGCTTTTGAAATGTGAGTAAAGCTATCTTATCAAGGACAACCTGCTGCCCAGACCCTGGCTGATAATCTAGAGGAATAAAACAGCGGAGACTAAAACAGAATGCATGAATCAAAATGAAACTGGTATGTCTTGAGCTGTCCCATCAGTCATTTGGTCATTTTTCCCCATCAGTCATTTACTGCCAAATTTGGTATATATTATCATGACACGTGCTATGAAAATACAAGACAAGTTTGTTTCTACAGTAGCATTTTCCCCCCTCACATTAAGTAGTAGAAGTAGTGCTGTTTTGTCGTGCTGCTGGGGGCTGTGTGTGTATCTGTGTGTCTGTGTTTCAGGTCTTTTCCCCCTTCACACCCAGCCAGGTTCTCTCACAGTACCTAGTAAGTACCAATACTAAACCAAAGATTATAGGGGGAAATAAAGAAAGAGATATGGAAAATATGTATGTGCATGCACCTGGAAAAGGTCCTTTCAGTCAGATGAAGCCAACAATAGATAAATTTATTTTTCTCTCTTCCTCTTTCACTCACAAACTCAAAACTAGTTATCCACTGTTGGTTTTGTATTAGACTCACTTTGGTGGGTGGAAAACAGTTCACTCATGGTGGGAAACCTGGTCATTTTGTTCTGTATCCTGTTGGTGCTTTATTTCAAGCAAACCCAGAAAACCTCACTAACAAACTCTAAGTTCATTTTTAAAAACAACAATGTTGTTACCTAATTCAGAAGTGCTGCTTTTTTCAGTCCTGTGGCAGAGGAAAAGAGTAGCTTGTAAAATGAAGGCAGAAAAAAGTGAAAAATAACTCTTTTTCTGCAATGAGGGATTTTATAGAGAAGTGAATATCAGTGTATGAATATATGCTGGTAAATAGTTACTTAGTGTTTTATGTCAATCTGTTAAATGCTACCTAGTTTATGTTAGGGAAGCGTATGACAGCATCTCTAAGTAACTGAGATTTTAATCTACATAACATTTTAAGTCCCAGCAACTTCCAACTCTTGGGGCTAGTTTCCCTGGATGAGTACACTGACGTTTCAATAGCACAGTTGTCCCGGCTGTGCTCCTCTGCAGCCATCGCTTTCCTGTAGACACACAAAATCTGGGCTGCGATGTGAAATATGTGGCCAGGGAAAAGCATGTGACTCAAATCACACCAGCAGATTCAAAGCATTAATACATTCTTTTTCTTTAGGTATGATCTTCAGGTCAAGTGTATGGCTGGGCTTCCCAGGCTTCATAGCTAACATTTCTGTGGTGAACAGGACTGACGTGTGGCCTTCTGCTTTCTGTGTGGGGAGCGCGGTAGGTACAGACATCATCTCCCCTTTCTTCTGCTCCCAATTAAGAGTCCCTCCGCATGGGGAGCCTGAAAGGAAAACTGTGTCCAAAAGGAAATGTAGCTATGAGTCAGAGCCTGGATATGATGGTTTCAGCCTCTGCCACACCCCTGCAAGTGCGTTCATGCCTCCCTCTGAGAGCCTGGGCCAGGGCAGGCAGGGAGTTGATGGTGCCGTATGGTGGGTGTAGGACGTAGGGCAGCATGGGTCAGCCTGATCCCAGAGTTCTGTGGTGTTCACTCGTCGCAGGAGTGCCAGCGGAGTGGAGTACACTAAAGTCAGGGATGTGCAGCCATAAGGGTATAAGCAACCCCGAAAGGGCTGTGAACCATTGTTTGGGTTTGTGCTGGCACGAATGCCCTAGTGGCTCTGTCGCGCTGGCAGCACGAGGTTATCTGTTTGCCTTCTGTGCCAGAAACTGCAGCCTGTGTGGTGGCAGCAGCGACCTCGTGAAACCAGCAACTTGGGTAGCTCAAATTAGCTTTTGTGGATGGGAGCGTGTGTTTTAGACACAGAGGGACAACAGGATAAATTTACTCAAAGCCACAAATCTGCTGGCAGAAGGTCTGTCCCTGCCATGTAGGATTTCAGCTCAGATTGCTGCATCTGGCCAAGTCTAATTAAGTATCTTCTGGATTAAAACGCAAGAATAAGAAAATGTAAATGCATTCCAAAAGTACAGATTGAAACTCAGTTCCAAATTTTACAATCAAAATACTGGGACATGTAATTGGAGCTTACAAGCTCCAATTGGAGTGTACAAGAATAAAGGTCACAATTTTTACCAAAACATTGAGAATGACAAGTAAGACAAGTCATCACTTTACCCACATGCAGTAGGAATGTAGGGTCCCCAGTGAATTAATGCATGAGCAGTAGCAGTATTAGTTTTGCAATTCAAAATTTACAATGTAGACGGGGATAAGGTTGCATGTAAAGAAAATTATTCAGCTCCAGTAGTTTTAAAACAAAACAGTATGTGCCAAATTGAACTCACTGTGCTTTATATGCCTATATAATGGCAGTTTCAAACATGATAGTTTTGTGCCATGGACACAAATAAAAACTGCATGTATCTATCAATTCTCAATTCTACCACATGTTTAAGTTTCGGTTATTAGATACAAATGTTGTTGTTTTTTTCTTTGAGGAAAAACCAACAACCTCAATATCTTGCAGCAACAATGTCCTATTCAAAACCCATTCCTCCTCGTGTTTCACTCTCTGGCCCATAACATATAAAAAAGTATTTTTAAACATGACAGGGTACTGTATGCAGACTGTTTTTCGTTTGAATTTCAGGTTAGATGGTGAGCAGCATAGCGGTCTACCACAATTTTTATTTTCCCATACTTAGGCTCCAGGAAAATGCTGTAATTTGAGTCATTTTAAATTTAGATTTAACTATACTGGAATGAAAACTAACCCTTCTTCCACTTATTTCCCCTAACGTATTCTCATGTGAGTTAATAAAATGTTTCCGATTCTATTTTATGTTTCTTTTAGTCCTATTGTGTTATTTCTCTTAACCACAAACCTATACAAACTCCAAATAGTGAAGCTTTTAGATATCTTTGAATGGTTTGCAGGGGGGTACCTTTTCAGGCACTGTAGCAAGATGTGTCATTTTGCTATAAAGTAAGATATCATATGAAGCTTTAGGATTTAAGTGCATCTGATTTATATTATTTTTGGAGACAGTTGTGTCTGTGTTGGATTTTCTGGAAAGATGCTGCAGTTTATTTTTGTATGTGTATGTGTGTATGGGTAGTAAATAGTGCATTTTTCAATTGCAGCAAATATGTCAATGTGATGATGAAGTTATGTGCTGAGTTCTATGAGTAAAGTGCATGAGAAGGAAGACTGGGATTTTATTTTCTGCCTCCTGTGCACTAGGACAATGTCATGGTGTTTGAATTAAATACCAAATAATTCATGCCACAAATTAATAGAGGTAGGGTCTACACCCACGATGAAAGGAAATATTTCCTAGCTTGATTTGCCTGTTGGAGGAAGGAGTGCTAGATCTCTATTCACTGACATTTGGCTCAGTAACAAGTATGCTGATTTCCAGATGTCAAATGATGCTACTATGGAGCCATGATAAAGGATACTCAGATAAGAACTGAAAGACAGCTTGGAGGGAAGATAACGTGAATATTAAAACAGTCCCAGACTATTACAAACAGCCAGCTCCTATGGGGAAGAAATGTGGAATTTATATACAGTGGCAAAGAAAGGTCACTTATCTTATATAAGCTCATGGGAAAAATGCATAGGGTCAGCTCAAGAATGCTGTGGAATTTAGCTTGACTTGAACCTGTTTCCTTTGGATTTTTATTGAAGAAATCAGTCAGGGAGTTCAGTAGGCATATTTTTCCAGAGGGTGAGTGACGTCCTCATTAATGACCTTTTATTCTTGATAACCATCTTGTGCTTGAAGAAAACACCCATCACACACAGAACCCACAAATGCATAGGCACACTGTGGTTATGACCAACCTCGGTTATATTTTTGTGCCTCAGCTACTGAGAAACAACTGAAATTTTAACCTAAAATTAAAACATCCTCGCTATAAATTTCTGTGGGCTTCACTTACAACATTCAGGCTAGGAATGGAGAGCTAAATGACGGGTTTTCTAAAGCAGAAAATAAGCTGTGAAAGCAAATGCTGTTCAATTTACCTACGACTTGACCCGTAGGCTACAACAATGCTGTTCCTGTGATTTTGAGTAAGATTTCATACTTCATAATCTCGTCTGGAAAGTACACACATTTTAAGAACAAATCACCAGGCCAAGGTTAGAGTCCCTTCCCTGCCCCAGTGGTACTGGAGAAGCAGCTGTGACATTTGGCACTTCTTTCCCCTCTAGATGTGGATCCAGCTGTTATATAGCGCTGGCTTCTGGTGGTTGTTTTGCTATGCTGTTGACTCTTACTTGGTGGTGAGAAGATCAGCTGGACTGAGGTACCAGAGTTAAAGCTCTGAATTTGTTTTTTCCCTCCAACACTGTATGTCTCTGTCTGCAGCTGTCTAAGGGTGTGAGGCTTGTACAACCATCTGATGTTCGTATGGTTACCAGGTGATGATAGGGATGAGTGGTGTTCTAAGTGCTTAAATTGCCAGGGCAATGCTCAGATACTGATTTATGTCCAATTTGAATTTAAATGTAACTGAATACATTCAACCTTTGGAAAAATATGGAGCAAATTGTGGTCTATAAACTTTATGGCAATGAGATGACTACTTTTGTCCCTACTCTGTATCTGAAATTGATTCTTGCAGCAAAAAAATAGAGTTATCCTGAAAATGAAAAATTCAGAGGGGGAAAGTGCTGAATTTCGTACAGTTAATTTCATATAGTTAATTCTCTTTTTTTTTCTTTTTCTTGGCTTTTTTATTTTATCCATTTTTCAGGGAGTGTGGTCATTTATTGCCCTTTTGATCACACTTTTAAAGTCCCTCAGAAGAAAAAGATCTATTTACTATATATTTTTCTGAAATGCCTGTGACAGAAGAACTTAAACCCTTTGGAAAGTACCATACTTTAATGCCAGACAGAAAATACAATATGTCTCTAAGTTGTTTGTTAGAAGAGCAAAATAACCTTCAGTTGCTACTGCTAAACGTGGAATTATGTGACTCTGTTCCCAGATGATACAGAGAAGTCAGGTACTAAGGATATGGTTCTTCTGCAGGTGTAACCAAAATGGGGCTTCTTGAGTTAACTTCAGACTGTTGAGGATAAATCGGATTTTGTAAAGTCCCATAGTTCTAGTCAAACAGCTGGGACCTGCCTCCTTCCCCCAGCCCTGTTAACCAAAAAAATCATGAGTATTTGGGCTTGATTCTAAGATCAGAGTAAACACCAAAAGACTTTCTACAAACAGATCTGAATCTCCCTAAGACAGGAGCAGTATCCAGCTCTGAAAGTTAAACATAGTTTTCTTCAAATCACAAAAGGATGGTTTATTTGACTGTTCAGCTCCATTCTTAAATTTTAATCTGCTAGTTTGCTCTCTGCAGGAGAAATGAAAGATGCAGGGGTTCCTTCTTAATAATAAGGGTAGGGAAGAAGTCTTGTCCTCTGCACCTTACAGGCTGGAGGGGGCAGGACTTCTTTGTGCAAACCTGAATGACTGCTTTGGCTCATTTTTTTTCTGAAGCACTGCCCCCACCCACCTGCTTTCCTTAGTTTAATGTACTGCCAGTGTTGTTCTGCATAATTTCCTATCTGTAAAGCTCTTTTTCAGTGAGGGCCCTATTTTTGCATTTCAATGTGGGAAGTGTAAGGTTTGCTATCTTTAACTGTGCCTGTCGTGTTTGGTGCTTGCAGTACAATTGTGCTGTACCACATGATGACCTGGGGCCTCGCAGTGATGCTCTGCGTGGAGGGGATTGCTCTGCTTTACTACCCTTCTCTCTCCAGGTAAGCAGGCTCTGGGAACAGACTGTGAAATCGTGGCACTCTCTGGTCATTTGAATATCTTTTGGTCAGCTGTAGAGACAGACATTCAAAAGCTGAGCATTTTGATCTTTGCCAAGGATGTCCCACTGAGTCAGTGAGCATGCTCAAAATACCTGCCTGGGCTTCAGGGGGCCCTGAAGAAATATGCCAGGCAATACAGGCACTAGGGCATGCTGTGATACAGCTTCTGCTACGAGCCACCCTTCTCCCACTCCTGGTTTTAGCTTTCCTTTCAATTTGAGAAAAATGCACAGACAGTGCATGTTAAAAATCAATTCTATGCCCCATGTGAACTGGTGGTAAAGGTCTACAGATTAAAAGTTTTGCATCTGTTTGCTTAATTGCTTTTTAAATTTTTTTTAAGTTGAAGGTGACATAGAATAGCCAGAACTATCAGTTTTGGGGGGAAAAAAAGCATAATCTTTTAATGATTTCTTCTCAGCTGTGAAAATGGCTTGGAACATGCAATCCCACATTACATCACAACCTATGTCCCACTCCTGCTAGTGCTTGTGGCCAACCCAATCCTGTTCAGGAGGACAGTATCAGCAGGTATGTTCCTAATGGCCAGCATCAATCAGTCTGTGTTATTTAGCAACACAGCAATAGTGTAGAAAGTCATGGCTTTGTACTCAGTGATGTGGGACAGCTCCTTGTTAAATCACAAAGATACAGTAAAGGGTGGGAAGCAGTTGCCTATTGAAATGAAGACACCATTTTCATGAGGAATTTGCCCTAGAGACACACTCTGATGACACACTCACGCTATTCTGTTATTAACCTCTCCTGCAGATTGGCAAAGGTGTTTCCATGTTACTTGATGTAAAGCATTTGAGGCAATGTACAGTGGATGCTTAACTCTACTGTAGTTTTGGTACCAACCTTGAATTTGGAATGTAATTTATTCTAGCTGGTGAGATCTGAGAGTTGATTTAACTTCTTGGCAGCCCTAGAGCAAAAAATGTAATAAAATGTGATCAGAATTTTGTCTCTTCTGATTCTGAAACTATGAAACAAATGGGAATTGTACACAATTCAGATGGGATCTTGAAGTTCCAGTTTAATTTATTATCCAGTGCTTGGAAGAAATGAGACTGGAGAAAAAGTCACGGATTCAATGCATTCTCTGCATGTAGTATGATCAGTGCTAGATGTTTGCAGTACCTGAATTTATCTACACATTGATTATATAAAAAAGCTGGAGAAAATCTAGTATTCTCAGTTCAGTCTTTATCCCATCCATCCTCTGTCCCTCAGTCATACTCATTTTCAAAGAAGCAGTTGTTCTTTCAAAAAATTGTTCCCATAAGAAGTTGTTCCTTGTACATTTTTTGTTTGTGCATTTGTATATTCCTTGTGATATCTGAACAGCATGTGGCATAAGTTTTTTGCTGACATTGCATCTACGAGTTTTAGAGGTGTAGCTAATGCTGTATCAATGACACAATGAAAAACAATGTGCATAATAGGATAGAAGGTATTCCATTTAAACATCACATGATAAGGATATAATTATATCACACGTTATATAGAAGGTACACGCTACCTTTTGCTATAAAATAGAAGTATGTTGACCATACTATTTAATATTTTCAGTGGGACTGAAAGAAGAAAAACCATCTAGTGGGATATCTTTCATTTCAGGAATGCAGCTGTGTGTAATTATTTTCCTTTAATATTAGGCTATATGTGAGATTCCTTGAAAATGGTCCTTCCAGTTCTGAACAGCTGCTGGAGACAAATCCATCCATTCCTTTGTTCCCTCTTTCAGGCCTCTATCTTCTGTATTTTTGTGCCTAAGCTAAAAAGATGTGGGTATATTAATGAACATAATTGTATACTTTTCAGTTGCCTCTTTACTGAAAGGGAGACAGGGGATTTACACAGAGAATGAAAGACGTCTGGGGACAGAGATCCAGATGCGCTTCTTCAAAATTATGCTGGTGTTTGTTATTTGGTAAGAGGTGCATTATTTTGTTTTAAACTGCCTTTTTCCCAAGGGAGAGAGTCAGGGACGAGAGTAAAGACTGATGGGTTGCTTCATTTGTTTGTCTTTATGCTTGGAAGGGAAGGTATCTAGGAAGAAACAGTTCTAAACTGGTTCACAAAGGAGCTGAATCACTCCTGTGACATCACAAGGCTGTGAGGAAATGATAAAATGTTTAACCAACAGAAAAGCAAAAGCAACAAGAAACAATAGCAAAAAATTCCTAATAGGTTGGGCATAGACTGAAGCTGTCTGGTACAGCAGGCTCCCAGCTCCGTGGGCTGATAGATGGCTTTCTGTAATCAACATTTCTCAGAGCCTCTTGTCACTAAACACATCACTGAAAACCTACAATAAATAAGCTTCTAAGTCTGGTTTCATGGCTCTGGCTATGATCATACAATGCAGTCACCTCTGTGCTCTGCAGTTCTCAAGTGTCTGAAAAAAACATGAATTTTGACTGAAAATAAAGGAAATACCAGAAAGAAAATTCCATATGATTGTGTGTGAAATTTTTGATTATTTAATACTTTTTTTTAGTATTCTATCTTCCTTCATGAAAATAGTACTTTGGCATAGGACAGAAAAGAGGTAGGGAGGAGAGGAGTGGGACGAGAAATGGTCCTGGAGCAGTGAAATGAGTGGGCCAAACTTAGCAGTCTCTACATCTACTTAACTTTTTTATACACAGGTGTATTAATACATGTTACATTGCTTTAAAAGGCTGAGCAGGGAGAAAGGCTGCCTCTTTTATCTTCTCTTGGCTGCTGTCTACTGGAGTGCTCTGAAAGGAAATGATTGTCTTTTTTGGGGGAATAACAGTCCCCTTGGCTTGGAAGTGAAGTTTCCAGTGCGAAGGGTGGGGTAGCCAGCAGAGAAGGGAGTGAGAGACAGCAGCGAAGGATCCTGCAGCATGGCTTCCTGGAAATTGCTGAAATAATAAAGAGCAGAAATTCAGCCAAGCTCCCGGGACTGTGGAAAGAAAGAGCCCAGAGGCACCACAGAAGTGCGTTGCAACCTAAGGAATGGTGGCCAGCTTGATTATCTGGGAACCAGCATGAAATGAAAGGCCAGTTTCCCATGGACATGGTGGGGACATTTGTTTATTTCCATTCTGTCTCATTCTGGGCTTTCCTAATAAAAAATAAAATCACAGCTCTAGTTTAGGATTTTGCTCTAATAAAACATAAGCTTTGGAATGTAAAAACTTTCTCAAAGGTTACTAGAGGGAAAGACTGAGGCAGTCTCATCTCAGAAGCACTGGGAAAATCCCCTTCTATCACAGAAGTCAAATATGGAATGTTTTAGTCAAAGACAGCAGGTTGGGGCAACATAGGATAGAAAAGATGCCTACAGATTTGAGAGGGGAGAGCAGGAGGTTCTACACTGTGATAAAAATATAGTTGTGCAAAGGACATATATAAAACCTCTTAGAAAGTATGACATGGATGCTGATGGTTTACTTTCTGAAGCTGCAGTACAACTATAAAAAAATGCTTGTCTCCCTGTTTAGATGTCATAGGCACCTGCAGCCATTTGCTATAACCCCTGTTTAGTGTAGAACATACTCAGTTTCTTTCACTGAATGAGGCTTGATTATGCACATCCTTATTTGGAAACAGATAGTACCTTTATTCAAAATAATTGTTAGCATTTTCAAGGATTTAAAAGTCAACTTTTGTGTTGCTTTGTAGTGCTTTTTAATGGACATTTTGGAAGTCTTTAAACTAACCCTGAAATTTTGCCTCCAGCTGGAAATCCTTCAGCCTTTTAGAACAACAAGAGCATGTATTTGGGTTCCTTGTCTGTGAGCACAACTCTTCTAAGGCATGAGTGAAAGAAGTCAGCATGCATGATGTTCCCATTATAGATCACACTTCCTTCTCATCTCAATTTTATTCTGCAATTTACTGTTCTGCAGCAAGTTAAAATTATCAGATTTTTTTCTTGTATTGACTTATATTGTTCAGGCCTGGGCGAGTAGGTAGGTGTCTGGTCCTTGATCATGATCTCAGAGACCTACTGGTCCCTTCAGATTGAGATTTATCAAGAAATTCAACCATGCTGGGCTCGATCATCTTAAACATCTTTTCTAACCTTAATGATTCTATGGTTAAAAAATCTTACTGTCCTTACAGTGATTTTAATTTCTATAATTTGAAGGTAAAGCATATTTTACATGCACATATATATGTAACTGTCCTTTTCTTCTTTGCTCCTCCCATAGCTGGTCATCCAATATCATCAATGAGACCCTTTTGTTCTATCTCGAATTGCAGCCAGATATCAATGAAATGCCCCTGAAAAACCTCAGAAGTGCTGCACTGATCACCTGGATTATAATGGTGGGTCAGCTGTGACATTGCTTAGTCTTAGAAATCACTGTTGTAAGACTGGTGGAGCAGCACCAGGATAGTGTGTGGTTTATGATTTTGAGGGATATAAACACTCTGAAAATCAAGGAAGAAAAGCAGAAAGTGAAAGAAAGGAATGAGCAGTCAATGGGAGTGCTTTTCACATGTAAACTTTGCCAAAAATGTCCTAGAGGCCAACTTTTTCTCCCATTTACTGGAGTATGCATTCTCTCTGTGAGAGATCACTACCCATTTTAAGATCCAGAACAAATAACTACAATGATTTCTAGCCTAACCTTGCTAAACTCTGACATAATGCAAGCTGCAAAGTTTTGGCTCACAGTTCCTGAAGGTTTCCCAATTAAATGGGCATTTCTTGGAAATTCTCTGTTTGCAAATAGGGTGGGGTTTTTTTATTATAAAGCACTATTGCATCTTACGTCATGACATTTGGATCATTATTTGGGAACACATAGGTGAAAAATCTTTCACACAAGGCACCAAAAATGTGTGAGATGCTGGTCTCTTACTGTACCTGCTTTTCTCCTATTAGAATATTTGACAAGGGATTTTTCAGAGGTGACAGTGAAGGTTTGTTTTCCAAGAGAATTTATTCTGGAGTTGTTAAATAGGTGTAAGGCCTGAGCATGCTCTGTGTAATTAAGCATTTGAGCAGTTTGGTATTGAAAGATCAAGCGATGCAACTGATGTGACACAACCTCCTTCTCCTCTGACAAGGAGTGAACACATTCATGTGACAGGGACCTTGCTCTTCCTCACCCGGAGAGCAAGAGGTCAAGTCTGGGGACTGACCTATGTTTTAAATTGGCTGTAAAAATGATTTCCTTCTTTTCCTATGAGAAAAATTGAAGCAGCTAAAGCCATTAATTTGTTAAGCATCTCATGGCACTGGGAGCAGAGACAAATTTTTTGGCGATCACTTGGGATTTTCTTTTTCAGTGCCTCTCCCCATTTTTCCATCCCACTTTGATGGACATTTTCACTGGCTCAACAATCTAAAGCAATTCCAGACAGATCAATTCCTGCTATTTTTAAAAGCTTGACTGTCTATGCTAGTGTCTCCTCTCATATATTTGACTTGGCTTGTAATGGAAAATATATGTATTTTGTGAATAAAAAAGTCTAGAGCTTGTGGGGAAAGTTAAAAACACACCAAGGGGTTGACTGGCTAAACTTCATGCTAGAAAATCATTTGGTGCTTACTGCTTACTGTTATGGCCTCAGCATTTTGGAAAACAGGTCATGGTATTCTTCTCTTCTTTCTTTGTGTCTGCGATGGCCACAACATACATTTTTTATTTGCATGCATGTAGCATATTTTAAAGTTGGCAATCATTCAGTGAAAGGGAATACATGCAAAGCATTTTGCTGGAGTTGAGGATGAAGCCTTCCTTGCTAGTGTAACTCCTGCTGCACTTCTCTTTCCTAGGGGGTTCTTAATCCCATGCAGGGCTTTCTCTTCACGTTAGCTTTCTATGGCTGGACAGGATGGAGAGTGGACCTGAAATGGCGAAAAAGAGAAATACCCTGGGAATCCATGTCCTCATCAACTGTGGGGGAAAATACCTATCCCTCGCCAGTGAACTACCAAAGCAACATCCATGATTCCAAGAAGATCTCGACAACTGACAGCCAGCAGACCGACGAGGCCATAAGCATGTTGTCTGAAGCTAACACCAGCAGTGACGAGAGATTAACCAGAAGCTCTCCCATCTACCAGGGCTGGTAGTTTCCATGTGCAGAGCTGGATCTAACTTTTCCTGGATCTAACTTTTCACATTGTCAGTACTCACAAAACCACGTCAATGTGTGAATCATTGCCTGCTCTGGAATAAGGTTTGTGCTCAATGGCTTGATGTTATTTCCTGTAACTTGTGAGACTGTGTGAGAGAGTGTGAGACAGAGAGATACGGTTTATGCCTTCATTTGCCTTCTAGGAGACATGTGAACAGGTATAAAGGCTTGAACCTTTTTCAGCCAGGAGTATATCTCTGCAAAGATATTTGTTACTTACGATTAATTTTCATTCATTTTGTTTTAATCTCTCTTGTAACATCCTTATGGTAGAAGAGTCTTTTGTTTAAATAAATGGACTATTAATATGTTGGGTTTTAAAATGTGTTGCCTTGCTTGTCTTGCTCAGCATAAAATTCCTCACCCAGAATCACAGCTCTAGGATTTCTGAGGCACCATTTCCAGCCTTGACAGTCTGGTAAAGCATGAGGGACAGAAAACTCTGACTTAAGCACAAATATTTCCTGTTTGTGTAGACTTTCACTGGCATAGTCTTCTTTTAGCTGGTTTATGTGAATTTTTGGTGTGGTTTTATCTAGGGAGCTGAAAGGCTTTATTTTAAAAAAATAGAGCCCAGCACAGGCTCCACAAACACTTCAGAACAATGATTCCAGTTCATGCCAGGTTCAAGAAAACATAAGCCTTCAAACTAACTATTTTTTAGTATGGATTCTGTGTGACCCTTACGTGTACTTCCCTAACAGGACTGTGACTGCTGGGGCAGGGGCATTAAGAGATAACATTTGCATAAAACACTTCGATGCTCTGAGTGCTCATCATAGAACAAGTAGAATCAATAATCCATTCTCTGAGGAGTACTCTATTTTATACCTTCATGTGTTGGATGAAGAGACATTAAATCCATTTTCCTTATCTTCTCAGATATGCCCCTCTTTTCGTGCAGTGCCCCAGGTACCTACATCAAAACAATTCCCCAGACTGATTGAAAGTTAAGAAAAAATGATGACCATGTCTAACCTAAGCTTTTGACTTCATATCACAAGTAGAAGTGATATGATTTGTTTGGTTGTGCTGGAGGTTGTTTATAGCCCAGTTTGACCGATGGCATGGTGGAAGCCCCTTGAGCACAAGTAATCACCCTCCCTTTCTTCAGCATGTGACCAGGGCTGGGCTTTAGTTCCTGCTCACATCCACTTTGGCTGAACTTCCTTGGCTGTTCCTGCCTTTCTTTTCCAACACAGTTCAGTTTCAGCTATTGTAAAAAAAATTTAAATTATTACTATTAATATGTATTATATATATGTATAATAACATATTATATATATAAATAATAATAATAATAATAAAGACAGCTGAAAAGTTAATGCAACAATGACATGAAGCTTGAGTTCCTGTGTTACTCAGGGAGGTCCTAGGATGGTTAGACATTCAGGATCAGCAGGAACAATACTGGAAAATATTGATTGGTTAATTTAAATAAATCGGCTTCTCCAGCTAATTGTTTGATACAAAGGTGTTAAACAATGACTGGACAGCTACCTAGGAAGATCATTACAGAGACGTGGTTGGTTTGTGGAAAGCCTTTTACACTGTGGCCTGTGGAAACCTTTGTGGCTTTATGGCTTTTCATTGCTGCTCTTGGTGTCAGAACTACTGGCAGATCACCAGACCCTTCCTTTTCATCACAGCTGTTTGTTACCTTCCAAAGCATGAAGAGACAGCACACGGGCTTATGAGCAGATCATGCTGAGCTTTTTGAAACAGAGACCATTTTTCAGTGCAATACTCGTCACAACGGGGGACAAAAGAGCAGGAAAAAGGTGGAGGTGGAATTGTTAGTAAACCTTTTCAGATGCTGTGATGTGGGCCCAGCTGCAAAACCTTAAACCAAAATAAACAGTCTCTGGCTTCACAGGAATAATTACGTGGCACAAAAGCACCTGGGAGGCCACAGGCTGTAGCAAGAGGCCCCGTGAGATGACAGAATGACTAATCCCCCCTCCCTTCACTGCTCCAGGGCGTATGTGTGGGACAGGGACAGATAGGGTGGCCCAGTCCTGGTCCCCAAGGCTGTGAGCAGCCCCTGAGCAGTGCCAGGTGGCTGCTGGCACTGGAGCACTCCCATTCTGGGACAGCCTTGTGCAAGGGCCCGGCTTTGCTCCTCTCCTTCTCTTGTTCTTTCAAGGTTGTTGTTGGGGTGAGCATGGTGTGTCTGTGTATTAGTAATCTGGTGGGATGTCATCAGGTAAAATTAGGACTCATCTGAGAGCTTAAGAAAGAACACTGACCTAATTTTGATGCATCAGAAATTGATATGGGGCATTGCAGAGCGAACTGACAATGGTTTTTGACTTATAAAAGATGTATGTGTGAGGAGAGTTTCCTTACCTGCTGTTCCCAGCGTCCAGTGGATGTACAGGAGGCTTTCCTTCACAGCTTAAAATTGGATGATAATTGATTCTACTCATGTGTAACCATGACCACGCTTGATTTCACCTTACACAAACCTAGTTCTTGCCTCACTATTCAATGAATCAGGCAAAGCATTGCCTTCTTCAAGGATTGCAGCAAAAGCCCCTCCCTTCCCACCAGGACCATGCATTTGAGGTCCATCTCCTGACTGTCCCCCTCCCTGTGCTTGCTGCATGCACGTGAGGGGGCAGCCCCAGGCCACCACAGCCGGCCTCATTTGGAGGGAAGTGGTGTCCTCCAAGGGTCAGCAAGGGCAAACTACAGACACCACATCCTGGACAGCACAGCTGTGACACCAACCCGACCACTGCCTTCTTAAGCGTGCCGCCCACTGCTGACAGACCCTTGTGCTTATCACCACACAGAAGAACATCCTTGCTTTCATTCTGACGATGTTTTGTATCTGCTTAGTGGTCATGAGGGCTGCCCTGGTGAATGTGGGAAGTGCTTGTCTCTGTCCTGCATATTTGTTTTCTAAGATGTGTTTAAAACAAGGCTTGATTTAACAAGGGAGGGCTCTTGTCAGTGCTGAAGTGCGTAGGTGCAGTCAGAGTCCGTGGTCTCCATCTTTCACTCTCTGCAGGAAGGGCTCACTTCCACAGTCACACAGCTCTTCCCTTCTTGAGCAGGAGGGCAGCTGGTTGTCCAGAACAGCAAGGTGTGACTCAAAGGAGAAGTAAACAGAAATAAAACTGGATCAGATACTGTCTAATAAAATATATGTAGTGTTGTTTCAAGAGTACAGCAGTTGCCAACTGTAGCTTCTTGTATTTTGGGTGTATTAGAGCACAACAAAGCCTTCCTGAATTAATCAAAGGGAAAAAATGTAAATTAAAATAAAAAGGTAGTTGAATCCGTGCACTGAAATATAGTTAGTGTAGTGGAATCACATAAAGAGGGTATCTATACATACAGGGCAGTAATGCCTCTATTAAACATTTTCCTGGCCTCCCAGCCAGCTTATCAAATCCAACCACACACAGTAAGTGCTCTCTGTATTCACCAAAACTTATTTTTAAGCCCTCGAAGATAAAATGAAAACTTCTGGGAAAAGTGCCTTCTCATATCCTGCAATACTTTCTTTAACCCTCCTGGTTGTTTTCTGTTGGTGGAAGAGGATATATGGAACTGTATTTGACCTGCCAGCCTCATACATTTAATTACTATTTTATTTGGCCAGATGTTCAGGCTAATTGCGAAGCTGAAATATGAGCACTAATAAAATAATAAACAATGTGAATAGGCAGATTTCTTGCATACCACAGCTCTGCATTTATGAGGTGCACCATATGTCTGAATAACAAAATCCTAACTACATCTCTCATTAAGCCCTTCTTCTGGTAGACCAAATACATGGAGCTAGAAAGTGAAATGTTAAATGTGATCCCCCCCATCCCCAGGATAACCATACATGACTTATACTTCAGCGTTTGCCTCTGTGTATCCACGATGAAAGGTTATCAAACATTTTTTTAAATTGAAGTTCACAGTAATCCCAGAGGAAGATCACTAAACCACAGGGTAGTTGACGTAAGACAGGTCAGATGATGTCTGGGTCATTAATTCTTTAAGGAACAGACATGCACATGTGTGGACATTGAACCTGGCAGCTGAAGAAGATGCAATCTTACTGAAAGAAAAATAGGGAGCACAGTCAAGTTCAGGGATGCAGGCATCAATCTGTTTTCCCGGTTAATAGTCCCTAGGATATGCTGTGACCTGTATGGAAAGCTGGTTCTCTCACTGCACCTTTCTAAGCAAACCCTCAATCATTCAGGGCACTAAAGTCACACGGGCTTTTGTAGGTAAAGTTTTCAAAAGGCTGAGAAAATTTGAGCACGCAGCTATAGGGAAACCATCCAGCGATGGAAGTGATTGAAAGGCTTTCTGCTGCTCCTGCATCTCCTGGTTGCTGGGTTCCATCACATTTTGGGGCAGCAAGAAGCTTTTGAAGTTTTCAGGCTTCTCCATAGGGGACGTTTGTGACCTTGCAAAGCCAGTGCCTGAGCTGAGAAGGCTGGCTAGGTGGTGGCTCACTACTGCCCGGGGCTCTGTCCTGAGGCAGCACCAAGGGCACCATGGGTCTCTTTGTGCCCTGGTATCGCACTGGGATGAAATTCAGGCAGCCTCTGCCCTCACTTCTGTGGATAGGAAATTGGGTCTTAAGGGGTGGAGAAGAGCCGTGAGGGATTGGGATGTGTTCCTCCCTCTGGAGAGTGGGAGAACAAAGAGTCTGTTAATGGAGACAACGTTTGTTGATAAAGCCTTGTCCTATCCTAGTTTTTCACCAGCTTTTCCATATCTGAGAGGTGCTTAGAGGGTAAAAGGAGGCCTGGGATCCTTGCCCTCCAGCTGGCTCCACAGAGGTACCCACTCACTTGTGCATCTGTGAGCCTCCTGGAAAATCTTGAAAATGTGTAGAACCAAGCACACTGTGGGTGTTACTGTGCTTATTGGGAAAGGCACTTTTTAAGACATGGCTTTAAACAATGCAGTGGGGTTGGTTTTGTGCAGCGTGAGGAGCCAGCTGTGCTGGATGGGGTGTCCTTGCAGCATCCTCCCCCCTCAGAGAGCACCAGGGCTCAGGACAACATGAAAACACTGGCAGCCATTCATTGCAGCTGTAGCCACGTGATAGCATCTGCTCCTGGTTTGCCTGCTACAGCAGATCTTGAGTGAATTTCCTGGAGGAAAAGAGAAAAAAAGAAAGCAACAATGCGAGTCCCTCCTTAGGCAAAAGCACTTGACTGAGCACCACATTTTACGTGGCAATGAAACGTCCTTCCACCCTGCCCCTGGTCATGTGGCACCATGTGACAGAGAGCACAGCATTCTTCTCATCAGCCCTTTCCTCAAGGCACCAGACTTGACTTGCCAAGGATCAGAAGCATTCCCCCAGCCGCACTAAGTACTCTAGGTAACAACTCAGCTCTGCTAATGCCCCATGTCAGGCAGTCAGCCATCCCCCAGGAATGCAATTACACCCAGAACAATACAGGGGAGGCTAGATAAGGCAGCTTTTTCCTTAGTTCCCAGGGGTTTTATAGTCTGAAAGCAGGTATACCCAGACCCCTTCAATTTAATATCTGAATTTAAAATGAAAAAAATCATGTCTACCTTAGCAAAATACATTTTGCCAAAGACAAAAGACTTTTAAATAAGTATCTTCAAGTGTAATAGAGGCCTTTTTCCCTTGTTTGCTGGGCTCTGCCGCCAGTGAGTTCCATGACTTCACTGGAAATGAGGCCAACGTCAAATAACTGGAAACCTGTGAAAGGCATGAATGGGTGAGCTGAAGACAGAGGCAGCCACAAGGCTCCCCAAGGAGAATTGTTCCTCTGTTCCAGACGCCTTTATCCTCTCACAGGGAATGGGGTAGTGGGAGCTGCTGATTGTGCCTGAGCTGCTGCTGCTGCTGCCCCTCCCCTGTGCTCACAGAATCCATTCTTCATTGGGCCAAAAGAAGGGAGAAACGCCAGCAATACTGGCCTTGCTGGTAGGATACCAGTTGGCAGTATTTTTAGAGGGGAAGCCCAGGGAGCTGTAGCCCTGTGCTCAGGGCTCCCACTGGGGCTGTGAAAGACAGTCTGGGTGCTGCCTGCCCCTGGCGTCAGCTCCTGTCAGCAGAGCTGTCTGAGCACCAGCCCTTTGGCTTCAGGTCTGTAAAACCTTAAAAAAAAAGTGTTTGTTTGGTTTTTTCCCATGGCAACATCTTCAAATAATAGTTGTATTTGTACATTACTGGGAGACAAAAATGGTATGTACCGTTTTCATTTATTTTATGAATACTGAAGATAGTCACTTAATGGATTCACTTTATTCCAGATGAGATTCTGATCATACCTATGAAATTGTGGGGTGGCCTCTTGCCTTGCTTCTGCAGACACTTGTGAAAGGAGATGATAAATATTTAAGTACAATTACACAAAAGCTCAGATGTCGGTGCACACATACATCACAACACACACACATATAAGTACTCCCTAGGTTTTAGATTCATGGAAACATAGATGCTGCTGATGGATAAACAATAAATTAATTGGTTTTGGTTTAGAACTCTTTTTGTTTTTCTCCTCCAAGTGTCATTGCCTTTTATTAGAAACCAACAACAAGCACCCCAGAAGATACTACCTGAAGTGATGAACAAATATTCTGTTTAAGAAAACTTTTATTTTCATAAAAATAAAACTTTAACATTCAGTTCACTGCTCAAAAATATCCTTCAAAACATCATAAAAAATTCCAGCAACATTTTCTCATAAAATTGCCATTGCTTTGATGTCTCGAAATTTTTTTTTTTCAGGGCTATTTTCCAGTGACATTTGGGGTGTTTGGTTGGTTTTGTTTTGTTTCAACTAACTAAAGCAATGATTTACTACACGGGCCTCCAAGAGGCCACTGTAGAATATTTGTTTGAGAGAAGCAAGTCCAACGCGACACCTTCCATCTTAGAAAAAAATCCAGATACACAGGACTTGCTGGGCAACAGTATCTTCCCCAGCCCAAAGCATGCAGCGTATAGCAAGGAGAAAGAAAATATGAATGAATTAGGCCAAAATAGCAGAGGAGAAAGCAATATGGTTTTCATTCTCTCAAATTAATTTAATTTTGGGAGCTGATCAGCTTATCATTGCACCAAAGGAGGAATGAGCACCAACCCTTTTGTGGTTCAGACGTGGGAAGAAGTGGTCAAGTGGCAATATGGAATAAAATTAAACTTCTTCTTTTCTGCTAGAGGTGCTGCTGTTTGGTTCCTACTGGAATAGATTTGGCTCAAGAAATAGATCAGGCTGTTGGCGGTTGCTTTTAAAGTAAAAGTTTTGTAAGGTTTGGTGATAAAAGATGTGGGACAAGTTCTTAGCTTAGAGCTGTGCACAGATTAGTTCCTCTCTCCCCACCTGCTTGCTTCTCTGTCACTGCAGAAACCAAAATCCAGGCAGAAATGGGCTGGTTTGTACAGACAGGAATGTTGGGTTTTTATTGGTAAGGGGTCTTCAGTGATGTATGCAGTTAATCTATCAGCTCCCCCAGTCTCACGGGGGCTGGTGGATCTTGTACAGTGATGAGAAATGCTGCTTTTTCCCATACCAACACCTTCAGTCTCCAAATCTGCATCTGGAGAAACACACCTCAATTTATTAATCTTTTGCAGACTCTGGTACAGACTCCAGAGCACTTTTTAAAAATTATTTTGTACCAACAAGTTTTTTACCACTCTGTATAGGAGATCTAGGATTTTCCTTTAAAAACTTATGTTGCTTGCATGTGGAAAGATTTTTATAGCTCTTACCACAGTCTTCATCAATGTCTCTGTACTGAAGCAGACCTAAGTCAGGATGCCACTCTAAATGTTGGTGGATTAGAAAGGTTACATTTATTTAAAATCTCTTTGATATGTATTCTTTGATCAAGTCATGAGACCTGGACCTTTAATGGGGATACTAAAAAAGAAAAAGGATGTCTGTGTGGGCTGACTGAAGCACAGGCTCTGTGCCCTTTGTTGTCTTCTGTGGAGGAAGGTGAGTGGGCGAATGATTAGACATGGTCATTTCGCTGTGCACGAATTTCTCATGATTCTCCCCAAACCACCCTCTGGGATAGAAGCTGACAAGCAGCACTGTCCTGGGCTTCAAGGAAGGAAACACCACGCTGGGAGCTTTTCCCATCAGCTCTCTTATTCTTGGGAATCTAGATTGCCTGTCATGTGAAAAGGGGAGATTTCCTCAACCCCCTGATGTTTGATTACTCTGTCAATGCCCTCGAAGGATGCACATTAACAGGTTACAGGATCACACTCTTTATTAATGAAATTGTGACAGGTCAAGGTTCAAGGATTGCTGGTGGTAGTATCTGACTGAAAAAACATATTCAAAGCAACATATAATTCAAAGCAACACAGTGACAAGCTCCAATACTAACAAAATGTAACTTGAGAAAATCATTCAGTGCACATGGAACACGGATCTTGTCCAACAGGCGTCCCTGTGGGGGAAAAGACAGGTTCACCCCATCAACTGACCCCAGAAGTTACTCTGGAGACTTCCCTGACTTCTTCCCATTCTTAACTTACTTTTATAGTATTTCTTTATATTTAGGTGGAGCTTGAGTGACTGCAGCCACACTCCTTACTCACTGAGGGGCGGTCATACCTTGGGGGTGGGTAACTCAGTATAGTACCTGAGATAACCTTGGGATGGGGACACGTATCAGTCCAAGGAGAGGGATTTTGCCATGGTTGCTAATTCAAGGGCTTCTTCCTTTATCTCCCTTGTTCAGGTGCTAGGCAGCTTTTCAGCTAGGAAGCACCACCAAGTTCCCTCTTCTACAAAGGTTTGGACAGAGCCTGGCTGTGGTTTCCACTCTGCTCCATCCTCCATTTAGTCCCCCTTAGACTGTGTTGTGTGTGGGAGATCCCATACGCTCACCACGCTCCATCCAGAGAGTAGCAACTGTATTTTTCCCTATAACTTCTGCACTGTTACCTTTTTACCCTCGCTGACAGTACTCTGCAGGCACTTTTTCAGTCCAGCTGGCAGGACACCATGGCTGTAAGGATTGTGGGAAGTCTCAAAAGCCCTCCTAAGGCTCTGACATTTCTCTCTTTCCCTTCAAGAAAATATTCAGAAATTTTCAGGAACTGCAACACAACGTGTAGGGATGCGATGCTCACTTGACACCACGGATTTTCAGAAGCCTAGAGGTAATTCTCAGTTTTGGAACTGCAGAATGGCAGTGCTTTGCAACCAAATCCATTTTTTGTCTGTTGTGCATTTGACTGTGATGAATTACTCTAGTGAAGGACAAGGATGTCAACTTTGTCCCACTATTTAATAGGAAGAATTAGGAAAGTGATGAACAGAATCTTTTTTTGATCTCTTGTATTGAAATAATGACTAATGAATTACGTGGTGAAGCCAAGGCTTCTTCTTTGAAGGCAAAAGATGTTAGACCTTGCAGCCATAAAAGAGGATATAGCTGCTTTCCTGCAGCTATTAGGTTTTGTATTCTTTTGGTTTTGTGAATATATTCAAAAGGAAATGGAAAAAAACTATCTCTAAGGAAACAAAGATCTTCCTTCCTATTGGGAAAGGAGTCAGCAATGATAATAAATTCCTTGCCAAGTGAGTAATTTCTTCACTTAAAAGACTTCAAAGCTTTAAAAATTACTTTTTATACCAGAGAGCTTCAATATGAAATCACATGTCTTCTTAATGGTCAGTGCTGATCTCACCCTTGGCCGGAAATGATACACAGAATGATGCCAGGGAAAGGAGTAGTTTTGACTGAGATGCTGCAATATTACATCTTCCCAGAAAAGCTCTAAAAGTACCCTTAATTGTATTGCACGCAGAAGTGTGAAGCAAGTGTTTAGGACTGCTCAATGCTTCCAGTGTTAGTTGTCATGTAATTTTCAGGCTAAGTAAATATATACAGGAAAAAAGCAGGAAAACTAAACTACAGTTTTAGTTTGACAGTCACACATTGTCTGAAAACACGCCTGAAAATAACAGGACTAAAAATAGGACCATCACATAGCATTTATTTAAGAAGCAGGTAAAGTGAGAATTTTTATATAGCACTACTCATGAAGCTCCAGCCCTGCTGTGACTGTCTCCTCAGCTTTCACTCACATTCTTTATTTTGAGAAGCTGCTATGAAGACATTAATGCTGTGCAAATGTCAGAACATGAACTGACACAAGTACAGTGAAAGTGCATTGCATTCTCTTTTTTGAATATATGATGTGGTGAGGTGCTCATCATCAGCCCACCAGTTTTTCTAGCCTCTCTGTCTTTCCAAATGTTACATATTAATCTTAACTTAATGCTCTGGGTCCTTAAACACCTCAGAACTAGATGAAGTGACACACAGGACTGTGTTTGTTCTGAGCACTAATTCCTTTTGAAGGATTTGGACAATCAGCCTTAGTTCAGGTCAATGGTTCAGCCTCTTACATGGTCACAAAGCAAAAACCCCATTTCATGTTGAATCCCCCCAAGTACCACGGAAACCACTTTGTGGGATAAAACCCAACCAAAATCTACACAACATTCAGCCTGTTAAAGCTAAGCAATCCCCTCCCCTTGTATCCTTTGAGGTCAGTGTCTTGAGACCTAAGCAGAGAGAGGAGCCCATGGGAGCTCCTGACAGAGGGGATGACTCTGACAACTTCACATGAGTAGAATATTCTGAAGTTCTTCAAAAGCTTCCAACTGCTCAAGCAAGGTTGAATTTTAGCCTGGCTAGCCTAAAGTAAAATTAACAATTTACCTTGATCAGAACCAGAATCCAATTTATTTTATATGGAGAAACTTCCTTTTCAGGCAACTTTTTTGAAGGAGACTTTTTAAAAAGTACTTCAACCCAATCTTACACAAATTGGTTCCTTACCAGCTGTATAAACTTGCAATAAATACAGCATGGGAGGAAATAAAATCAAACAGTAAACATGTGATGTGAGCAACCATAAAGGTGACCTGGTCAAAAGGGCTCAACAGCAGAAGTCTGCCAAAATTCTGAGAGAAACTGCCAGCCAGCCTGGGAGCTGTGAGCCTGGGGACCAGAAGCATTCTTGAGAAGCACAGCCAGCATCTCTGAAGTGCAGCTGGGTACTAGAGACATCCTGAGATACCCTCAGAAAGTGCAAGCTCAAGAAACTGTAATAGTAACATCATCTGAAAAGCTGAAAAATAGTCTGGAAAATGGGGATAACATCCTGAGAAAGAATGCATTGGTAACTTCCACTGGCTGTTTCAACTGCAAGAGCAGGACAAGTCCCAAAATAGGATAGAAATCATAATCTGTTGGATATCCCAGATGAAAAATAAGAAATTAACTGCATCCATTGGCTGCTTGAAGTGGTGGTGTCCTGTACCCTCTTGTGTCTCTACGACAGAGAAATAACTTTCTATCCAAAACAGCTTCTCTTTCTCTTCCTGCACTGCACATCCTTGCCCCTTTCCTGCACAGGTCTGCAAGACCTTGGACCATTGTTGGGGAAGTCTTGCTGACTCCAAATTCTTATGACATGGATTGTATCTGAAATTGTATCCTGCCTGTTGTTCTACTGTTCTCTCAGTGAGCCCAACTCTGGGGCTGGCCTGTCTTACCCTCCTATCTCTGGGCTGGCTGGGCCCCTTCTGAGATCTAAAAAGCTTGGTGTCTAATCTATACATGTAATTAACCTATCCTAAATGTGTCTGCTGTTATATCACTGCCAAGTTTTCCTTCATAGTAACAACTTCGTTATAACCTGTTTTTTATACATACATACATACATACATACATACATACATACATACATACATATATATATGCACACAAATACACTTACCCATTAATTGCTACTACTATTGGGTGCTGGTACAACTGATTGTTGCTATAAATTTATTGCTGCTGTATCACTGACTGTTGCTATACCAGTGCTGCAGATACTACTTTGTAATAGCTATATATATATTTATATTTGCTTTCTTTATTATAGGTGTACTTGCTAATGGCGAGTTGTGTGGTGTTTGTGGTAATCTGTAATAAAGTAAAGAAAATTAGGGGCTAAAGCCTCCATGCCCTGTGTATTTCGAAATCCTACAAAGCCATGGTCAATCCTACAAACCATGGGTCAACACCCACACGCCGGTGCCACCACATCACAGCTTAAGCTGTGACACCACATCACAATTTTAGTCACTCAACCCCAACTCTTATGTGCAGGATGCAAAACAGCCAGGCAAGAATAAGGAACAACACGCACAGAATTCTCTAATATCAAAATATAGCAATTTATTCAAGACACTGAATATGATCTGTTGATTCTCTCCTTAAAACAAATGAGCTACAATACACAAGGTGAATTTGAAGAAAGTGTGGGTAGGGGAGAAACAAAATAAGGGTTGATGTTGTTTCAACAGAACCTGGGAAATGCTTAAATGAGAACCAAGTCTGGCTGCAAGTCTGACACAGACAATAAAAACTGCAGAAGCCAGAATTCAGAATTTCAGTGAGTGGCTGAAAGAACATTTCTGCAATTGACAAAGAACCACATCTTTTAAAAAGGCAGTAAGAGGAAAAAAAAAGGAGGAAAAATTAAAAAGGGAAAAAGAAAAAGAAACCCAAAAACAAAGCAGACCCTTACATTTGACAAAGTGCACTTCACTTGGCTCTAAAATTAGCTATTTTTTTTTAAAACAAATTAAAAGGAAATTTCTAAGATGTAGCATGGGGTTAATGTGTGTATAACCCTGTAAGTCAGGCCCTTTATTGCCCCATAAGGGACCCAGTGTTTTCTACATAAAAGATTCAGTATCCTTCTAACCCACAGAGTATAGTGGTTTTTCAGAAACTGGGTTTTTTTCACTTCCAGGCCAGTTCCAGACAGCCAGCAATAATAAAAATCCAGCAAGTCTCTGAATGGTTTCACAATCCTGTTTGGTCACTTAGGTTTTTCCATTTCTCTTCTGTTACAAAGAACTATAAACAAAATTCTAAGAAGAAATCTTAGGAAGTCCCTTGGGCTGTTGCTTCGTGCAGTTCTGCTGCAGGGGAGTCGCGGAGAGGCTCTGCCAGCTCAGGAATGCGCCGCTGCTGGAGGGGAGGGAGAGCTCCCAGGAGCACAGTGCTGCAGGTCTAGGCTGAGACATCCACCTTGAACTACAGCCTGGAAAAGCCTCTCTCCCCACTGTCCATGTCCTGAAGAAACCACGTCTTTAGGCTAAGATCAACCTTTGCAATTACACCTTCTGTCTTCCTTAATAGCTCTCATTTTAGCTGAAAACTATCTATTGCAGCATCTTCCAGGAATTTCCAGTCTTTAGGATCTTGTGGAGGGAAAGAAAAGTGAATTTTCTTAGCTCCTCACATACACTGCTTTAAACTCTGATGGCCCATATAGAAAACTTTCTGGAGCAGCAGCCTCTCTCACATGTGAGCTTTGCAAACCAACTGATACTCAAATTTGTTTCTCTTGGCTTCTTACCTCCATGTAGGAAAGTGGTGTTCTGACAAATTAAAAAAATGGAAAAAAAAAGAAAAAGGAACAGGTGTCACGGACAACTGCCCTGTTATCTACAGTAGCTATCCTGGGAACAACTATGAAACACAGGCTGTGGAGCCAGCCAGTCATGCAGCATTGAGCAAATTAAATCTCTTCAAGTCCTGAGGTCTGGCCTATTCAGGTGTCACTCAAGGGACAGAGGCAAGGCCAGAGCCCCATCAGTGCTGCCCCACAGACTGGCAACATCTGCTTGTTATTCTCAGAAACGCCACCAAAAAGCAGCGTAGGAATTTAACCGTTTTACATGCAATGACTGCAATCAAATTATTGTCCAAACCGTGCTTTATAAAACCACATTACGCCTTTGTATTCAAGTTCAAGACTCTCTTCAAGCAAGTTCTCTCTTCTTTTAAAAAGCAGCAATTTTAAATTGGTGGGTACATGTGATTATTTATAAAAGAGAGCAAAACTGCCACATAGTGATCTACAGCCATGCTCTTGGCACAGAAAACTAAAACCAACACATAAAAGCATCTAACACCAAAAATAATCCTTGATACTGCCTGGCATCCAATTACTTGAGATAAATTACAGACAAGCCTAACTATCACTAATAACCAAAATCCCACAAAACTGTTTTCACCTCAGGACTGAGTTACACTTTTAGCAGTTACTTCTTTCCATTCTTTTCTCCTTTCCAAACGTGTATCTTTAAGAAATGCAGCTGAACCTGGCAGTGGGTTGTTCCACTGGAAGGACTAAGATTGCCCACAAATGCAAGCATAAAGAATAGAAAACTCCAGAGAAAAGACAGTGTTCAGATTCCACAATGATGCCCTGGGGCTCAGCAGGTCTCACACCACCAGTTCAGCCCGAGGGCTCTGGGTTTGCTCATATCAAATCATACCTTCAGCAGCTGTGGTCAAAGCAAGGGGAAGATGCTGTGTTACAGCAACTTTGGGCAGGAGTGTTCTACATCTGTTAAGAGGTTAGTGGCCTGTCTTCCCTCTCCTACAGGTCCTAGCCTAGGCTAGAGAGGACACCTGTGTGACCCGGCCAGTTTTGAGGATTTACCAAATGTCTGACACCACCCCAAGGCTGCCTTACAGTTTACAGCACTTCCAGTGAACTCTGCCTATGTGTCCTTCTTTCCATTCATCATTTCCTCAATTAGAGTAATGCAGTCTTCAGTTGGCATCTGTGCAGGTGTCAGGGTTGCAGTAAGGAAATCTTGTCCAAAGTGGATAGGTGGTGCTTGGCAACTCTCCATTGTCATTCTGATCATTTCACCCCCCGCAACTTTATAGTGGTTTACATGTTGAGATACAACTTATATATCCTTTATGATGTCATCACCTAATGAATTCAAGATCGTCTTCTAAGTACCACACTGAGGACACCCTCGAGGCTAAACCTGTCTGGGCAGACAGTGAGCCTCCAAGTGCAGACCCAGAGCTTTCCTTGCAGGATGCAACACACACGTGGCTGAGGGTGACAGCAGCACCACCCACAGCAATGGCAGAGCTGCCTTCTTGGTGTGTGTGGTCCATGGATGGACAGGAGCTTGGCAAGAGTCCATTCTTCAACAGTGACACATGCAGTCAATATATTTCAGTTCAACTGGTCTCATTAAGTCGGTGGTAAAACCCCACTGACTTACTGGAATAAGGAATAGCGGAAGACAGCACTGCTCAGCAAGGCCACAGGTGGCCAAACCCATGTTCTGTCAAAATCTGAACTATCTCTAGAGGAAAGCAGATACACAAGCATTTTCTCCTGGTTACTGAAAACAAACAGAGAAAATGAATGCTATGTTCATAGTTTCAGGCTTCTGAATCTCTTTGAATAAGTTTACATCATCAAACAGCCATAAAAAAATGAAATGAGACTACGTAAATGGCTGGCTGCTGGAAAAGGACCTTAGTAAAGGACTGGTATTTCTTGTATCAAACACCACTTTTTCTTACAGCACTTTCTGAGAGAGGAGAGAAAAAGGATACTGCGCCTTTCATGTTCCCTGGACTCTGTGTCATTCTTTTTGCTTGAATTACACAACTGGTCTACATTTTGTGGCCATTTCAAGCTTTTAAACTGTTTAACATAAAAAATATTTTTTTTTCCAAAAATACACTGGGTTCTTTCTGTTAAAAGTCATCTTTCTCCTGTAAAAATCTTCCCCAGCACTGCATTCTTATATAAAGCACTTATTACACAATTTGCTGAAAGTGCCCTTGAGACGCTAAGATCTGAAGCATGGAGGATTTTTTTTCTTTTAAATGGAGAGAAAGAAAGGAAAAGGAAGATATAGAAGAGAGGAGAAGCAGTCTGTCAAAAATTTTCATTGTCATGTCCATCTGGCTGCATCTACTATGGGCATACAGGGAAAAGAAAAAAAAAAGGGGGACAAAAAGAAAGAGGAGAAAAAAAAGGAAGGAAAAGTTGGGAGTAGAAGGGAGAAATAAAAGCAAAACAAAAGTTTCATCCTAAGCCTGGGATCCTCCAGGCTGTATTATTCCAGCTGATAGAAAAACCACTGAACAAAAAAAGTAGTCTAGAAAATAGAAAGTGTTGTGATTACAAAGTTGAGCATTTCATCAGTACAAACTGGTCTTTGAACGTCCTTTGGGAGAGCAACTGTAGTGTCCAAATTGGAAGGAAAAAATACAACACCGCATGGAGGACGATTTTTTTTCCCTTTTGGTTTATCACAGCATTTTTCTTTTTTTTTTCTTTTTTTTTTTTTTTTTTCCTTTTTATTAATTTTTTTGGCACAGCTTTTTTTTCCCCAGCCATCAGAGCAAGTTCTCAGATGCAAACCAAACAGTGCAATGCCTAGCTGGTGGCTTCATGCTTCCAAGGCTGAATGTTCCAGGTGGAAACCATTCCCTCCCCCTCTGAAGTGACTGCGCTTTTACTCCTTGATGAAGGTTACGGACACAATACAAGTCACCTGTGGCCAGGGAGAGTCGGTTTCACGGTACACTCTAACTTTGTTCAAGTTTGTACAGTTCTGGAGCTGTTAAGAATAGTTTTGAAGAGTGCTTCTCCCCACACATTCACTGCTGGTCCATTTGAAATTTCTTCTAAAACATTTCACTTTTACTTCCGCAGATCTAGAACACAAACCTGCAGAGAGAAGACCCCGTGTTAAGAACGGTTTGTGAAGGTGATGTGGAAATCCCATTCCCACACCCCATGCACAGGGGGACCAGCCAGCTGGATGTTACACTCCCCACCTTCAAACCAGCCTGTCTCAAGTACTGGTTTACAGGCACACAAGTAAAGGAACAAACTGAAATGGGAGAAAGCCCAAGTGAAACCCACACATTTAACATTTAGCTGAACTCTCACTGGTTTACAAACAAACATTTTGGTGGCACATCCCGTAAGATTATGGGATCTATTCAGTTGCCTAAATATCATGTCCTCTTCCACTTCTGAAATATATCCAAAACAGATGCAGGCTTGGCAGGCATGACAGTGGACATGTGCCTATGTTGGAAGCCAGGCATGGCACCATCTGAGATGGCACAACTAAGCTCAAACAACTGAATCACGTCATAGGTGTTCTCTTTACTGAAAAATACTGCTCCAAAGTAGTTACATTAGCCAGCCATGTGTGCCCTTCACAAGCTGATCACACTACAATTAAATTTTTTTAGAAGTACCATTATCAGCAAAAAATAGTAAGGAATAATCAGTATCTCCACGGCAACATTTCTCCTTTACCACATGACAAAATCTTTGGGCATCATGCTGAAAAATTCTTCCTTTAGCTATTCCTATTTAAGGGAATAGGAATATTCTTCTGTGGAATCAAACTCAGCCCTGGGATAACTGTTTATTACAGAGCTGACTGCTGTGATCTGACCTTCATTAAAAATTGACAGATAATGATAAAAACAATACTACTGTTGTTCGTGTCATATATGTATTTAAAAGTCATTCTCATCTTCCGCAGCATTCACCTGTTCCACAAGCATTCTTCATTTCTGACAGGAATGCCACCTCCTAGTATTCAAAACCTTTCAAAGCAGGAGCATTTTTAATAAGCTACACAGAGCCACTTATTTATGTCTTGAGCTGCCTCTGCCTTTGGCTCTGTCCCCAAGAGGCAAATACAGCATCCTGTTTTTTGTTGATGTTCCCCATAAAAGAAATCTCCACCCAACCTCTGCAATGTTTGATGATCCTTACCGATCCGTCTGATGCGCTTGCTCCCACTTTGTCTCCTCTAGCATTCCAGCAGACTTCAAAGATGCCCCCGGTACCTCTGTAGCTATGTACTAGAGTTCCACTCTACAAAGCAAAACAGCATGTAGACATTGGATACAGAAGTTCCCCTTCTTTTTCTCTGTCATGTGGCACTACATTAAAAGGGGGAACTATTCAGATCACCCAGCTATGGCCATCTCCATACGGTGATGGAAACTGGTTAGGAAACAGTTAAGAAACTGATCTTTGATAATGAAGAGCAACAGGTTCCTTCAGAAACAGCAGGACTCTCAAGACATCTGTTTTTGCAAACTCTCTAACAGTAAAGGCCTGTGGAGTTAGGCTGATGTGTTCTTCTTTAAAGTTCAATGCTAATTCAGGTTGTGAGGCATCAGTATCCAGAATTACATCTGTGGAACTATGATGTCCCACTTTTCTCTAGAATATCACCAGTCCCTTGTATCTCCTCTTTACAAAATCTAAGCCAGAAGCATCAGACTCACAGCTGAAATCACTTTGTAACAAAATAAAAGTATCCCTTAATTCTAAAAATCAATCCACACCTTTGCTTCACAAAGCTGATGACCCAAAACAATGTACCTATATTCACGCATGCTACCTGTTTTAGCATACAGAGCAGACCGAGCAGAACTGTTCTGGGCAGTCACCTCACTGCACCTGAGTGACTCAACTGCCATGGATTTGCGCCAGCCAATACAATCAGGTTCACCCCGGCAGGCAGGTCATGCATGACCTAGGTACATACATCTTCCATTTAAGCTTTTGCTATTAATGTGTCATCTAAACCAGATGTGCTTCACATGAGGCAAAACAGTACCTGAGTATTCCATATATGGACACATTTGTCAAAGGACCCACTGGCTAGATATTTTCCATCAGGACTAAAAGCTACACTGTAGACAGGCTCTTGATGCTTTGTTAACGTATGGATGCAGACTCCTCGGTCAACGTCCCACAGCCGAACGGTGGAATCAAATGAAGCACTGCAAGAAGCATTCAAACACAAGAATGTCATAATTTGGGTGTTAATCAATTTGCAGTGTGATACTGTAAACTTTATAAGAATTTTTTTTCCCTTGGCTAAGCAAGACATAATGTTTCAAACAGAAAAGCTAATATGTACCACAGCCTTTATGTTTTTTATCTTAAGAACTACAGCTATAGAACCAAATTCTTGTCTGAGGACCCTTAGGGCCTATCTAGGTGTGCTGAGCCCTAAGCACAAAGCCCTTTTGAGATTCTACCTCTGGTTATTCAGGAAGGTCAAAATATTGTCATTAACAGGATAAATGGTTCCAGAGAGATCTTATTCCTAAAGGATTCACACTGTTTAATGAAATTAGCATTTTGTAATTCTCTAGAACTGTGATTCTTTTGACTTTCAGTGATGCTTTTTGCTACATTCCATTTAAATCCCAAACTGGGGGCTTAGAGAATGGCAAAGGAAATAATTTGCATTAAAATAATGTTAAAAGAATAACTCCAAGAAAGTGAAATTCTTCCATGTCCACTCCCAGACTAAGGAGTAAAATAAATCAGTTTTGCTACAACTCCTCCCCAAACTGCACACCCCATGAGCTGATCAGATAATCTCACAGCACTACCATAACTGATGCTCTACAAGTAAATGTATTTCCTAAGCTCAAAGAAGCATTTTGCACAGATTTTCAAGTGGAACATTAAAGACTATCCAAGCTTTTCTCTGTTGGCTAAGAAGGCTACAAAAACTGTCTGTATCTGCCCCAGGTGAGTTGCATGACCCCACTTACAAACCATTACAGCTGCCTGAAGGGATGCCACCTGCCTCAGGGTTTTCACTCCTAACAACCTGATGCTGGATGTGAAAGTGCCATGCCAAATTTACAACCATTTTATCAAGGCAGCTGAAAAGTTAAATATCACATGATTCAATTTTCTTTCTTTTTTCCCCTTCCTTTTTCAAATATGGTTCCTTTCCCTTTGTATCCATCCTCCTGAGTTACAAGCACAGATACTTTTTAGTGCAATTGTCTGCAGGAAGACTGATGGCAAAGTGACAGTAGGGTTACATGTCGGAAAGATGATCCTTCTTCTTGGCAGGCAAGAAAAAGGTGTATTTTTTACCTTGCTAACATGATGTTGGAGTTTGGGTTGCTGGTGCCTGGTCCTGTAGGGCTCCATTTGATAGTATAAATCTCTTTGCTGTGAGCCTGAAGATCATGTACACAGGTATCTTGCTTCATACTCCAAATCTAAGTCAGAGAAATAATGAAGGGGAAAATGGCAACATTAATAATCTCTTCTTAGCTGAATTATTTCAGTTCTATGTTATTCTTACCATTTGTTTATTTGAGATCTCGACTCACCTGAATACACATAAATATAATTTATTAATGCAGCAATTTGGCACATACATTAAAATAACTCCAACGGGGAAAGAGTTACATATTTAATAGTATTTATTCAATAGATAAGAAGAACTAAAGAACTGCTGTACCTCCCAGAGCCTGTAACTATTTTCATACAGAAGTTTAAGTTAATCTATTTGAAGACGTTTAACCTGAATTTCATTCACACATTGCAACAGCAGTCATTTTAAAGAACGAGAAGAAAATTGCAGCAACTACTTAAACATAGCAATTTTCTCTTATGCTAGTAAAATTTTCCTTTTCCTCCTGAACTCCATTTGTCTTCCTCATGTATTTAACAGTACAGAAAATGGAAGACAGTCAGCTGTTTCTGCAGTGTTACACAGCCAAATACTCCAGTGTGAGATGAAGAATAGGCTCAGTATAGATGACAGGTAATTTAGTACCCCTTTTCTTCAGCTAACTGAGAAAATAAGATGAAGGAATTCACAGCGGGGAAAATAACTCAAATTTAGTCAGTCAGTTTCAGAGAGATACCAAAAATGTAGTAATGATGTAACTCAGTTGTTTTAAGTCTACACCATGAGAGGAATGATGTGCTCTTATGCTGAATTCCCATCACTGTACCTGAGACTGCTTTTGGAAATGCTACACAAAACTCAGCCATGTTCTATGGCTGACAGGCAGCATGTTCCAAGAAGTGATAGGAAAAGATCATGAATTCCAAAAATAGAGAAGAAAAAGAAGTTGGAGAGGACTGATTTATAAAGGAAAAGGAAGAATAAGAATTGCCTTAATTTGAAGCATTTGCAGTCTCCATCACTGAAGGATTTTATAAACAGGTGAGGCCAGGAATAGCAAACCAGTAGCCCCTGTGCCAAATTCAGTGGTCAGAAATTTGAACTGGTACCAACAACACCGAGCCATGGTGGTTTTTAAAACACAGCCTGCAACTGGGCACCAAAAATTTGTGCTACCACTGGGTCAGGATGTTTAACAAGAGCAAGAATAGTTATGCAATACTGCTTTGTGGCAGCGTGACAGACAAGGTGCTCCCTTTCAGCCCTGTTTTCTGTAAATTTCCAGCCCTGTCACTAGTCTGCAATAACACATCTGGAATCCAGAATGATGAAAACCTCAGTGGGTATGTGGCAAAGTCAGAGCAGAAGTCAGTTTACCTATGAAGAGGAAATATTCATAATGCTGACATTCACTTAGCTCTTATCTGCAAATTCCGCTGCCGTCTCAGTGTCATGCTAGAAACATCCCATGCTTCAGCTGTGTCAATCAGCAGTGCAAAGAGATCTGAATCTTAATTAACATAACCACGGTATTAGGGAATTATTACTGGTACAATTCCATCCACAAAACCAAATATTTCCTGGGATATTTACTTTCTTTGAGGAACCAGCATAAATCAACAGTCCAGCAGGAGGGCTTTGCTATAACAACATACAGCTACTCCTACACAGACATAGCCTTCATTTGATGTAGCTAGAAAAGGAAAATGAGAAAGGGTTTTGGGCTGCTAAAGTTCTATATTATCTGTATTTAAATGATGACTTTTCTGTGACAGTGGCATATCAGTCACACAACACTTATTTGGACAGGATGCCTCAATTTCCCCAGTGTTTGCTTCCCTGTGTTCAATCTTTCAGATTTCCTTTAGGGAAATATGGGACAAAATGGAAACTACTGTTCATGAAGAGTTTGAAGTGATAGAGTACCATCATTCTGGAGAAGACTGAAAAAGAGACATAATTGTTTGTCCTTACTTTTTGAACAGCAGGAATGGAAATTATTTTACCTTTAATGTCATGTCATCAGAGCAAGACGCTAGTAGCATGCCAGATGGGTCCCATTTGATTGCATTCACTTCGTTCTGAAATCAAGAGTTATTTTATTAAGCAAATATTCCAGTTACTGCATTGTACTGGGCCCTCAGCAGAGGGCACTCAAGGTTTATGCATGGAACAAGTTTACCCACAAATTACAGTGCCGGGTGCTTTTAGGGGTGAACAAAAGCAGTATTGCCTCCCCAACACGCTTTTTAAGTGACATTTTGGAGTGGAACCATCCTGTGCTTGTGAACAATACACGCAAACAATCTTCTGACGTGTGTTCTGGCACAAAGTTTCTCCTATCCTTTCTTCATATCCTAGGATTTAAATAAACCCTTAAACCAGACAGATTGATGATACAGCATTAGCCTCTTTTTAAAACTGAGGCATTTCTTTAATTAATGTTCTGCAGACTCGGAGATAGGAGTTTTCAACATAAAATACTGGTACTGGTGGGATGTAAAGTTTTGTGTACTTGATAATTCTTCATATTGTAGCTCTACAGCAGTGCTGGTCTCTCTAAAGAGAGGTTTATGTGTAAATGAATTCCACAATGGAATATTAAACAGTTTAGGATGCTTTCTCTATCAGTCTTTCTAGCACTTGGTAATTAACTAAGCCTAGTGTATCCCCTTGGTAATGAGTAAGTTTACTGTGCTTTTCCAGGGCTATAGATAAGGAGAAAAAAAGCATTTCATAAAAAGGGAAAGACTGTTTTCTTAAAAATATAAATTGGCTCAGGGTCTCAGTGAAAACAATCCTGGAAAATTATTTAAATTTTGCTTTATACATTTTACATGTTACAGTAAAAATTAAAAGCAAGTATAGATATATTTGAAGTGAAAATCTGGATCATGTACAAAATGGTGCATTTCATATAACCATAAAAAGCACCCGTCTGTTGTTACGAATGTACAACCTGTCATGAAATATCAGTTTAACCACATACTAAGATAAAGGTCTCCAAATGCACAGTTTTTCCTCAATGGGGAGCTAGCAAGTTCTGGAAGCTAACATCTAAATTACTGGTCAGTATATGACAGCAGTTTTCCTCACAAATGAAACAGAAAATGTAACCTTTGACAGTCATTAAATACCACCAAGAAAAGAGCAGGGAAAGACATCTTAAATATATCTTATTAGATTAAATTGATTCTAAAACTGAACAGTGGCTGGAGGTAAACTGTTCTCTCCTTATTCATAGCTCTTATTTAGTAAAGGAAATTAAGCCAGCGGAAAACAGAATCTTATTTATGAATGTGCCTTTAGTCTGCAGCTCATGCTATGTAGAAACACACTCACTGTTTAAGCCAAAGGCTTTGCCTCCTACAGTGATAGAACATTTTATCCCTTCTTACAGGCAGTGATTCACTCCCAAGGAATATGTTTTTAGGAAAACAACAGGGTCTATCACCTTTGCTGCTAGAACATACCCTGCAAACACATCATCTGCCATCATTGCAACACATTGCTGTGACTTTATCACTAACATTTTGGACTTCTTAAACTTACTGTGTGTCCTTGAAAGGTTTTAACGGGACGATCACAGCCAAGTCTGCATACATGAATGCACATGTCAGTACTGCAGGAGGCAAAAGTAGTGTTGTTCTGCCAGTCTACATCCAGAGCAGGAGCTGTGAATACAAACAACAGAAGGAACATCAGGGAACACGACAAAGAAACAGCTATCCCAAATCATTTTCCTCCCATCAGCTATCTGGATGAAACAAACTACAGGCTAGTTCTTGGTCTGTCACCAGTTATAGGGCTGTTGCCAGTTATAGGGCTGATAGGGACTGTGTGAAGGGCACAAATTATTTTTTCCAGTGGATAATCTGGATGCTTTGCATGGCATCTACTTGCGAGAATCTTTTGGGTTAAGTTACATAAACAGGGTAAAACACTACCTCCACCCTCCCTGCTTCGAGCTACGCATATCATGGGCTATGTCCAGCATTCATCCCTCCGTAAGCCAGTTCAGTGAAGAAATTGAAAGAAAACTAACCCAGAAAAAATGTGGATAATTTCATCTGGGTTAGACAAGGATGTTCCTGTGAATGCCAGACACAACACATGGAAAAGTGGAGGAGCAGGTGGCTGTGTCCCTTGGCACTAGAGCTTTATGCAACCACTGATACAAACGTATCACTCTGTGCAGGCACGTGGATTAATACTACTAAAATTCAATTTAATTTGCTTGGGGACTGATTTTAGGCAGGTACATTGATCATCCTCATCTGAAATGAGAGGAAGAGCTTCTCTAGAGGGTTTGGCATTAACTAGCACTGAACTAACAAAACTCTGTGCACAGAGAGCACATGAGCATGTAAATAGTGCCTGTGTGCAACACACACACACACATTGCAAAAAGAATGGGAAAAAATCCCCAAACAACTTTTCCAGCACATCCCTGCAGAGTACAAGCAGGAGCAGGAGGGAGCTCCTGACAAACAGCTTGCTTGTGTTTCTATGACTGCTGCTTGGGCTTTTTCCCTCAGGATAGAGTTTAGCTGCCCTCCAGAGGATGACATAAGACTTGCTAAAATACAGAAATCTTCATTCTCAGCACACTCTTGTGAGAAGCAAGCGTGCCAGAATGAGACCAGCATATAGGAAACAAAGTTGAGTCTCTTCCTGGCAAAGATACAATGCAAATTTATTATTAAAATGAAACCAAGAAATTCCTTACTAACACATGTTTAGAAAGACATTTTGGTAATACAGAGGTGAAAAGATATCTGTTCTGACAAGCCTGTTACATTTAGATATGTTTTTCCTATTATAATTTTTATGAACTGCAAAACAAAATAGATCCATATCACCTTCTGAATCATCAGGTAGCTCTCTAAATGAGAATGGAGGGCTAACATTGTTTCATATACAAGGCTTTTTTTCAGTATTAATGAAAAAGCTCAATAATTCTTTGACAGGTAAGGAAGTACCACCTTGCAGAAATATAAAGGAAATTTGTGTGAGGAAGGCAGACTACTTTTGAATTTTCCAATGAATATTAATGAAGATCAGAAAACAATAAAAGATCTTTCTTTAATTGCCTGTTTGTCTTTCTTTTTATGCTGCATGCTTTGTATTACTATTTCAAAGCAAACAAAAATCTATCATTAATAGCAATATGCCTTCAGGACTAGTATCTAGTATGATATGTATGACTCAAAAACTGATTTTCAGAGAGCTACTGGCACCTAAAGCTATGGATTTACACTGCAGCATAATTTGAATCATGAAGTGCTGATAATTAACACTGATTCATGTATTGGTGTACTCAATCATAGGTTTACTGGATACATAGCTACATAAAATTGTCTGGAAATATTAACCAAACATGGTTCTTGATGCAAATAATCAAACTGCCAAAGTATTTCCAAAACCACAGGACACCAGCCAAATGCATAAAAACAATTAGAATATCATAATATATAATAATAAAAGCAGCAACAAATCCTTAAAAAATGCAGCTAAAATAAAAACCAACAGTAAGTGTTACAATAATCATCTGTTAATTTAAGCTTTTTTCAGAACAAAGTTAGGTGTGATTCAGAGCACTTAGATCACAGAATCATACAATGGTTTAGGTTGGACCTAAAGGGACCTAAAGAACACCTAGTTCCATTCCAGCCCCCCTGCTGTGGACAGAGACACCTTTTACTAGACCAGATTACTCAGAGCTCCGTCCAACTTGGGCTTCTTCGGGCAGCCTCTTCCAGTGCCTCACCACCCTTGCAGTAAAGAATTTCTTCCTGATATCTAATCTAAACCTTCTGTCTTTCAGTTTTAATCCATTCATCCCTTGTCCTGGCACTACACAACTAGATGGCTACAACTGGGTCATACAAATATCTCTTTTGGTATCAATTAAACAATTTGTTCTTGCACGCGCAGACATCAGTCTGTATCTATCAGTAGATGTCAAAATTGGATTATTTAGCTCCTTTTTAAATAAGTAAGTTTTGTGAATATGTATTTTGATCAAATGCCCTATGATGATTCATAGTTTTGCAAAAAGTAATGAAACCCTAGAAGCTACTTATTTGCATACTTACATATTTTGACCAGAAAACCTTAAAAATAACATGGGAACACCAGTGACATGGAGGCCTTCAACACCAAGACAAAGGACTCTTCCTTATGTATTTTAAGGTAACAGTTTTGTCCATGTGGCGTAAAGTAAACCAGTTGTTGCAAGAAAGCAGAGAGTAAAAAAACCTTATCCCCACGCCACGTTATCCCCAGGCCAACTACCTCCAGACTTCAAAGAAGTATGTGTTAAAGGAAGTGTACTCTGACTAAACTAGACTTAATTGTTAAAACGCCTTTAATCCTTGTGTAGACAAGGTTTTCAGATTCCCCACATGGAAAGGAATTTGCTCTTAGTTTGTTCTCTTTGTGATGCAAAGAGGACAAGGTGAGATCTTTGTGGCTTTAGACTTGTGAGGACAAAGTGAGTAGAGAGTCTGGCTGATTTTAAGAAGGTTTTGTAGGATATACGCTTTCTCCTATCAACAATTTCCTTAATAATAGTATTTCCTTTAACTTCTTTATTCTGCTATGAAAACATTTGAAATAGTGAAAAAAACTTAAAAATATAAGCTTCTCCGCATCTGAACTTCAGTTGTGTCTCATGGTCCAAAGACAATGTGTGCAGCAAGAATTTTTTAGAAAATCTTTTAATGCACATGGACATTTTGCATTGGTAGATAAAGCTGAGTTTTCAACTTGCTAAAAGGGGAATGGAGTGATTTGTCCTTGATGCACATCACTACTTAGACAGCTTACATGTCAGTGAACATGATTCTGAAGAGGCAACCAGGGTCTGAATCCACAACTAGATTACTAGTTAGGGATCAGAGGATTAAGAGTCTCATTAACTAAATCACTCTATGTGCAAAGTTTGCTGTTATGGAACAGCTATGGTAGATAAATAAATGCCACAGTGAGAAAATCTGTCAGCAGACACCAACTCCTCTAAACTGACAGCTGCATTAATAAATGAGGAAATGAGTGATAAAAATGCAGAGTACAGATTTGCTGTGTCCATGGACATACTTTTTGTCTACTTTTGAATAACCATTTAGATTGCTACTGCATATTATTAATATCTGTGCAAATGTGAGAATAAGAACAACTAGAAATTGAGTTGAAAATCAAATCTGAGTGCAAAATAATGTTTTAAAATTAGTATCAAAATGTGTTTTTAAACACCATAAAGCACCCTGTTTTTAATTGTGAAAGTTTGCTGTACTTAAAAATAGATTAGTTACAGTGAACTCGGAAGATGAACATCTCTAGCATCCAAATCCAGAATGTTCTCATGGTTTTAAACTCAGTTTGACTATACCCCTTAAAATTCTTCACTATGGCAACTTAACCACTTTGGATCATGAATTCAGGCATCATCTTACAAGTCTGGTCTCAGGTGAATTTCAGATTGTCTGTTATTCAAGATTATTTAATATTTGTGACATCTCCTGTCTTCTTGAAACAGATCTACAAGTAACCATCCAAGCAGGGTTTTGGTGCAGGAAGGTTTTGAAAGTCAAGGCTGGCAATTGATTTCCAATAATCAGAGAAAGCAAATATTGAAGAACTTCAAGTTAAAATTAAAAGCTATGAAATTCTGAGGACCTTTGTGAGTGCAGTAGTGAATGCAAGGTGCATGAGAGATCTGCCTGCTTCTGCCTCAAATCAGCTTCATTGAAACAGGAGCAGAGAGAATGGAAAAGATCCCAGACACCTCCACTGAAAGTTCTCTTCATGAATCACCACCTTGTACTATTCAAGCACATAGATAACGACAGGACTGTTAGGTAGACAGGGCTGGTGTATGAATCCTCTCCTAAATCAGTTTGACTTTCAAAGTTGATTCTCACAGAACTGTGTCTTTCTGAAATGAGAATAAACCCACAAGCCATGATACTCAGGATAGTTAAAGCACAAAAAAACTTGACTGAAACATTTGTCTGGCAGATATGGATAGAGTACATTGACAGAATTAAAAACTGCATTTCATTTTCCTCGAAAGAGTTATGTAAACCGTACCTGAATGGAAAGGAAATTGCTGTTTAGCTTCTCCCGTGTGAGCATCCCAAATTATTGTTGTCTGCATCCAAAGAAAGGGTGGGAAAAAAGATTAGTGACTGTTCAGCTCAGAGGAAAAAAACCCAAAGAGCACCCTCACTAAGTAGCAATTCCAAATTATGAACTGATAAAATTACTGACTACAAGAGAGCCTTGCTTGCTAATCAGTGGGAAAACCAGAAATCACTTCAGATATTACAAAATAATAATCTAAGTGTAGATAAAGAAGTATCATGCCTACAGAAGAAGCAATATAACTATGAATAATGGGCATATTCTCTCTGAATAGCGCTAGACGACAACACTACACATTTTAATAAGCAGATTGAAAAAGCTGTTTCAGTTATCATCTTTAAAGAACACTTTCTCCCCTTTCAAAAGATGGAAGTTGAATTCTACTCTAAAACGATCTTGAACCCCATTTCTAACAATTAAACCAACAAGTGAGATGTTCTTCTATCAGCAGAGTACACAACACTTCTTGCCACTGAGGTGGGACAGACTCAATTGTAGTAATTGGCTTACTACAGGTTTAATCTATTCCCACAGTACACGTGAGCATGTCCCCTGTAGAGCTCAATACCACCTTCTGAGTGAATTGACAATTTACTGGCAGTATATACTTCCAGGAAATAAATTAAGGATGCATCATCTTGCTGATAATGGATCACCTAAACAAACGCTGCTTTTACTGAGAATGTAAGCTTGCCAGAGTAATGGAAGTACCATCGAGAGACCAGTGTAGCTGAATACAAGCCAGTATTAAAGGGAGTAAGACTAAGTTTCCACTTTCACAAGGATACGAAAATATAGGGATTCACTGAGCCTACAAACATACAAACCTCAGCTAAACTCCCTCTGCCAGCTGCTGGAGAGAAGCACTGTCAGTGCCTCTCACTGGAACACAGGCCATGCAGCCTATCCCTTGGAAGTGCCATTTTTCTCTCTGAATTTTTATAAAGGAAGCCAAGGATGACATATGCATCTAATTTTTAGACACTGAAAGTTAGGCAAGATGAATGCTATGTACTTTCCAGTTTCAGTTTTAATGGATTTGTGCTCATCATCATCAGTCATCTGTTAATTTTAATCTCTAATGTGCACTCAGCTGTAACTACTATGTTTTGCTTGATTTTCAGTCCAGAACTATAATTTTTTTTGACTATTTCCACAGGAAGCCATATCTATTTTATTCAAATAAAAGTGTTTCAACGATTCGATGAGCTAAAAGGTGTGGTATCTTTAAGATCACTTTCTTCTTGTAAATAGTTAGCAGATAAAACTACAAATGTAAGTACTGGAAGCAGTTCCTTCCTTAACAGAGACACACTTAAGATGCAATTTTACACAGTTTTTTTTTAAAGTTAAGTATTTTTCATGAAAACAGTATACATTTATGCAGCCTCAAAAATGTAATCAACATGCACTAAAATATATTAAAGAAATGTAAACTCTACAGTATGGCTGAAGAAGAAGAAAATAAGGAATTTAGCAGCACAAGCTCACTCATCAGCATACTTATATGTTAGAATAATGTATTTTTAAAACTCACTTTATCAACACCAGCGCTTAAAATATAATTCCCCTTTTTGTTCCATTTCAGGGCAAATATTGGACCTTTATGTTGACCTAAGGTGCTTGCAAGGTTACCTGGAACAAAGAACAGGTTATTATTACCATTTCTTTACAAATTAGTCAAATTACAGTTCACTGCTGTTTGATGCTTAATAACAATAAATGTTTGACTTACCATCTTCTGTCCATATTCTTGCAAAACCATCATATGAGCCTGTAGCCAATAGTGTTCCATCACTCTGTTGGAATATATATAAATGGCAGAGGTCGGTATGAGATAAAATCTGTTTCAACCAACCTTTTTCTTTCTTTTTTAAGGTTTGCTAATTGTGATTTATGGGAATTCTGAGTCCACTCATTGAGACAGATTATGCTATGATTTAAACTAAAGGTTATTACTGCAGACAGCACAGAGGAAATAAAACCCTCTAACATACAGTGAAATACTGGGCTATACCATCAGGTATGAGCCTTTTAATCGGAAAGATTAGAAAAAGAAAACAAGATTTAACAAGTTTTATGGGCTTCTTCCAGATAACAAACAGATACTACTTCTTAGACATAAAGAACATCAACAGATGACATAAACCCAGACTAAATCCCAGTGCAGTGAAATTCAGGCACCTCTACTTGAAAGAAGGCCTTAAGCCACCTACACTCAGGGATAACACCTTGAATGTTAAGGTGTTGGAAGGCATGTAGGAATTGCTTTCTACTTGTCCAAACGCAGACTCCCACATGTGCTCACGGGCACAGTACCATGATGGACAGCCTGAGAAAATTTGGATTCATGGGACCCAATTAGGAGGAAAAAAGCCCATGAATCTAATCAGCAAATTACATGTATTCTGGACGGAACCCTTCACAGATGGATATGTCCTGTGCAGCCAGTGCTGCTGGTGTGATTGGGCCAGAATGAGAATGATTAAAACAGAACTTGACTCTTGGTGTGATGGACACTGTTGAAGCAGGGTATTTAGTCTTTCAACGTTTCAGAACCTGGACTAAGAGTGAGATTCATCCCATTTATCTCCAGACATGCACAAGTTAGGAGTTAGTTTAAGAGTGCCATCTGGTCTCCGTTCGTAACTAACAGCATCATGTAACTACAACCCTGAAGTGTAATTCATGATCTCATTTGCTTTAGATCGTGCCCAACCCAACACAAAGGCATGTGTCTCTGTTTCTGCCGACTTAAGGTGAGTCCAGAGGACTAGCTTAGATGGTTAAACCTACAGGAGATGAATCCTACCCCTAGTATCAAAGGGCATGATCTGAATATGACCTCTAGAAATAGCCTTTCTTATTATAATGTAAGTCACATAAACGAGAGAAGAAGTAATTTAATACCACCAGTGTGAAAATTTCACAGGGAAATATGACTAATATTGTGGTTCTAAATAAACAATAAAGGCAGATGGCACGTCTAGCTTGATTAATAGAAAATTAGGAAAAGGCATGAAATAATCCTTTGAAACATATGCCCATTTCAACCCTCCAAAAACATTAACTCAGTGCAGTTGTAGATTGAACTCAAATATAAAATAATGTGGGGGGAAAATATCATAACCTAAGTCAAGTTCACTGGGATATACAATTATCTGGACCAGTCATGGGAAGAAAGGTGATAAAGGGCAAAAAGAGAAAAAGAAAAGCTCAGGAACTTAGATGTACAGTTTATCCAAATTTGTTGGTGGTAATTCACATTCTTGGGGAAATTCAAAGTAAGTTGGAAGCACTTGAAGTATTTGAATTAGGGACATTTCCTTACCTTAACTACTAGCATAATGCAGGTGAAGTACCAATGAAGTCTGGAAGGTAAGGAACTATTACAGGAAATACTACAGGATGCCCTATATTTTGGATAACTTGTCTCCTAACTGTTCTGCTCTCATTGCATGTTTTCCTCTTGCAATTACTCTTTTCTTACTCCTCGATTCATTTTTTTTCACAACTGTTTTTCTTCACTCTGATATCCACAGGAAACAAGTAATGAACATAAGCTTGAGTTTTATTGGCTTCCTTAACCTACCTCTACTTTCTGTACTATTCACCGATTTCTTCCATTGTGCAACTATAAAACACATAGGGGAAAGCTGACTTGTGCAGTGGCCTTATCTTTTACTTTGTGAAGCACCTAGCTCACCTGAGGGACATAACTGCAGCAAAGATTAATCAAATCTTGGTCTCTGGCCAGCAACTGAGACTGTACATAACTGCTGAAAATCCTTTCTGGTATCTAATTAATCTGTTTTCCTATGAAAACAAGACTAGTGTGATCACTCTGTCTGTACTAATATTAGCAAAACAGACAGAATGAAAATTATCTCAAAGTAATTAAGGCTCCTGCAGGGTCTTGTAAGTTCTTCTGGCAAAAACGAGACATGAAGCAGCCTTAGAGCTGCCCAAAGACACTGCCCAGACACTGGGGATTCTCAAGAATACCTGTCCTCTCTGCTCACTTCAGTATTCTCTGTGCAGGAGCATATTATCTAAGCTAGGAGGTTTTGCAGGGTGAAAGTAAAAAAGGGATCAGGCAAGACAGAGAACACGTTTTGCTGTGCACAGTGTAATTCAAATGAGAGCGGATCTTGAGAGCCCAGTCTCAGAAAAAGCTTCACTGGTGCTTTTATCTCCTTACACGCCAAAATAAAGTAACTATGAGATGCAAATACATTATTAATGAGGCTTCATTATTACATAGATTGCTTGTTTAATCTTTGTTCTTAAAGCTGGCAAAGTTTATTTTTAGCCATGCTCCTAAAATATAGATATAAATATATCATTGTTAAGCTTGACGATGGAAACAGTCCTGGAAAATTACAGTTTGTAGGGGAAAGTTCAGCCTATTATGAGTATTTGAAACAAGAGGTCAGTAGGTTAGGACAGAGCTTCCGGTCACCTCAAATATGAAAGATATGGAGCAGCAGCTGTAATTGCCTTGGAATTAAATTTAGACAGTCAAAAACTATGCACAGTCTTAGAAGTTAGCTTACATTCCAGTCCAATGAAGTCACATCCTTATTGCTGGGGACATCATGTCCTCCTTCTCTTATGCAGTGCCTCAAAACTAGTTGAGTGGAACCGCTGTTGCTGTTTTCATTGAGATTCCATATCCTGGCCGTTGAATCTCCGGATCTATAAAAGCAATTATGTAAGTAAGTTGAAATCTCCTCATGTTGACCCAGCAAACAGTGTAAAAGCCTGTATTTTTGTTTTCATTGAGACAACATTACAGCCTTGCGGGAGACCGGAGGAACAAGAGCCGCTGGCCTGTACTGTAACGGGAGCGTCCCACTGCATGGGGCCGCTGGGAATGTTCTGCGTCTGCGTAAAATGCAGGTGTGCAACTTTGGTGCTGAAATTAGCAGAAGCTCACCTGGGGGAGGGCCCTATTCTATTGAAATGTTCCAAATTTTGCAAGTGAAAGTTGTTTTGAACCTCCTGAGAATTTTCTTGTTTCTCCCGTGCACTGCCCGGAGTAAATCCAACCACCTTTCCCTAAACCCGCTGAATGGACCAGGGCATTACAAACCTTTTAAAAAGTAATTTTTTCTTTCCAACTCTTTCTGCACTCTGTGTATTTTTAAAAAAAATACTAACACATATGTAAACTATACCTGTCATAATAATTTGGTTTCTTCAGAGAAGTTTTAGTTAAAATACATACAGTCGCTGTCTACATTTTGCACTACATACCTAAAGCTGGCATTACCATGACTGAGATAGTCTGGGGCAACTAACAGTACCTGTCTGTAGCTTGCCTGCTTACATCCTGCTGTCTGAAAAAGTGGCAAAATAAGTACTGACAGAATAGAACAAGACAGAGGCAGCATCAGGATTTTGATCTATTTTATAGACTGATTATTTTCTAGAGAGGTGTTTCGAATGCAGGCCGAAACCCTGATTTTGATTAGAAAAAGTTTTGAGGAGGAAGAGTTTATCATTACCTACTTAAATAATACATAAATAATGTATTTATTTTGACTTTGCATAAATCTTTATTCTACTGAAAAATGTCTCTGAGGTTCACAAATCAATTTGCCATGGAGTGGAAGATATTACACTTTAAAAATTTACTGGGATTTTTTTCTCACTCCCCCTTCTCCATTTTTTAAAACAACAACAAAACCAAAACAAAGAACCCTGGATTGCCTGTTTTGTCCAGAAAGCAATTTTTGTTTACATGCAGTAAGTAGAAACTTGGAGCAGAGCTAGCATCTCTCTTAGACTTGCAAGAATTCATACAGTCCAGATGAAATTTCATTGTTGATACACCTGATGTGTTAGCTTTTCCTTTTTTCTTAAAGTAATGACTAAAACTTTCTTTTCTATACACTATTAAGAAGAAAAAGTCTTTCTTCAAAGCCTAAAAACCTGAGATCTATTTTTGCTTTGGTAAGCCATGTTTTACTAAAAAAGAAATCCATCACAAGCGAGTATTAAATTTTCTTTTGGTCTACTAGTAAAGCATTTTAATTATTTATACTAAGAATACCAGGCAAATTTTCAACACTTGACATGTCTTCAAATGCAAATATTGACCAAGCAATTATCGAACTCCATTGATCTCTGTGTATTATTTTACCAATAATTTAGCCTAATTTTACACAAACAGTTGAAGTGTAAAAGCAAACACCTCTCTGCCTGTATAAGTAGCTCTGAGCTCTTCTGGGTCATGGCATGCCCTGGGGAATGTGCCCCATCTCCTGTGAACCTTTTGTGCCAAGCTGAGACGTGATGGCTGGCCAGGGTTTTGAACCCAGCTACTCCTGTACAGCCATTCTTTAATTTTCGAGGCATATCTTTCACATTAGTGATTAAGAAATAATTCAGATCAGGGTAATTTTTGCCACCACACAGCTGTGACTGTAATATACATCCTTATTTCTTTAGAGGTCTGGAAAACTGACAATTTTGCATATGTTGGCTAGAAAATTAACGAAGTTAATCACGAGGCTCAGAAGTTAAGGAACATTTTTAACTGTGATAATTAACAATAACGGGAACATAAGTCTTTAAAGGACTGCTTCATTGGTTAACGTGCTAAGTAGGAAATTCCTTCAGGGCTGGCTTCTCTGCTATATAAGACTCGAGGACAGTCCTGCCCTCATTTTAATAATCCAGTTTGTTATTGGACCCTGTGAACAAAATACTCAGTCACTTGGCTCTCAAATACAATATCGTATTTGCTAGTTCTAAAACGGTTGTTTTGTTTTTCAACAGTTTTATTTAGTCAGTTTTCTGGCAAGGCCTGGGCAATCTTATTTTCCAGCATTTTAATTTTGTTTTTCCCTCGTCTTCTTCCTAAGGCTACATAAGCTATTATGTGTCCCTGCAGAGAGGCTTTATAAGCCTACCAGTGTGCAGCAAGGGTATTTGTGTGTCTTCCTTTTCGTTGCTGGGGAAAAAAAAAAAAGAGTATTCTCTGCTCTGGAAAGTATTCTGTTGAATGATTCAGTGAACCCTGCCTTATTAGAGGACCACAGCTCGAGCACAATTCAGAAAGATATTTAATCTCCTTAGCCCACAGAAGCATTTCTATCTACATGATAAAGCAGCTCATTCCAACATGCAAGTCATGAACACTTGAGTAATAGGTATACTCCTCTGCACTCTGGTAGAGTACTGCCAAATTTTAGGAAGGCTAGTTCTGAAAGGATTTTATTTCATGCTCTCCTGCCCCAGTATGTTCATGAATCAAGGTGGACAAATGCTTATGGAATTTAATTTGTGACATATAAAATCACCATTCTGTAACCAGGAGCACAAAGTTGGAAGTGCTGCAGTTGGGTGAAGAATTTTGCAAGATGGTTGTTGAACCTTGGTATTTCTGATCTTGAGCTGCAAGTCTTAAAATCGCTGTTATTTTGAGATGCAATATTGCTAATGTGTATTTACTACTTCTGGCTCCAACAGGTTAGAGTTTCTACTATTTTATTTTAAGAGATATTATTAAAAGCATTAAGGGAAGGAAATTCCTCATATTTTTAATGACACCTAACCCTTCCTTAATAAAGCAAGTCTCTTAAACGAAGTGCTTACTCTTCCTAGACAGTCAGTGGAGGGAAGTGCCTCACAGGTGTCCTGATGAAGATCTCTGCCCCACTGATTCTACAACACTGCTCCCTGCTACAGGTTACTCAAGTTGACCTCCCCTTATAGCTGACCACTTTGCATTAATGGATTTGATGCACTGAGGAAACCAGTCCCATTAGTCCCCTGCTAACGAATAAGCATTTAGAGTTAGCAGAATTAATATCTGGCACTGACATAAAGGGGTGGTGTCTGAAATCAACACCCTCAACCTGGTAATTCAAAAGGACGGTTCTGAAAGGTAATTTACATTCAATCCTAAACCACTGATATGAGGAGTACAGCAACCTGAAGTACTATATATACCCAGAAACAATGACAGCAGATGGCCAAGAAACATCTTTTCTTGCTTCTGAGAGACACAGCCAGAGCTGAAAGATCTCAGACAGCAGCTTTTACGGATAATAACTCTGCTGACTGGGGAGACCAAAAGGTGCACAGAGTGGTTTGGAAGAGACAAGTCACAGCCTATCTGTGTAAGAGAGGCTGGCATAAATTAGCTGATAAGCAAAAAAACCCACTGTTGGTTTTGGGACTGAGGCCAGGTCCCTCTGCTTCACGGCTACGTGAATTACTTGAAAAGCATGGCTGGATGTCACAGAACAGAACGCACTCTTGGAAGCAGCAGTGGAACATGATGACAGAAACATCCCAAATTCAACTGGAAAAGGTTTTGGAGTTCAGGGCTCTAGCAGCCTTGACATTCATAGTCCATCACTTCCACACTGGGAAATTCAAGCATGTTCAGAACACTCTGTATCACCAGACCATGATGACCTGTGCAAGCAAACTGACAAGTTATTCCCTGGCCAGATTTTGGCTTGTTTTAATTAGCACTCTTGCTCGGGGCTCTGATGTTCTCGCTGAATAACTCCTGGGCATGGCTTGGTGGTTACAATGTCCAGAGATGATTCCCAGTGTGCAGTCTGTTTGGCAGCCAGGGCAGTTTGCAAGCAGAGACACCAGCCATTCTGTGCCAGCTGGCCTCAGTGCCTAGGAATATTCCCAGGCATGGTTAGTTTACTAATGTGGATGCAGCTGTAATGGGTTTCTGCACTACACAGGGAACATAACCATCTGCAACAATTTAAATGTGTCATAAAATTAAAACTTAGATATTGAAAGGTAACTAGTGGAAGAAATCAGTCTTTGGGATTATGGCTGGGTATGGCCGAATCTTCAGATTTAACCAAGCACCTCTTTTTTTGGTATTTTTCCACCTATGCAAAACACTCTATGCAATTATTTGCTTTGGAATGTTGACTTTCTTCATAAAGGGTGGTTAATCATCTCACATGGCTGTATGCACGCACTTCACTGTATTATCATAATGCTTCTGTTCATAACATCTAAGCATTCTTCTCATAGGCATCTGGTGACAGTCACGCTTTTGATAGCCTTTACTGGTATTTCTAGTCTCCCCCATCCTCAGCTTTAAGGGTTTATGTGTGTGGTGGAGGAGGAAGAGCAGCTTCAGAATATATTTTTCTAGCTATTTGATCAGAGAAATTCCTGTCTCTCTGTTATATTTTGAAATAGCTCTTTGCAAAGCCCAGAGAGTATATATTACCGTGCTAGTCTTCACACACCAGAAAAACAGCAACTGAGTAGATGTGACCTTAAATATCAAAATCCCTTTCTCTCAGTGGGATAGTCACTAAATCTGGAAACCAATGCTCTAGTTTCGGGTAATTCATTCTACATTTCTTTACAGCAGCTTGTTTCCAATTAGGTTCTGAACCTGCATTATTCCTTTAGTTCTTTGAGGATTACATCAGGTTGCTGTCTAAACTGCTGCTGCTAGTTGTTAGAAAAATTTATTGCCCGTATAACAAGGCTTGAAGAAAATACTTTGTCATGAATTGAGATTCAATTAGTCACTTTATAAACCAAACAAATATGTTATTATTTCCTCTATTTAATAGCTAGGGTTTGAAACGTATTTTTTAAGATGAGTACAATCAAGCAGATGGGAAACCCAAAGAAAAGTACTGACTGGGCAGCACAATATGGCTGTTACAGAAGCTAACAATTTGACATTCATGCATCAGACTAACTGCAGTCTTCTTTTTTCAATCACTACTTGTAAAGGGCAAGCAGAACTGCAGCATACTGTAGATCTTGGGGGATTTCTCTCCCTTGTTTAACTGGTGCTGTAACATGGAGTTTACCTGTAGATAAAAGCTTGTACTGTTATTATAGTAGACATCTCAAAGGCTTCTTTGTGCAGTGGCATAATCATTCACTCAGCTCTCTTCCTTCAGTTTCCCTTTCTTCTGTGCATTCTCTGCCATTTCAGGCACTAACCTTTGCCAGGCACTGGCTGCTGCAGTACCTGAATTCCAACTGCATCCCTACCTTGTTTCTTACAAGCAGGCTAAAATCTGACCAAGATGCACATAGATCTAAATTATTTGCATTGTCATTGCATTGCTATTAGTCTGACTGAAGCACATGATTGTACTTTGTAACTACATGTGTACTTATGTGCTTCCATGGTCATCAGCAAAGCTCATTACGAAAGACCTATTACACTGAAGGGTAAAGCTTAATTGAATGGCTTGTTAGAGGGTATTCCTCTGGCTCAGATAATCTGACTAATGGTTCTGATTATCATCCTCCAGGTTTACCTGAAGCTGTGTAAGACACCACTGTCCAGGGATCCATCTACCAGTGCTTAGCACCCTGAGGCAAAGTTAAACACACACTGCAGCACATAATCTGGTTTATTAAATGCTCCACCATTTAAACTATGCACACTGTAGGACTGTGCACCATGGATTCTATGGAAGCAGTCCACTATGGCAAACACTGACTTCCTTAAAATTGATAAATTTTTAAATGGAGATACTTAGTACTACAGATGCTAAAAGTACTACTGGACCTGGACATTCCAGAAACAAAGCTTATTCAGTAGGATTCTGGTTTCTAAAAGCCCATTTTATTGTCTGAAACTATTTTTTTGAAATTTCTATCTTCACTCTCTTGGAGATCTCTGCTGTTCATCCAACATGGAATTGATTTTATTTTTCTTTCTTATTTATACTGTAATTCCTTATTTTCATGTACTAAGTGAACAAAGGTATGAAGACTATTCTGGTAATCTTGCAAAAAAGCTAGAAATAAAACAAGGACTCTCCTCTTCCTTGTGAGGAAAGTATCATAATACTGCTAAGTAACTCTGAGTGATTTACCTTCTCTAGCTTTGATCAGCTTTACTCCATGTTCCCAGTTAGACTTCCTAAATTTAGTTTTCATGTTCAGGTTTAACTTTAAGCATGAACACAGATTCCACCAGTGCCTGCATACAGCTCTCAGGGTATGTTTATAATCATGCTTTTGCTTGGATCAAAAGTGATTTTTTACGTCAGTCTCCTGATCATCCCACTCAGGATGCTGTGGTGGTCACTGTAGAGCAATCCTGCAGAGGATAAACTGGACTCCCTTCCAATGACACTAAACCACAACATTCCCTTAAACCACTATTTACTGTTCAGCTCATGAACAAACTTAGGTCCACTCTGAAGCACCCCCATCTCCATACTTTTGAAAAAACCTGGCAGATGCCAATGACTTTCTGAGACCCCAGTGTGAACCAATAACTAAGAGCAGTAGATTACATGTACTTCAAATATTCTGAGAATTATCCAAATTATTTTTAAAATATTTCTAAAAATTTGTATGTATTCAGGGCCACAGATTTACATCTTAAGATTTACATCTTAAATGTACAAATCCTTCATATTCAGCGTCACCTTATAATTACTTAGCTGTTGTATAGCTATGGTACTGCTGAAAAAACCACTGCTACAGGCTGCTAAAACCCAGAGAATACTCATTCACATCCCAAATATGCTTGCAAGTTCTTGCATCTCTAAATATTCTCTAATTGCAGCAGCTGGTTTCAGTCACTGTCTTACCCAGATGCTAGCAGGTCACTGACAGGGTTCCAGGCACAGATGAACACCTCTGACTCATGGCCCCGAAGGACTGTTGCTTTGTTAGGAGGAATTTCAACATCCCCGTCAATTTCCATTGGCTTTGAATGATTATCTGTAAGGAGATATATCAGAATAAATAGTTTACAAGATGCAGTTAGGTCTGCTTTAAAAACATGCTAGCTATCCAAGGCCTAAAGCTTACAGCAGCATATACATCACAATTAATATTCTGTGTTGTGTCACTGACACAATTATTCTATTTGTTTTTCTCTGGTGATTAAAATTTATGTCATTTCCTCAAAATGTAGAGCTTTCCAAAATATTTTGTATAAATCTATAGAGCTTTTCTCCTCAAATACTCAGCATTCATTTCAGTGTTTTTCTTTTGAAGCTGGCTTAATTAAAAATGACTTACAGATTTATTAAAATAATTTTAAAAAATAACATAAAGCACTTAATATTTTCTTACACAGTCTCCTGTAAGTAATATCTGTGCTACTCACAGACAAAAAAATATACTGAGTAGGAGCACATCAGGGAAATGGTGAGTGATCACCTTCTCAAAGATATCGTAATACACACAAAGGTACTAAATGAGTCATAGATATACTTAACCTGCATGCTGTAACTCTGAGGTTCTTCAGACTGCAGTCTAAATAACTTCATTTGTATAAAGTTCTTTTATTGCCTTTAGCAAAAAAAAGTGAATTTAAAAGGATGGATTTCTCTTAGTAACAACAATTCATTCCAACTTGCATCATGAACCATGTCTTTACTCCAGACTTTCTCTGCTTCTGTATAAATCTTCCTCATTAAGCTCTAGCTACACTTCCTGGCAGCAACACAAGATTATTATCCTCTGCAAACAAGACACCAACCAAGGACAGGTGACACACTGAAACAGCAGACAGCAGATGCTACACACACAAGTGTGGCCCATTTTGCAGAAAGCACATCCAAGAGCGGGTAGCTGGCTGCCTCCTGTTACCTAACCAATGCCTTGGCCAGCTGATCTGCTCTGACTGATCAAAATGCAAGTTCTCCTTCTGGGTTAAAGTCTTTCAGTTAGTCATTCTTTAATCACATATGGAGATCCATAGGTTTGCAAGTAGAATAATTATGCTCCCTTATTGCTGCATGTTTATGGCATTTAAAATCAGCCATCTGTCCTGATACTCCAGCTCTGCTGAGCTATTGCCCATCAACTGGTGAAACAGACTGTGACACTGCACAACTGCCATCGGGAGGAAGATCTCCAGATTTCTACCCTTACCTGGGCTTTCACATACCTGGTTTGGCTCTGCCTAACTTCTGCTGAATCACACAAGTAGCACTTCTCACTGTGTATTTGGTTAGCACCCTAAAACTATGTCTGTGCCACATCTACACCACAGATGGAATGGAATCCACATGAGTTACTTAGAATCAAGTATTAAAATCAGGAAACAACTAACAATAGTTTCACAGCTTACTTCTAATTAAAAATATCTGTATTTTTGACTACACTTATTACCTATGGACTTGCTGCATAAACATCAGAAATGCCTGTTTGTAAAATCTGTACCTATGCTAGGTCCCTATGTTAAGCATTGTCCTTGATAATTCCCTATGTGTATGACTACTAAAATTAATACTGTTGAGATATACTAGTACTCAAGATTTAGCCTGACACCAGCAGCTGGGATCTTTGATATTCCGAGCAGTCAGCCACTGAAGAGTGAAGCACTATTAAAACCCACTAGAAAATACAAGCCTAGAACTCACAATCCTCTGTTTCTCAGGACAGCACAGATTCACCATGCTTAAAGCATATTTTCATGAGAAAAACAGCAGCATGACAATGGCTATGCATTCATCTGTGTCCTGTTCACAGTGTGAGCTGGAAGCTGTGGGGGTAAATCAAGAAGATATTTCAAGCACTTTAATTTGAAAAATTTAAATGAGATGCTACTCTTACGACATAGGATCCTACTGTTACCTGCCTGGCTCTAAAGGCAGGGCTGCTTTTTGCTCTCGATTAAAACCAAATGACAGCTGGGAAGCAGCATTACTCCAAGGTCCCAGAGTCAAGAGGTGCTATCAGAGCAAAGCCATCTGATACTCAGAAATAACTTTCGTTTGTACATGGCCAGATGGAGAAACCTAGATGCACACTTTGAATGTTATTAACTGCTGTGAAAAACCCCCACGAATAGTCATGCTGTGAAAAAGAAACTTTGATTAGCTGATACCTGCATTAGTACACAGAAGACCAACTGGCCTCTGGGAGCAATGAAATACCTGCAGAATTATTTTGCATTGTATCTTCCAGTAATGATTTTTACAGTGCAGCTTTGGTGGTTCAGGAGAAAAGAGAGGGAAAGTATGAGAAGTCTTTCATAAATAATTTGCAAATGTTCACATTTTATGTATTTTCTTCCTATTTGCATCAGTAGTCAGGAACATTCATATTTAGAGTGTTACTGTTCAGCACAAAACTTAAAACGCCCCACTGAACAAACAGGACAGTTCATGCCTCTGTGATACCGCCTCAGGCTCTTATCAGATTCAGATAGACACTAGCAATATATGACTGATACGATTATGATAACAACAAAAAACTGCAGAAACCCCTGAGCACAAACCAGCACCCTCGTAAGAGTGACAAGTTCCTTACACAGCACGAGCTCGTGGGAGCCCTGGTCTCACCTGAAAATTTGGCTTTCCTATGGATGCAGCTACAATGTGTGCATGGGGAATGAGAATAAATAGGTAAGTGAGATGCAGTAACCATCAAGAACAGGCTTCTTTTGTTTTAAAGTACCTTCCAAGCAGAAAGCTTTTGGTTAAGATCTTATTTGAACAAAATTGCCCTGGGGGGTTGTCTGAACGAGAAGGCATTTCTACCAAGTGCAGCTGAGCCTCAGGTGAAAAACTAAGTCTGCGGATCACATAGTGAAGTACTCTGTCCAAATGTTAACACAAAACGCTTTCTAAAGGCCAGGGAATCTGCTTATAGTCTAAATTATATTATAATTATTTTTCTCAAATGTATTAAAAATCCCAAATGACTAGAAATCAGAAGTCATATTACTCCAAAGTATTATGATTGAGGGTTTTCTTTTAATGTAAAAATAATTCTAACACACTGGTGAGTAATATTAACTATTTCCTCCAAAGAAAAAAAAATATTTTTAAGATCTTATGAGTGTTAACCCTGTCTTTTCTCAGGAAATATCTTTTGGGGTTTTTTTTTTTACTTAAATCTTTGAGAGGTCTTTCACTGAAGTTGTTCTTTATGGTGGTAGTTTTAATAAAGGAACAGGGCTTAGTCCTCTTTCCAGAGCTTCATTTTTCTTAAACCCAAGCCAATCCTTGCAAATATAATGAAACAAATGACACTAAAAATATCTGAGTTGGAAAACAATCCAAAGTTTGGCTCCATTTCTACATGCTGACTTTTATTTTTTCCTGCAACATTTAAAGTGACTTAAAACTGAGAACATTACTTGGGTCACAACAAGACAAGGCAGCGAGTTTTTTTATTTAATATTTGTATCTGCACCTCAAACTGTTGTTATTGTTTTCTGTCTCCTCTCTTTCTTAAATCTATCATATTATATTGGTAATATAATATGATATTTAAGATACAAGATATATACAAAAATATATCATATTATATTAATTATTTTAAAACCTTTTTGGAACGACTTAAAGAGTGTCAGGGAGAACTCCATGCCAGAATAAATGCAAACTAGGTAATTTCTCAAAGATATCTCTTTCTCCCGCTCCACCCATCCCGCCTTTGTATGACAGGCTGATATTTGGGTGACTTGCAGGTTATGACTAAGGACTAACACATTATTTAAATCTGTCCCAATATATACCAGTCTGTGGAATACAACAACAGTAAAAATTAGGGTTTGGGAAGTTTCTCACAGCTTTTTCATATCAGCAGTCTTTTCTACTCAGTAGGTCTCTCATGATTATTCTTTTCTCCCAGGAAAATTCCTTCTCAACATTCCCAGAAAAGGTCTGCAACTGTTTTTGAAAATCCTGCTATTAAAAATATCTGTGAGAATTATTATTTTTCATAATTAGAAAATGTCAGATTTGAGACATCAAGGCTTACAGTGTGGCTATAAACATGAACTGATCTTTACGGCTTTCCTTTTGTTAATACAATAGTACACATAATTCTTTGGATCAGAAGGAAATATGTCTGAGAGGCTCTCTTTTAGTGATGAATTGATGATCAGTTTTCTGTCTTAAGAATGTGGGTTTTTCTGGCCCTGAGACAGTGAGACATTCCCCTAAAATTTTCACATGTCAGCTGAAGACGTGTCAACAAACAAAATGTCAGCGTTTGATACATTTAACAGTACTTTAATTTCTGTTTGCACCCCTTCACATATGAAATGAGTTCAGTTTCAAAGCAGTTAGTTGAAAGTAAAACAAGCAATCCATAGTCTAAGAACAGATTAATTTTAAAATGTTCAGATCTTTTTTACGTTTACTTTCTCAAATAAAACATGTTATTTAAATAATTGCATTTTTACTGGGGGACACTAACCCGTCTAATTGGAATTCTCTGAAGGAAAACCTGGTTTGAAAGTGTTTTTCTCACTTAACCATAGAGGAATCTATTCATATCGAAGAGAAGGTGCAGACTGATAAAAGTATCTTCACCGCAGAACAAATAAAATCTGTTACATGACTACAGTCCTGACCTTTTCTAAGCCAAAGAGCTGTTAGGACTTCCTACAAAACCTGCCATGCATGTTCCTCCAGAATTTTCTTGGAAGACAACTGGGCAGTAAGGGCCGGTTCCAGAAGTCAGCCAGTACGCAATGGGCCTTGCACACAGAAACCAGAACCAGTAATCCCATCTGCCCCACAGTGTTAGCACAGTCATCAGGATCTAGTTACACAAGCAGGTAGGTCCCACTCCATGCTGGCTATGTCTGACTTTGGATGACTAATACATGAGCACAGTCTCCCTTACTCACCATGAACAAAGGTGAATTCAGCACTCTTGAGAACCGACTGTTCCCAAAGACTAAGGAAATCTCAGGAAGGTAGGGCCTTCAACTGGATACTTGCAGTGGACTATATGACTAAGCATGTGCTATTACATAAAAGGCCGAGGAACAATTTTCCTCTGTGCCTTCAAGACAGCTTGGCTGCATCCAAGCTGTTTGCTGGGAATGGTCCTTGGCACACGTGCTTGGCAATGCTTGGATACTTGGTATAGTCCAAACTGGGCTGATGACCATGACAATGAGACTATGGATGTGTCTGTGCTTGGCCACAACGTACAAGAATGGAAGCTGGTACGTGCCAAACTGGGCCAAGGACCACGCCAAGGCTACGGATGGTCACAGGACAGCTACTGCACAAGGCTGTGCACTGGTCACACAACCATTACACACATAGGGCTTGTAGGTCTGCTGGAGGTTAGGATTGCTCCTTCTGTTTTCTTTCTCTCAGGGAATTTCCTCCCATACATTGCTAAGAGATAGCAACAACCAGTACTTAAGAGAGACAAAAGAAGTTGCCAGGGTTCAGGGGAAGGGTGTGGCTGGTTGCTCTCTTAGCTGAGGGGCTTCTCTTGGAGGGGCAGAGATACCTCAAGATTTGGGCTGGGTGAAGGGGCTGGGCATAGCTCCTAGCTCTCTCTCACTCGTCAGCATCAGAGGGGAAACAGGCTGCGGTCGCTGGGGGGAGAATTCACAACCACTGCGAGGCTCCATCTCCCGCTGTCTTCTCTTACCCTTGCTGCTTCTGAGGTTCCTGTTACAGCTCATCTCACTCTCCAGAGGGGCACTGGGACTGACTGCTCCTGCGGGCTTGTAAAGCAAGCCCCTTCTCCATCCCTTTTGCCGGCTGAGCCGCCATTACCACGTGGAGAGAGGCGGCCGAGCTCGCGCCACAGCGCCCCCTGCAGGCGCTGGGGAACCATCGCACCCGCCCTGCCCGGCCCGGAGCCAGCAGCGCCCCTGCCGGCCGTGAGCGGAGCTGCTCCGAAGGGGAGAGGGCCCGCGGCCGAGAGAAGGCTGCTGCTGGGTTTCTGGTTCTGTTCGTTGTTGCTGCCACTGTTGTTGTTTGTTTGTTTGCCTTGTTATACAGATACATACTAGTAAAGCACTGTTATTCCTTTTCCCATATCTTTGCCTGAAAGCCCCTTAATTTACAAGTTAGAATAATTCAGAGGGAAGGGGGTCATATTCTCCATCCCAAGGGAGGTTCCTGCCTCCCTTAGCAGACACCCGTCTTTCAAACCAAGACAAGGTCCCAGCCTCCCAACCCATCTCTCTCCTAGCCTGGCCAAAATGACAAGCTTTGGCTACAGCCCAGTTTTTATCCAGTATCTAAAAGCATCTAGAAGGCTGATAATAAAGTCTGGGTAGCCTGCTCCAAGGAGAGAGCATATAGCTCCACTTCTTGATCCTGTCTTCAACTTGCAATTCTGAAGATAGTTGAAGTTTTCAGATTCTCAGAGACAGGTAAAACACAGCACTGTGATGTGAAACATTTTTACTCAGCAGCCTTTCTAGAAATGCCCCACCCTCCTGGAATGATTGCCCTTAGTTCTACCACCTAGCAGAAAGCACACCTTGCACCCCACCTTGCAACTAAGTACAAGAATATTATTGAAACACAAACTGCCCAGCAGTGGTAGGCAGCTGCATGTTGACTTACTTATTGCATGTGCCCCATTCTCCTCTCCATTCACAGTGGCTTCTCCGTTCTTTGGTGTGTTCTGCTGGGAAACAGCAGTCGTCGTGGCTCCCGCTGTGGCTGCCGTGGCTGCCGCTGCTGCCGCGGCGCTGGCTTGTTGCTGCGCTAGCTTCTCTCTGAACGCTTGCTGTCGGGTCTGAACGACATCAGGCATCACCGCGTCTATCAGAGACAGGGACTCTATTGGCCTGCCATCAAATACTGTACCATCCTGCAGGGAAAACGAGCAGAAGAGAAACCCAAAGTTTAGGCTCTTCACCATTCAGGTCGGCAAGGAGTCACAAAACGGGGCTGTGTGAAGATACTACGCTTTGACTTAATGAATAGTGCCACAGGACTATGGACTGCCGCTCTCTCTCACATCCGTGATGGTGGTACTCGTGGTCCACTCAGAAATCCGATCAGTGAGAAAGTAATTTGTTGCAATTTTATACAAAGTGCAACCAATATAAATGCTTTATAGATGCAAAAGAAATGAACATGTGTTAAAAATTGTCTGACTGATGACAGAAAGTTCCACTTTGTTTTCTGTTTGAAAAAAGAGAGTCATGGCTAAAGCCATGACAAAAGCAAACAGACTTTGGTTAAACTGTTTGTTTTCCTACACTTGCAGGAACATAGGAATGGAATGGAAGCAGATGATGCATAATGAACCTCAGCCAAAACATGATGTATGCACAAATTCAGTGGTTTCTTACACAGTGTTTTTCACCCCAGCACCACCAGTTGTAGCTGATCATAAAAGACAGCCTTACCATTATTTTTCTTTTATTCCACTACTTTTATTCATAATAGTTATGACTTTCATTTTCATTTCTGTAAATTAGGCTTCATTTTCAACAACTAATTGAGTAAACTTTCAAGGGCTGTTTAAGACTTAATATAGACTATATTGACTTAGCTTTTCTTCACTTTCACTTTCCTATTATCTTAAATATAAGAGAAAGATTTTAGTAGTCTTTGTAAAGTGCTATTTTGCCAGTCTTCTGCAAACTCCCTTCAATTCTTTGAAATAATAATGATCCAGTGTTGAAAGCTTTGTTCTTGAGAACGAGCAAGTAAGAATTAGATATGGATAGATAATGTAGCTGGTAAACAATATAATCTTCAATAGGTAAGAACAATTAATAAAGAAAAATAGTTGCTTGCCTGACTGGTATGTTTCTGCTGAACTAGTTGTTGAATTACCCCATATAATTATCATATTAAGATAATACATACTTGTTTCCTCATGGGGAAGAAAAAGGAGGAGATAGTCATTAGAGAAGAAAACGTAATTTCTCTTTCTCCTCAACATTTTTTTGTCTTTGCCAAAATTTATTTGAATCTTGACTCAAATTCTTGCTACACAATCAACAAAATGTTTGCCAACAGATCCTGACATCTTACGTTTTCATCTGGGAATGTGCTCACTGGACTATCTACATGACTGCCCTTTAACAGATCACAAACGATAATTTTATACACTCTAGTTTATAGTCTCACTGATTACTTGTCACTCAAGTATTACAGGTAGAAAAGTAACACATAGAGAAGCATCTATGTAGCCCCTTACTGGGATTCAGATGTAGCAAAAATGGCCTTTGCTTTGCTGTTACATATTTAACAGTATGTATTTGAACAGAATCATTGAATGGCCTGGGTTGCAAAGGAGTTTAAAGGTCATACAGTTCCAAGGTCCCTGTTGCGGGCAAGGACACCTTCCACTAGACCAGGTTGCTCAGGGCCCTGTTCAACCTGAATCAAACCATGATGAGAGCAACATAAATCTTACTGGTGACAACAGGCAGATTATTCTCTCATTTTAGGGAAAGTCTTGAAGCTGGGTAAGAGCAGGCCCCTACAACCTCACCCGCTACAGGTGCTGTTCAGAGCTGGAAGTTTCTAACTGTGTAGCTCCAATTTCAGGCATGAGGCAAAATGTTAAGTAGCATCAAATTGAGACAGCTTCCTAACACTGGTTTGTTATTACAATTGCATCAAAGTGCAGCTTGGTGTGAAAGTCAAATGTCATTGCTCCAATTACAAAATAACACATACACAAATCTTATACATGGTATCGAGTCATAAGAGGAAAAATTATACAGAATGTTTGAACACAAACAAAAGTGTTTCCAAACTACACATTGCAATCAACACAGCTCTTTCTCTATTTTATATTCCTTTGTTCTCACCCATGCTGTTCACATGCTACATTCAGGTATAGAGGAAAAAGCAATAGTTTCTTTGTATTAATATTTATTAGAGATGTTTGTCAGTCACAAATATCTATCGTAAAAATCTTGTAATGCAGTACTTGCTTATCTGTCACGCTTCACTCCCTCTCAAAGCACCACGTCTTTAAGGTTGGCAGGGCAAAACCACTGGCTTTTCCCACATCCCTTCTTTGTTTCCCCTGGCAGTTCAAGGAGAACAGAGGCAGTTTGTGACTGCTCATACAGAAAACCTACAGAAAACCTGCACCCCAGCCACATTCAGAATTTACATGCACCTGTTTCACCATGCCTCATGATGCCTCATCTCATGTGATCTGAGCCAAAGTCACTGAAGTAACTCTCCAGTGACCTCTGTGGATTTTTGATCAGGCTTCTTATGGCTTGCAAGCAGTGCTGCCTGCTAGAAGTGTCAGGGAGTGAAGTTTTAACTTATGCTGCAGGTTTTTCCTGACAAATTCTGCTATGACCTTGAAAACGTAAGACTGTAAACACAGGCGCCTTTTCTTGTTTGCTGCAAGAACCCTGGATTGGTGCACCCTGGATTTCTTGGCTGGGGTAGCAGAAACACCACTAATAGCTATCTAAGCAGTGCAGAGATGCCACAGCAAAAAAAACGAAACACGTCTCTGTCTCAGAGCTTTCTGGCTCTGTGCTGGGATGGGGCAAAGCACAAGGAACAAAATTAACCCAGATGAGGAGAAGCTGGGGAGTGGCTTGGGTCGGGGCTGCTGGAGTGTGCTGCTAGGCACGTCCCAGCGTGCGGCAGTGGCAGCGGCGGCAGGGGTGGTACTTACTTCGTTGATGCTGATCTCGGCCTCCACATACTGTAGCCCCTTCTGGAGGATGGAGATGAGTGCAGCAGGTGGCACTAGTGTTCCGTTGATGTTGGATTGGCTGATGTGGCTCTCGATACCGAAGGTAAAGGCCGAGTGGGAGAAACCTGAGAGCAGGAAAAGGAAGCCATGACATGAAATCTAAATGCACCAGTCAGATACACCTTCACGGTCTAAAAATAATTCTGTCCTGAGATCTGAGAGACGCTGCCATGTAAGCAGAAGGATGTGGGCTGGCTGCTCGGAGCCAGGAGGGTCAACCAGAGCCACCCTGACCACCCATCCCCCTCCCCCACACATATAAGGGAAGCCATATAGAAATGGAAATGCATGCAGAGAAAAATAACTGCACTAACCGAAACAAAACCCCCCAAAACACGTAGACACCAGCAATTGCCACAAGGGCAGGTCCAGCTAAAAAAAGTGCCTCAAATCTCCATTTCCCTTGCTGAATTTCAGTGTTGGGTGTTTGCTGAAGCTGTGCACTTAAATCCTTACCAGCATGCAAGTTGTACAAAATCAAAGTGTAGATGAAGCTGACACAGGGGAGCCATTCCCTTATACCAGGGAAGAGATTTCAAATCCTCTGCTCCTTTATTGCTTAGTACAATATGATGGGCAGAGCACTGCCGTTACAATGGGAAGCTACAAAAAGGCCACCCCTATAAACCTATTTTCTGTATGTGAACAGCAATAGCAAAAGTAATTAATTGGGATCTGCCACACAGCAGACGACAAGCCAGTGAGGTGGCCTGTACTTTAGCCAAAAGTCTTTCTCTTCCCTGTTTCATTTTTGTCATTGTCTGAATAAGTAAGCGGCAATGAAGGTAAAAGCACTGAAAATTAAAAGAATTTCAGCAGACAAATTTTATAGAGTGCTGCCTTAAATTCTGGCTGAAGCTGCTCAGAAGTGTTACTGGGCATGGAGGCGAGCAATGCAGAGCGACTGTACGGAGGGGCAGCTGTGGCAGGGGGGAGGGGGAACAGGATGTAGATATAACTGTAGGAACCCATTTATCATCACACTGTCTCCAGAGCATTAATCTAACATTAAAAGCCTTGGGGAAACCACCCATGCACTGTCTCAAACAGGAAGAGCCCTCACGGTCTCCACCAACTAGACAAGAAAAAAACAAACAACAAACCCCCCAAAAAAGAAAAAGAAAGCAGCTTTCAAATGAAAATACTTCCGTTAAATATAGCTGTGCCTCTTCCCCTTGTCAACACTAGTTTCATTTATAGTTTTGTCCGTTAAGGGATTTCCCTCATATCACTGCAATGTCCAATTGTGTGCAGGATGGGGATGTGATTTTGGGCTCGCTCCACAGTACTGATTTCTTTCTCTCTTTTCAAGATGCTTTTTCCAGCTAGCTCAATTATTAACATAGATAGCTAGCAAAAACAAGCTGAGAAACAGAATGCCTCCCACATTCAAAACCAAGGTATGTATTTCTGTGATACTCCCCTTCCCCCTACACATTTTATTTTGCTGCTGCTTTTCTCCTTTTCCTGGTAACAGCCTCCACCCTCTCCCTTCCCAACCCTAATTTTCCTTCCTGGCACTCTACCAGTTTTGGGGGATGCTTGGGATGCTTTGGACACTTTTTAGGAAATGGCAGGTCCACCTATAAACAGAATTCCATAGGATTACACGGCATAAAAAAAGCACAGATAAAAAATCCCCACTGAAAAACTGCAGTATCATTTACGTAATCCCTGGTCCAATTCTTATTCTGTATTGCTCTTTATATGCTGGTGTAGTTTATGAACTACTGGACCTCCTGCTGCAAAACAGACTGTAAGATCTGCAGGGCAGTGTTTTCCCCTGGTTATTTGTTTTGTAGGACATCTAAGCACATTACTGGGCACCACAATGAGGAAGAAATCAAGCACTGAGCATACACAGCCTGCACCTGAGAGATCTACGGCCTGATCACTCAACACTGAAATCTCTATGTGCATCTATAAACACATGCCATGCAACTAACCAGAATTAGAGAATCAGATCACTCTTAATTTATATTTATGTGTATTTGAATTAATCAAAAATGGTAACAAAACTTTCTTAAAACAGAATGAACTTAAAAATGCATGACAGATAAATTGGCAAATCTACATAAGAATGAGAAAATTAAGCTGTTGTCCAAGAGCACTAAAGGTGACTGCTAAAAAACCCAGCAGCTAGTTTGCAAGTCAACAGCTCAGAAAATTGTAACATGGCCTCTGATTAAAACAACAGATGGATGGCATAAAAATGGCAACCAACTAACATGGATAGAAAAAGTAAAAAAGTGGAAAACCATGACTGTGGATCTATGGCAGGCATAATTTTAAGTATGATGTTTTACACCTCATTACTGCATTTTGTATCTTACAGACTTTTTTGTTGGCTGCTGGCACATCTCAAGCCCCACCTCTGCCAGGCGACAGATGATTGTGCACACACAGCTAAACCTCTTTGTTCAGTCCTGATCCCCAGAGACCAACACATCTCACCTCATAGCATATGAGAGAAGAAACTTCTCAGTACAAAACTTAGTTGTGTTTTTGCAACGAAACTTGTTATCTTACTGTTTCTCTCGATGCTGAGAAACTATTACCAAAGCTATTACCTGTTAGATGAGGAAACACAAAACTCCTGGTACACTGTCACTGAGGAGCAATCTCACTCACACACCTCTAGCAGTTGTGAGAAACTTTCCTAAGATTTTATTTGACAAGATCCGATTAACAAAAATCAGTGGAGCAAAACTGAGTGGCTGCTGCTGGACACGGTGCTCCTCACCCCTCTTGAAAAAATCCTCCCATACAATTATAATTAAAAGAAAAACACAACAGAAACATGCTAACCAGTCCTCCAACAGACAGCTAATTCCCTCCTGATTTCTTGTATTACCATAGCAGTTATATGAGGCTCATACGAAAGCAGACTGGTTTTAGAAGTACCTCACACGGTCAACAAAATCCTCAATGAAACTGTACCTACATCAGGTTTCTGATAACACTGAAGAATCACCTGAGCTTTCCTTTTAAGTTACCAGATGTCATCAGTTCTCTTCAGGGCTCTGCATTCCAGTACACTGAATTACACAGCAAAGTTGCAGCTCTGTAGTTCAGTTTTACAAAAAGGTAATTTCTATTAAACAAAGGCAATTTCTGAAAAATGTTACCTTCTTAACCTGGCCCTCCTTCTAAGATCATGAAACTACACTGGGGATGCAAAGCCAAGACACAAGCACCACCCCCACTTCCAGTCTGTCAAGGCAGTTGGGGAGCGTGAGCAGAGACAGAAGGTGCTCTGCAAGTGGGGATCTGAAGAAAGGATGTGGTAGGGATGATGTGAAATTACAGTAGACACAAACTGAAAATGCCGTGGCAGCAGTGAAATGAATGAAAGTTGCAAATCCATGTCCGTATGCATTCTTTCTCATAAATTCTGTCACTCTGGTGACTGCAATAATCACTCCATAAAACAATAATTTCTATTCGAATAGCACCAGTAAACGAAGTCTTAGTGCAATAAACCCTTTGAAGACACATGCAGTGAGACTATGAGCTTTTAAGGTTAAAAGCATGAACACAAAGGGCTGCAGAGGAGAAAGCATTGCCACACAGTGAACAGGTTCCATAGCAGTGAACCAGCCACTTTTGCTGTGATATGACCAGTGTCCTAAATGGCATCTTTCAGCAGACTTGACAGAATGGCTTCCAGGTTTTTTCTGCCTCAAAAAAGATGGGAAAACAGAAACCACCAAGCTATGCATAATCTGTAAATACATTATCATATATGAAAAATATACCCAAATGAACAGTGCACATCTTGGAATATCTTGGGATGAATGGAGGTGACATATCAGCTGTGGAATAGTTGGACTTGAAACATTTTACAGAGCAAAAAAGCAGAGAAGAAATCACGAATGCAGAAAACAATTACTTAAAATGACCACCCCCCACCTCAAAAATTGTTAAACAAGTCAAAAACAGACTTGAAAACTGACTGAAATTCCTAATTGAGAGATTCCCACACTTTTTTTTGTACTGACAGTGGTAACAGGTCCCAGTTCTGTGCTACATCTTTTCCCACACTGAGGTGTCTGTATATACTCTCAGTGGTACATACACAGCCATTTGGGAATTCTTGCCCTAGGCAGTGCCAAAAAATGCATATGTAGGACTGTGTTTTGCAAAATTTCACTGATAGGTTTTGCTGTAACTGCAAAAATGGAGATGATGGAAGGCTTTTCCCTTGGCTGCTCCTTTTTCAGTTAAAAATGGCTTCCCTTTGAAGCTAGATTTGTCATTGATCATAAAATGACTAGGTTTTATTTAATGAACATAAGGATGCTTGTTGCATGCTTGTTTCATCTGCAGGCTACATAGTTTTAATTGTCTGCGATACGCCTGGCTCACATCAGCAATGCCTGTCAAATCTAGGTCTAGCAAAGGCAACTGGGCAGCCACACAGCCCGGGGAATGACTTTTCTTCTCCAGAGATGTATCTCACATCCTCTGGGAGCAAAGCATTCCTCCTTTTAGACTCACAGCTGGGGTGATGCTGAGTATTCCCCGTGCTGGCTCATCCGGCACTCACAGCTCCAGCTAAAATTGACATCCACCAAGTGCTCCTTTCATTTCCCAATCTCTTTAGCACCACAAAAAGCATGTTTTTATCAAACTGCAACCTTGAATTGTAGCAGCTACAGAACCTACTTCTGTGTTTGTACAGGTGAGGGGAATGACAAAGAGAGGTCTGTGGAAGCAACGACTTCTGAACTGTTTCAGTCTTTACTGGTTACTCAGGAGTTACCTTGGGGATGCCCTGATGAGCCATGGTTAAGTGATCTGTTGAACCAAGTTTTCTGTGTGAGTTAAGTGGACTTAGTTTTTTCTGGTTAATCTAAATAGCTTGCTGTTCAAATAATTTTTAAAACCCAGGTGTTTTTCAGTTATTTGCAAATTACTCGGTTCAATTACTCACACTATAAGATCCTTCACTGAAACATTTGCTACTGTAGAATGAAACAGAGAATAAAGAATTATGAACATCAAATGGCCTTTTACACAACACCTTGGGTATCTTGAACAGCCTCTATCCCAGCACCAAGTACAAGTAACAAGCCATTCCTACAAATCTTTGTGTAACTAATGCCCAGTGTGGCCCTCGTTCTGGAAAATACTGAGCTTTCATATGGAGATCTGTGTCATTTCCTTCAACAAATTTTCCTACTTCTTTAACTCAAGCCGTGCAGACTGAGGTTTGCAAATAGAGAGATCTTAAGTTCAATTTCTGGAAATCACTAAATTAGTAACATTATTACTTTAAGAGAAAGAGAGAAGAAAAACAAAAAGAAAAAGCATAAACTATTTGACAATCCCTTTTTTTTTTTTCTCTAACAATTTAACCATCTCCATATGGAAATAACCAGCACTTCTTGTTTAATTGATTTCTCTGAGATTGTGTTGTCTTTCTTTTTGGAAATTTCCAATATGAGCTCCTCCAATCCTCACCTCTGAAGTAACACAGTGTTCCCCTTTGAAGTATTTGGCAGGTAGAGGAGAAAAAAATGAGGAAAGTTTTAGAAATTATTGAAACTTCTGGCTCAGCAGAATCAACCTGCAGCTGCTGTAATGGGATCCACCAGCAACCTCAAGTTTTCTTGTTGCACAAGTGCCTGTTTTCTTTAAGGTAAGTCTTGTACCTGGCACTACTGCTGAGACTTTGACCAAAGTACAATTCATACAAGAATGGAAGGCATGTAAGAGCTGACTACAGCTATACAGGCTGCAGGGTAAAAAAAAAAAAGATGGTTGCAAGGGGCAAAGGAAAGTCCTCTTTATGACCATAAATGGGTATACAGGCAAAATTCCTGGGAGATTCAGACACATCAAGTAGAAACATTCCACTGCGTCATGAGTCAAAAGAAAATCACGCTCAGGAGGAGCAGACATCTACACACAATCCCATCAGCTGCTTTACCGTGTTACCAAACCCAAGTAACTCCAAAGCTGTCCGCACAACTGCTTGCCAAAGAAACCAGATGCAAGCAGTAGAAAAACATTCATCCCAAGTTTGACGTCTGGGTCCTGGGAGTGCCGTGTAAGCAGGAAGGCAAGAAGGGCAGAGTGGTGCAATGTGGTGTTCTGAAATAAATTACAGCCCCACCACGGCAGTTAAAAAAAGTCCACAAAAACCCCCTGTGACATACGACCACAAACAAAATAATTTCCTCCAAAAACGAATGATGTGCAAACAACACAGTTAATGTTAAATGAAGACTTTTGTAGGTCTAGATTTACCAGTGCAGAGAAACAAGGTACACGTATCACTACGGGCAGATTTGAATGCAATTTCTGCATGCAAAACCAGAAGCAAACAACTTTAGTTAGAGAAACTGTATTTTCTTAATTCAGGGCCTAGCACATGCTAATCTAGTTCTTGAGGCAAGTGATGTAACTTCTTGCCACTGCCCGAGAGGATACAATGATGCTCTTCACCGTACTTGACTGCAGCTGCCATCTTAGTCTAGTATTTTCTCTTCTGTATGATGCACTGAGTGAGAACCGAGAATGTAACATGGATCCCTAGCCTTGCTTCTCCTTAGATTTTTGTCTCCATTTTTTGTATCCATAAAAATATGGTCATAAACCCTCAGAGTACATATATGCAAAGACTGGTTTCTTTGAAATATGTTTGGTCACAGTAACTGTCTGGTGTCCTAAGCCACTGATAAGATTCTACTAACAGTTATAAAAAATAACGGTGGACAAGAATCCTACACAAGATCTTGTTTATTATTCACAGCAGACTGAGATTCTCCTCCTGGTTGAGGTTTTTGTTTCTCGGTAATACATCCTAGAGTGCCTCTCTGGTTTTGCCAGTGTCTGCTTATTTTGAAGACTTACCTTTGCAATTACATAAAGGGCTTAACAAGGACACACATTAGCAATTTAAAATAGAGAACTGCAGTTGAAATATATTTTTAGAAAAATCATCTGAACAATAGGGCTTGCACATTTGTTTCAAGATTAGGATTTCTAAACGATCAAAATTATTCCCAGAACCCTGGGAAATGTGTTCTGTATTACAAGCTCTTTCACAGTCACTGGGAAGTATAAAGAAAGGATTCCTAGCTGTAGGTAAAATTACAGTGTGTCTAGTTGCCCAAAGTTTTGTAGAACTGATTATTCACTAATATTAAACGTTACACCCTTTTTTCTTGGATATTGGACCCGTTCACCTTCTGCCAAGAATTCAGAAAAGATGCCTGCTACCAAAAACTATTTTATTATGTGCCAAAGAATTTTTTTGGCAGGTATTTTTTTTTCTTTTTCATGCAGGAAAATATGTTGGAAAAGATTGATACAACTTCGAAATGATTTTTTGATGAGTGGTACTTGGCACTCACTGCTTAAGCCTTTCTGAGGGCTGCAAATTAACAAAGAGAAATACAATACAGACGGAAAACAGAGCACAAGCAATGGAAAGAGGAATTTATAAAAATCTCTTGAAAACAAGGTCTGAAACAATCCCCGTTTTCACTCGCTGTGTAAATGAGAATGAAAATTACAAATAAATATCAATACAGATCTAGCAATTTAATGCAACTATGAGCAAAGTTTGAAACAGCTTATGAAGGCCAGAAGGACGAAAATAATCTTTTCCTTCTGAATTAATGGGATGCTGTTATCTTTTAGCCCTGTCTGTGCAACCAAACATCCAAAGAGAGAGACATGCATCATTTTAAGGATCGTGTTTACAGAAGAGGCTTTCACACTTGTATATACTTTCCTTAAGCTACGTTCTTCTCTCTGTTCTAACATACACCCCTAAGTGGTGGCAAGTAGGACACCACAGCTGACACTCAGTGGACATTCAGGAACCTAGCACCAGGATGGTTTCTGTGGGTGGTGACTACAAACGGAGCCCTACACAGGATGGGTGTGAGGAGGGGTGGTCTGTAAGTTCCATGGCTGTGCAGGCAAAGCATTCTCAGCATGGAGGTTATTAGCAACACTTGCAAAGCTCCACTGGGCCTGGAGACTCAAACTGAAAAGCAGTAAAGTGAGAAATGTGTAGCACTGCACTGGTTTTACCTGCAAAGCCATTTTGACCTTTAGACATCTGTCTTCTACCCAACATGCTATTTTCTTAATACCCTATAAATACTGTATTTATGCTAGCTTTAAAAAACAGGATGTGATCAGTACCAAAATTTGTGCAATGGAATAAATTTGTAAAGGCGTAATTGTTTACGTTTGTCTAACTTAAAAATCACTGTGTTTACTCAGTCTCCAAGGTCTAACACTGTATGGCAATTTTCAGGCCCAAGAAAAATTGAAATAGCCAAGTTTAGAAAACTGTGAAGAGACCTAGAAGGAAATATGAGGTAAGCAGGCTTTTGCAAATGGCAAAACCCCAAAATACTCAGTGTATTTCTTTCCTTCACATGAACTTAAAAATTCTGCACCAATTATGAAACAGGGTAAATAGAAGGAAATTTTCAAACCTCTTGAAACTGCACCAGAAAACATTTGAAACTATTGTTTACAGATTTGTATATAAAGAGATATCTGGTCACAAAAGCCATACTTCCATGCATAAAAAACCATAAAAATGAGTCTCATATAGCCTATTACACTCTTCTGAAAATTTATCAGAACAAAGTAGGACAAAACCAATAATGTCTTTCCCTGTAAAAGTATTTTTTCCTCACCATCATAGAATTTGGATTTTGTGAAGCCAACCATCAAATACTGCTACTACATATTCATTGCTCTACGAAAAAGTGTCCAGTTTGGTTTTGACTTGCACAGGTGCTCAGCTTCATCCTTCCCAAGATCAGTAGCTTTGCTAAATTTAAACAAAAACGTTTTGGGAACTGCAGCCCAACAAGGCTTGTTGCCTTGCTGACCCTGATTTTCTTAAAATGTATTTATTGTTTACAAAGAGAATAAATCTTTACTAGCAGAGACAGAAATTGTGCATAATACAGTTCTTATTTTAGAAATGGATTTGTCTTTCCAGCATAATCCATTCTCAAACAATGAAGTATAATTTCAATTCAGAGTCAGTCCCACTGTTTCTGGAATCATACAGTCACTACCTTCCCAGTTTAGAAGAAATACAGGAAAGTAGAGGAGATATAAAAAAAAGGAGTCATGGTTTATTAAAATCCCTTATATACCCTTCTAATAATACACTATTTTACTACAAAAATATTATGCTGGAGGCATCATATATATATTATATTATATGCAATACGTGTAGTTACAGATGGTTTCATGTTATATAGCTACAGTCATTCTGAGGTGACTTTTATGAAACACTTTGATTTAAACCATTTTTTGGGTCAAATTTCTTAAGTGTTCTTATCCAACGGTCACTTTAACATGTATTGCACTCCTAGAACAACACTGTGGCCTTATTTATCTAAAATAACTCATGAAAATTCTTGTGAGTTTTGGTTCTATGGTTCTTGGCTGGTTCTATAGCCAACTTCCCATAAATCAAGAGATTTGGATCAAAACCTTAAGTTATTTTATTTTAATTGAGTAGGCTGAAAAGGATATCCCTAAAAAGGATAATGCATCATATAAATAGGACTGCATGCCCACAAATCAGGTCTGTGCTAAACTGTGAGAATTAAAAGTAGAGATTGTTTTGGTCTAAAGCCTCACTATTATACAGCTGAAAAGGTGAAAGAATCCCTGCCTTCAGTCTTAACACCAGTTCCTGAAAAATACAGTTAGCATCTCATTCATCCGGCATTTAGGGATATATATTCACCCATAAATTCATAAACAGTACTCTGAAAAAACTGAAAAAGAATGTTAAATATTGTCCCAGCACCCATGTAATACTCTTTATTCAGATGCTTTCAATACATTTTAGGACTATAAACATTCAACAACTGCTTTGAGGTACTGTTCATAGTATTAACTTTGCTTGCAAACAGGAAAGATGAGGGACAGAAACTTTAGGGCCAAGTATAAACACTCAGTTTTTATGTATACCCTTGAAAAATGCATCACTTTATTTATTCAGTAACACCTGGTCAGCACCCAGTTACACCAGCACAGAAGTACCTGTGCAAAGAGAAGGTCAGAAGTGTCTTTACACTGGTGCAGCTGAGGTTGGTCTAGGAGCTACAGTCACTCTGTGCTGCAGGCAGGACACATCAGGCCCAAGAGACTGTGGTAACATGCACGTAGACACAAATAATGCAGCCACAGATTGTTACTGAAACAACACTAAAATGTTTGCTTTATCTTTGCCTGGCAGGCTGTCATTTCAAGGATGCATTTTTCCCTCAGCAAACAAAAGGTCTCCATCATCCCTGCCTTTAGAGCACAGCTATGTACAGAGCCTTGGGAACACTGCAGTGACTGCCCTGCAGACCTTTAAGTACAGGTTGTTTAAAGGATCTTTGAGGCTCTCCAGTGTTGAGCAGGAGGCTGGACTGCTTGAACATGAGCCAGCAGTGTGCCCTTGCAGCAAGGAAAGCCAAGAGCATCCTGAGCTGTAGTACAAAAAGCACTGCCAGCAGGTCAGTGGAGGGGATCCTTGCCCTCTACTCAGCACTGGTGAGACAGGCCTGGAGCACTGTATCCAAGTCTGGGCTCCCCAGTACAAGAGAGACACGGACACACTGGGGAGAGCCCAGTGAAAGACCACAAAGATAATCAATGGACTGGAGCATCTGCCATATAAGGGGAGGCTGAGAGAGCTGGGACTGCTCAGCCTGGAGAAGAGAAGGTTCACAGAGCCCTAACCATGTGCAAGAATACCTGAGGGAGGTGCAAAGAAGATGGACACTTCTTCCAGTGGTGCCCAGTGATAGGAGGCAACGGGCATAAACTGAAACACGTGAAATTCCACGTGACAAAATAAACCATTTTTTACTGTGGGGGTGATATAACTATTGGAACTGGCTGTACTGTGAGGTTGTGGACTCTTGATCCTTGGGAGATATTCAAAACCCAACCAGACACAGCCCTGGGCAATCTGCTACAGCTGACCATGCTGTGAGGAGGGGAGATGGATTAGATGATCTCCAAAGGCCTCTGCCAACCTGAACTAGTCTCTGATTCTGTCATCTCATCAGATACCATCCAGACTGAGCTCTCCTATGATCCTAATGAGCCAAATTGCAAGAAAACACAAAAAAAGACAAAAGAAAAATCATTATCCACTGACTCTGCCATCAGTGCACACTATTGCTTTTACTGTCACACTGGACAAGTGCCTTTACTGACCAAGTGATTCATACTTCTAATGAATTATTCTTCAAGGTATAGGTTTTAATAATTTAAGAAAAAGCCATGCACTGTACATTCCCCTTCTACCTAGCAGCAGTCTTCCTACACAAAGGAAGCAGTTAGCTTTGAAGCAAATTTAGGCTGACCTATATATGCCAATCTTTTATGCTTTGCTTGATTTGAATTATCTTCAACATGCACGTCTCGTCTGTGACTCAGGGACTCTGTGCCATACACAGTTGTTCAAAAAATACTCTAAACATACCTCATGCAGGCAAAGTATGGACTTTAGAGAAAAATTACACAGGCTTATGTAAGTAAAGACTGTTGTATCAGGCACCAATTCAAAAGAACAGAATACTGATCTTCAGTCACTCCCTACTGCCTGAGAACTTACACAAGCAAACTGTGATATTTACATTTTCTGTAAAATTTCTTCATTAAAAAAGAGAATTATTCTATAAAAAAGGTAGTTTCCTTCAAACTTTGCTAATTCCTTTTCAAAAAGCTGCATATGTCATTGGGAAAAAACTGTAATTTAGTACTACTCCAACTATTAGTATTTAGTTTCATCACAAGGATGAAATCCCAGAACCATGGTAATACCAACATTTTGGATTCTCTCATAATTTCCAAAGGCAAAATGACAGCAAAATGCCTTGGATGTGGTTAACAGGAAAGGCCCATATTTGCACACGCTTAGCTACAAAGGATTTTTTGATTCACAGAAATCCTTTGCTCTATGCCCTTGAATATATGCTTAAAACCTGAGAGAAAATCTTTTTTTTCTAGGAAAACAAGGAAAAGCTATGAACCAGGCAGACCAATGTGCTGCTATAATCCTGAATTTACAGAAGGAAAAAACCTTTTTTATTAGCTGTCTTCATTTTTACGGTTGGGAAGAAAACAAATGAAAATTCTAAAGTAAAATGGTAAATTGTCCCAAGTCAGCATCTAAAAATGTCATTGACATCTTTTTAGCAAAAGCATCTAGCTACTGTTTTTATTGTCTTAGATGTGGTACAGATTGTACATAGTGCAGATGATACACTGGGGAACAGTTATCAAGTGTGTGTCATAAAACACGGAAAAATTCAAACCAAAATGTAAAAATTTGAGTGAAAATGGAAACTTACACAATCTTAACTCTAACCAGTCATTGCAAGATATGCATTACAATAAATGTTCTACTAGAGAACAGTGTAAGCCACAGGCAACTGGGGAGCTGATCTTCAGACAAGAATTCTAGACTGCAACATGCATATAAATGCTAGGAAAGGAACACTGTTAAGTGATTAATGCATCCAAAATACCCAACCAGAAAAAACTTTAATAACTGAATTGATATTATTGGGCTGGGTAGGGAAAGTAATTTATTGCAGCATTTGGACTGATGATTGGATTTGTCACTCACAACAGATGGCAACACACTTTAGATTAAAAAGTATGAGAGAGATTTGATTTCCCTTGGTTTTGCCATCCTCCCTCAACTCTTAGAAATTTCCTTGGGATCCTTATTACTCCTCATTGCATTGTACTGCTCTGACCTTCATTCCAAAAGATAAGTAATTGTCTGTTTCTCTTTTGGAAAAAATGGAAGAGGAACACTCTACATTATGAATTCTATGTATTTGCTCAGAAACTGAAGAAACCCAACAGAAAGTCTATATCAGCAATGAAGATGGCTGCTAGCAAAAGTACTCTTCTCAGGTGTTTGAAGAGGAGCAAAGTTAATACAATTAATATTATTATATTAATATGATATTTATATTAATGCTATATACTATTAATTATAATTAATAAACCAAATTTGGATGCCAGAACTGTGGCTACTTTGGTATAGCTTCTTTCACTTTCATCAATGTACCTGGTTTTGTTGATATAATTGCCTTCACCACAGGAGTATTTTGAGTGCTCCTGTCTCCACACTGGCTGTACACTCTTAGTGTAGATGTACCTAAGCCTGATTTTAGTAACTGGGGCCAACAATTCATCTAAAGGTAGACTTTGTATCAAGACACCTACAAATAAATATAACCTGACATTAAGAAGCTTGGCCCCTGAGAGAAACAATGTTTGAAAGGCCTCAGCACTTTTAAGAATGACCACTTTAAGCTGTGCAGTAAAAAAGTTCATAATAAAAAAGGACAAAACTAGACATTGCAAGACTTGACTCTGGATAGAAGAGATAACCTTGAGCTGAAAAGAAACACTTGTTTTCTTTGTATCTCAAGAAGGGGGCATTCATGGTCTTACTGTGGAAGTGACAACATCTAGTGACCTTAGTGGTGGAATACCTACAGCATTAAGCCACAGAGCATAAACAGAAATTATTATGGACTGCTTTGATTTTCTGGGCATAGATAAGCACTGAGACAGTCACCTATGTGAAGAGGCAACTATTTACTTACTTACTTTAATACAGCTAAACATTTAGAGCCTTAATTTATCCAAGTCCTGTGTTGTACAGGAGGGATTTGACTGCACTGCACCCGGACCAGGCATCTTCTCCAGCCTGCTCCTCCAGCAGCAGGCAACTCAAAGCAGTCTCCCTGGCTGTACTTTTTTCTGTTAAACTCACCAAATGCCACAACTTACTATTTCATTCCATCTGCCAAGATGTACTTTGTAATCATTTTATATTTCCTTCCAGGTAACCGATAAAGCTCTTGAGCAGCATTGCACCAAGAACAGATTCCTGTGAGCTCCCACTAGAAGTGACCCTTGAGATGAATTAGCCCCAACTATCATATCATCACTTTTCAAGATGTTTCTGTTATCCCATTTTTAATCCATTTGGTAATTCTGGATTACACTAATTTTACTCACTGTTACTTCATTTTGGTTTTAACCACAGTGTCAACAAGACTAAATAAATGTCATAAAGTAGTCTAAGTGTATTAATGTCAGCACAGCTATCACTGTCAACTTCATTTCTGATCTGGGAAAAAGCAGTATCAAGTATGTTTGACAAGATCTATTATCCATAAAAACTTGCTGTCTGGCATTTGGCATGATGTCATCTCTTCATCTTTGTTGGAGATATTTAGTCTCAGCCTTCCAATGACTGTGCTTGACCTATAGTTACCTGGATCATCTTGTTTAACCTTTAAAAATTCTGGCACAACATTTGCTTTTTCCAGTTCACTGAAACTCCCCTTAGTATGCCAAGATTTGTGAAAAAGCAACAATAATGGTTTAGACAGTTCAACTCTATTAATACTCTCTTGTGCAAGGCTTCCGGTCTGACAGAAAATTAAGGAGGAAATAGGTACAAGAGCTGAACTCCTACTAGAATCACCTGCCAGATTTTCATAATGAAGCGTAGAACCCCCTTCAGCATCTTTGCTACAATGCTTCAAAGAATCTCAAATGTTTATGTACCTTGCAGATGCAAAATACACGAAATACTACAGGGACATTTTGCTTTTAATATATTTATTCTGCCATATATGTCTCCTTTGTTATTTCTCTCTTCCTCCCACCATTTGCCTACATTTTATGGGAAAGTCTGGAAGTTTTACATGGTAAGATTGAAGGACAGATACCTGAAAAAAAAGAAGTGAACTTCTGTATGGTCTTGTAAGCAACATTCATAGTTGTGTCTGATAAAATTTTTAGAAGTTTTGGGTTCAGCGAATGTTAACAAATAATCAATGTAATAAGCCTGTTTTCTGCAAACTCCTTAAACTGTAGGGGTTTGAACTCGGACTGTATTTAAACACTAGCCCTTTTAAATCTGGCATGCATTATTTCTGAAGCTATGGATTATACATCTTTCATCTGCTGTCACATCTTACGGCATTTATAGTAGCAGGTGGAACGGCAAAATGCTTTATAACAGTTTCTGTCTTATTGCCTTACTTCATCTGAAAATACAGATATAACAATTTCTTTGGAAAAAACAATGATTGTAGGAAAAAAGCTTCAAACTAAATGTAACAAGCTTTTTTAGCAGTTTAGTGGATTCATCATTGGTTATAGCTCTTGTTTGCTGAATGGAATTCTTGACAAACTGCCAGGTATATCTACTACATCCATATCAGTTTGAAGCATATTTGAATATTTCTTCAAATATTTAACCTCAACTTCCACTCTCTTATATGTGTAAAATACAACAGAACAGTGGGAATACAATGTTTTTCTGAAAGCCTTCAGTATGTGTGGATGAAATAAGAAAAATTTTTGACCCTCTAGATAAGAAGGTAATAGCAGTACAACTTGCCATCAACATATAAATTTGCATGCAAAGGTCTCTGTAAAATGGCAAAAGTGATTGCTTGCTTGTGGGAGATGTTACCTAGAGTAGCTTTTTCCTGACATTCGGCTGATCCCACCATTCTTGATTGACTCTGTAAAGCCTCCTGAATCACTACTCAACACTAACTCACCTCCTGATGTATCAAGAGGAATAAAAAAGGTTGGTTTTCTTTTTTCACATCAGGAAAAGCTATTGTATTAATACACTGTTATGTAGAATCTCCTACAACCCAAACATAACAATGTAAAATAATTTCAGGATTCTTTTTGCTTTTATTACATTTATTGGTGCACTGCTCTAATGTCTAAAAGCTCTTTCTGGTGCGGTACACAATAGCTTATTTTTAAAAGTAAACTTTGTCTGGATGAAGTTTTAGTTTTGTCAGTTCCTCTTTTTCTTTCATCCATTTGCACACCAGCTCTAGGTAACTTTTTATAAGCTCCATTACAGGAGAACGAGAGACAACATCTAACACAGGCCACAAGTGGACTCTCAAAGAACTGTTTTTAAAAGACCAAACCCTAAAAAAGTATGATTAACCTTCTTAATTTCAGTGGAGATTCTTTGCATAGGGATTTGGTTTCCTGGGATTGAAACAGTCTTGCAAGTGGAAGAAACAACTCAAAATAATGTATCTAATGAATACTAGTTATAGTGACCAACAGAAGCAGGCTAAGGCCGTATCTTCCACTTGCTGGAGTTCTGGTTCTTTGTACAAGACATCTCTCAGGTCTTAGGGCTTATTCTAAAACTGGCTTCAAGTCTTCTGACAGGATGACCTCTATTTTCCACAGATTTTTTTGTTTGTTTGTTTCAGCATGTGAAACATGAAATATTTTTAGTAAATTCTACTTTTACCAACACAAAACATAGGGCTGTGATGTTGGTTATAAATCCTTTGTCAGTATTTCTCAGCTCCCCCATCATCTCTACAGTAACGGAACATTTTCCATTAGCTAAGAGACTTTCTACTTCTCGCAGTCAAGGAGTGGAAAGAAGACTATGGAAACAAAATAAACCCAAAATGTAAGTTTCAATTTCAATTTTAAAAACATTTTAAAGCACCATGGTATTTTCCAATATGAAAACAGACAAGTAGAAGTGGTACTGAGACAGAGCCATGCTGACACTTGTGCAGCTCAGTTTACGTACATAATTACCCTAAGAATGGTCTAAAACATGAGAAACTTGCACCCAAATTTCTGTTTATAGCCAACATAAACCCAATGTAAACAATTTCAAGTAGCTAAGAAAAAAAAGATAAAACACACACATGCTTTTTGCCTGCGCTGCCAAAAATGACTTTGGCTGACATGATATAACTACCAAAACATTTGTTAACATAATGTTATTTACTTCCTTGTTTTGCCTAACTGCAATGTTTATTTTGTACCTGTGCATATTTGCACTTTTATTATGTTCTAGACCATGATTTCAAAGAAACATGGGTTAGTGCAAGAAATATTTAGTCTGAGTATATCAGTCTGAAACATTCAAGGCAACATTCCTAGAGCAACATAATGCAAAAAGGCAATTTTCCCACTTCATTTATGACCAGAAGTTAGAAGAAAGACAAGGAACTTACCCGATTCCTGGAGATAGCGATACACCAAGAAATTCACTTCGTCACTGGTTATGCTCATCTTAGCCCAACCTCAATATGATGAGGTTTACGAGAAGTGTGATCCACGCTCTGTTTAAAGGGAGAGAAAAGAACAGGTTTGTTTCACCTTAACTTACTATGAAATGTGTTATCAAAACAGAGGTGGGAATTGTTAAGGTATTTAAAGATGTCATACAGTTATTAGAGCTGTAACGTCCCAATGTGAGGCATCCATTAAATATTGTGAATCAAGTACTCAGGCTGTACTGCACTTGTATTAAAACTCAGGGGCAGTATTTAACATATATGAGAGAGTCAGAGGGAACATTTTAAATACTGGAAGACTTTTCTAATGTCAATTCTTGTACTTGTGTGGCTTTACTACAGGTTCTTTGGAGATCCTCTTTACTGTGTGAGCATCTTCTTTTCAGAATTGATGGCAATTACAGTCACATATAACACACCAAATTATAAGTTTTTTGCAGCCCTAAATTTGTAATCCAGTTTTTTGTCCAGTTGTTCATCCACTGAAGACAGATTCTTTCCTTAGAAAACCATGTTACGCAATGAATGGGGCAGAAGGGGAAGAGAGAGAGAACATTGTATACCTTGAGCCAACAAGGAAGACAAATATCCTTGCATTATACAAAGCTGTAATATTATAAAGTCTCTGTTGATTAATGGTGAGCAAGAATTAAACTTCAATTTTTCATTTAAGTAATCGCAACCTTTAGGATGACAATTTTACATTACTATTTTGGGCATATACTTTGGTAATAAAAGCACTGTGATTAGATGATAAATTTGTTTTGAAAGTTTTCCATTAAATCTTGATGATTCATTTGTGTTTGGGAATCTGACTTAAGTAGTTTGGTTTTAGAAGACCTAAGTACTCCTCAGACATAAACTTTGCAACTGTGTCAGCCACACCATACCTATAAGTGATCACGTACAGCTTTGGCCGCAGAGACGCGCACCGGGCTCTCACCGAGCACTACAAATGAAAGACCGTAGGCGTGTGCCGGGTGTTTTGATTTCCCGTACGTCTCTTCTTGGCAGGAGGAAAGGTCGTCTTTGTTCATCGAAAACCTCTTCAGTAATTCCTGCTGCCTGAAGTAGCACCTGCTACTGCAGGCGATGCTGATCGACGACGTTTCCCCTGATGGTCTAAACCAGCAGGTCACTCATGACTGTAACAGATGTCTTTGCATATTTATGTAAATGGAGGTCTTTCGAACCCTGGTAAGCCTTTTCTTATCCTGGGCTGTATTTCATCAATAGCTCGGATGCTGGTTTTCCATATGAAACCATAGCTTGCTAATTTGGCAGATATCTTCCTCAAATACTTGAGTCTTAATTGTTACAGTTTGCATTTCATGGAGAACAAGAAGAAACAAAGCACTGAAAATCATTCGGTCTCTGTACGGAAAATTTCATCTCCTTTGGAAAGGATTAACACTTTCTGCTAAGATTCTGGCTGAGGACAGCATCAGCTGTATCCAACATCCATTCCTGTCACACATGCCATGTATTGCCCTGGGAAGCCACTCAGTCTCTTCTCCTCAATACCTCATCTGTAAAATGGGCTCAAACGTCTCTGCCACATGATTAGGAGACTGGAAGCACTGATGGTGGTAAGGACTTAAGTTACAAAGGCTGGCAACTGCAGGCAGTGAAAGCACCACTTCCAGTATAACTTTATACATACTTCTTCCAGATAAACAGACTTGGACCTGAATAATTAATAACCCCCTGTGCCTTTTTTGCATAATCATTGCCGTACAATGAAGAACAAGACAGGCATTCACAGCAACAGTTAAGGCCATTTGCTTCTCCGAGTGCTTAAAATACATCTGTATCGTTGCTATGGCCATGATAGTAATAAATCAAGAGAATTTGATAGCTGTGGGTTGAAAAAAACCCCCACTTTTAAAAGCATTTTATAAATAGCTGTTTCAGAGTTTGGTGGTAGGAAAGTTGGTAAAGATGAAACCTCTTACAAAAATTCAGTTTCAGCAATGACGTACTCTGTGGTAAGATGAACTTTATTTAAAAAAAAAAATAATCAAAAAACTACAAATGCCATTTCCGGATGCATACTGCCAATTAAAGACATTAACATAGTATTTCCCACATACAGAGGGTTACTTTGGGAAAGGGGAGGCAAGGGAAAGGAAGAATGCTGGGTTTTGTTTGTTTTTCTAATGATGACTTTTCTTAAAATTAATTAAAATCAGAGAAAATCAGCGTGATTGCAAAGTAAGTAGTTTCCCAGCTCCAGAAAAAACCCACTCTGTAGCAGCTACCTTTGTATCAGAATCCCAACACACCAAGTAATAGTTGGATTTACAATGCATTTTCCCTGAAGTCGGTCAAAAGGAATTACTTTGACATATGTGTCAGATCATATCTTTATACACACATTGTTACCATGCCACAAATAACCAGATGATCTCCACTCATATATTTGAGGTTTCTTCCCTCCCACAGATGCCAGTGTAGCAATCAGATACAGAACTGTAAAGCTTTTACCCGTCCACAGCAAGACACAGATTTTGGCTTTTACTCAAAGAAAACTATTCACTGGAAATTTGGCTGACCATGCTCAATTTCATTAATGTTCTTTCTGATTCCCTTCTTCTCTGCAAATAAACAGTCCAAATAAAAGTAGCTAAAAAAGACATGGTGGGGAGGAGAGGAACACCCTAATGTTTTGTGTATCTCCAAGACTGATTCATAAGGAACAAACAATTAGCCTCCCCCCACAATACATTTTTTAAATTTAGACATGCAGACTTCTGTAGGAAATCACAGAAACTTTCAGTTACCACTGTCATAGATTTATTTCTGCTAATTGATGGTCTCCTTTTGTTACTGACAACTGGTACTACCTAGATTAATAGTTTTTTAAAAGAAATAAAGTGAAGTTTATAAACAATACTGATGTGCCTTTGGAAACATTTCACATATAAATTAGCAGTAACATCTTAATTCTTCAAAATGTCAAGAGGATTAACAAAAAGCATTCAAACATGTTTGAACTTTCTTTACTTGAAACACTTTTTCCTGCACCTAATTACACATAATGGCAAGTTCTATTCACTTCAACCTTCCTTTAAAAATTTGGGTTGTGATCCTGTAGATATTTAAGAATGCCCAAACATGTGACTTGAGCCAATTAAGACTTCCCAAAGTATAAGGGGTGCAAAACATACAAATCCCATCAGTGGATGGATGGGTTGTCAGGATCATGCAAAATTAAATGTAACACTTATTTTAAATAAACACTCAGCTCTTAGTTCTATCAGGATAGGTTTGCAGAAATGCTTCCCATATAGGGGCAAAAATCTGGGATATTACTTCAAATACCACCACTGTGCTTCTAGGGCTGCTTGTCTTTTACTGAACCAAGTGGTTCACCTGGCATTGAGCTGGCTCCAGTGAAGCTAAAACTGCAGCACACTTCCCTGTGCTCCTGGCAGCCAGGAGAGCCTGCTTCCCAGAGTAACCACACGACCTGATTTGACTTTGTGCACCAACATACCACTGTTCTCAAATTAAACCTTCCTGCAGCACTGGGAATCCTGCTAATGGGCCATGCAAGTGGCTCTGGAGAAGGCAGTCTCATGTATAGCCATGGTTCAGCACAGTGACAGCCAGGTCAGCTAAGAATAGTTTATTTACCACATCATCCCCTTAACTCAAGGATTGCTCTTCTTTTGCCAGGCATATTTTAGCACTGCTGCCATAAATAAGGAAGATCTGGCTGAAGAATCAAGGGAAAATAACCTTTTCAATTTCAAAATAGCATCTAAAGACTCAGCTCCTCTGCCTCTTTTCTAAGTGATGGTCACAGGGTCCTCCAGGGCCATGTCCTGCCCTCCAGGCCAACCCTGGGCCAGGGGAGAGCTGAGGTTATTTCAGGAAATGAGTTTACATTTGCTACTTGAAGCAGCATGCCATCCATAGAGAATGGGAATTACCAGTCAATCTTCCCCTCAGGAAGATGGAAACAGGTCAGACATTTAGGGAAAACACCTAACTAAAACCTAAACCTGAAACATAAATAGGAACTCAGGCACTTCCCATTTGTGCATCCAGCCCTGCTAGCAGAAATTTATCAGATGGCTGGTCTGGCCCTCATCTTGCACCTTGAAAAATTCCGCAAATGCCAGTCTGCGTTAACCAAGTGCTGAGCAGTTGTCAACTTTTTGGGAGGAGTTTTTTTTGAGTCATTATGGTAAAATAAACACTGTCCCCTTCTCCCCTCACACCCCCCTCACCTCCAAACCCCAGCTGAAACACACAAATTTTCATTTATTTCCTGCAGAGGCCAAAATGTCTTTTCACAACTGAAATTTTAATGACAACAACAACATTGTCATTAAAATGATACGGAGGTATGAAGAGAAATTGTGCATTTGCTTTGGGGAGAAAAAGGCAAAAAGCAGAGGTTCCATAAATGAAAACATTCCAGAAAGTTCAAACATTTAATGCTATTGACCCGATGCCCTGCTGCATGGGAACCAGAGCTCACACACTTGTGCTCCCATTTTCTCACCCAAGATGGATCTATGCACCAAAGTGCATCTCTCAGGACCCAACAGTCTCCCCATCTCAGAGAAGAGAATGTGAATGTAATTACTGAAACAGACTCGAGCAAGGCACCGTGACAGCACAACCAAATCAATGTGTTACTGTTTTTTATATGCTCTGTAGTTTAATGAAAAACATTTCCCAAAGCCAGAAGCCACTTCTCACAAAATGAGTCATTTAGGCAATCTCTGTGTTTTCTGTTGAAAAATACTTTCATCAGAAACTTTCAATGAGCCCTACGGTTCTGCATTTCTCAGATGTGTCTTACCAGAGAGCCAGAACAGAGTTAGTAGCCAGCAGCTCTTCCCCAAAGGCTAACAAGCTCTGCTTGGCCCTCACCAATGCATTCCTCAGTCTTGGCTTTTATCACAGCTGCCTCTTCTCGTGGACAAACTCCAGTATGCTGCTTTCTCAAAATGCCAAACCAAACTTCTGGGAGAGGAAAAGAGCACACTCTGCTTCTTCTTCCCTCACAGTCTCTCCTGCCATTTCATGAAACTAAAGAGTAAAACATCTTTTCTTTACAAGTATCCTGACAAGGGAATTGAGACCATCACACTCCTGATTACAAGGTATGAAGCACAGAGGAATGGTGCTTTCCGAACTCCACTCATGTCAGTGACCAAATTAACAGTGAGCCCTGTTCAAAATGCAGCTTGTGCAAGCATGACTTCCTGACTCCTCCTTGTAAGGCTTGATCAAGACACCTTGCTTTAAAAAAACTAAATCTAAACAGTTGCCCCTTCTAGAGATCTTGCATTTAAGAAAGCAAATAAAGATGTGCTCACAGTAAGAGCTGCACTGTATTTCCCTGGCCTTTCTTAATGAAGATACAAATATGTTAGCTATCTTCACTCTGTAAATGATAACCACATGTCACCCAAACCATTTAGTGACAAAAATGAGGCAATTCAAATATCTCAGATCTATTTTTCTGTGCTTGTTACAGATGCTTACAGATGTCTTTGCATCATTTATACTGTTAATATTTTGAAGCTTTCTTTACAAGAGCAGTAGCAAAAGCTGAGAATCCCCAGAAGAGGGTGATCTCCTTTGGGAATGGTTACTGAGTTGTACAGTATGCACTGTCTCACTTAGACGTCTGTCACCCATGTTTATAGCATAACAGTAAAGACAGGGACCTCAATAACAGAAGGCAATAGGTTTGTCAGAAATCCTGCACTGCCAAATGTTAAGCCTAGCTCTTATTTTGGTTTTAAGTTTATTTATTTACAGTGACCTTCTGCTGATTTTTAGAAGACCACACTAAACCAAAACAAACCTGAGGAGCCACGGCTCACTCCCATTCTCACTGCTGCCTGTAAGACCACACTCCGATGAAAAGTTTTAACAACTGCATCTGTACCTGAGAGCTTCAGAAAAAAAGGTATGGATATAATAAAAGCCTAGCTTGGATCCTGACACATTAGGGTATCTCACACTATTAGCAAGTGAGCTCAACCGTATCAGTGCTCCAAATCTGGTGCCAATCAGAGAAAAAGGAGGAATACCACCTATAGACATGTGGTAGTGATCAATTAACCTGCAATTCTGTCTTCAAGAGGTCACTCTTGATGAATCAAATGCTGTATGGGCAAACCTGGCAAAAATGAGGTTTTCATTTAAATAAAATCAAACCGTTGTTCAGGGAGAAGGTTGGTTTACTATGCAATATCTATAAAGAGGTGCCTTTGAAAAGACGAATCTTTTTTTCAATCGTAACTGTTCCTACTGTATTTATTATTTTAAAAATCTGCAATGAATTATCAATATGGTTGTCCTGTCCTGGAAAAAATGTAAACAAAATAACACATCATCCAGTAAACTATCAAAAAATAAAATTAAGAAAAAAAAAAAGTATCACTGAGATATTTATAAAATAATTTGGCCAGTTAAACACTTTGGTGGACATCATTGCAGAAAGTTTCATTTCTGCATGAATAATACTTTTCATTAAATTATAAATTACATTTCAAACTGAAGAGCCATTTGGAACCAAACCCACATCTATTTATTTAAAGAAAGGGCAACAAGAGATATTCCAACAATTCGTAAGTGCTATTCAAACATTTTTCAATTAATCAACAATTCCCAGAGCAAAATAACTAATCATCAACAAAAAACAAGCCTTTAATCACCAAATTCCCAGCAAACTTTACTTCCTCTATCAAAAGATTCTGAACTGTTCATCAGATCTTTCATATTTATAATCCCTTAGTTTGATCAGGTGGTTTTTCAGTTCTTAGCTGGTTTACTTAATTACATCAGCTTCCAGCATTTCAGTTTTAAGAGTTCAAGTGGATCTTTTCCAACTGCCTTTGCTGCAGAATGAAATGGGTTTTCCAGTATTGATTTTTTCTTTTTGTCTCTTTGCTAGGGGGAAAAAAGGAAAAAACCCCACAACTGCTCTTCTTAATTAGTGCAATTGTAATACCTCTTTTATAGCTTCGTTCTAAGAAGAGGCACCTTCGATTTTTTTAATAAACAGAAATATTGTTTACACTAATATAGTATATGGAAAGCTCTGGGAAGCTAAAAAAAGACTAATGGGAATGCAATGGTTGACAGTAGACCTAGAGCTTGCAAATGAAATGAAAATAATTGTTTTAAAATAAAAAAAGAAGGAATTACAGAGGCTTGAGAAATCAAAACATGATTGGATTTAGTTTGAGAATCAAGATACCTCATCACTCTTGGAACAACTGAAGTCAATTGGGAATGCTGCCACTAAACAGAACCAAGGATTTTCTTCCTTACATGAGCACAAAATGGCAATTAGGACAAACCAAGGGACAATGGTATGTGACCACTCATTTCAAACCAATTAGGCCAAAATACATGATTGTCTGATGGTGCAGTAACTGATTGTCTGTGTGTGCGTGCGTTTCCATGCACGTCATGCAACAAAAATGTGCTTTAAATCTTACAAGTAGTGCTACGTGCTCAAAAACGTTAAGGAAGATTGCAACTTTAAAATGATGGCACAAAAGCTCTAGTGATACTCCATTTTCTTTTATTTTGGTAAGAGGGCAAATGTATTAATACTACCTCAAATTTAACTTTTCACTTAATAACCTGGATTTTCACTAAAACCACAACAAACCAAAACATTAGCATTTAAATTTTTCATCTGTACTTCACATTCAGAGTTTCAAGGTGAAATGAACGTGAAGGCATGAGTTCCTACCAGAACTGGTTGTACCTGATTCAGATGTGAGTAAAATAACACAGCAAAACTTTTAGAATGAACATTCTCCCCAAAAATCTAGAATAAAGTGTAGTTTCTTTTTCAGCTGACACCTAACAGTAAATATACACTAAAATAAATGTGAAGTCTCTTGAGTCCTGACCTGGTCTGTAAGAATAGGCACAGGCAGGCACCAACTGAGACAGGCCACGGTCTAGTAGAGAAAACACTGGCTCTGAAGTGACATTGTGTGGCTGGGACACAAAAGGAGCTTCCAGAAACTTCCAAAAGGTTCAGAGCCATCTGCTATATGGGCAGTGGGGATTACCAGCCATGGCACTCATTTTAAATGAGGCAATTGCAGGGCAGGGAACACAAGAGCAATGGGCCTGGAAGGACAAATGAGAGACAATCTGAAGGCCTTGCCCAAAAGACAGAATATCTGAATAAGGCTTTTAAAATTATTTCAGATTTTTATCTTTGCTGCTAAAAATGGTTAAACTGGTAGCTGGGGTCAAAATCCTGATTTTTCCAAACACATCCAAGTGCTTAACTGCAGAACTGGGTTGTGTCTTGATTGTGCACCTTATTTTTGAAGAGCAAGGTAAGGATAAAACATCCATGTGTGTTTTGTTACCATGTTCCTTACACAAACTGTTTCCTATACCACCGTGAGGGTAAATCCTCATTATAAAAGCCAGACCACTTCCACTTTACTGGGTGCAGCGGTGTCAGTACCCAGTACAGTGGTAGGTACTTCCAGTACTCAATATGCTACGGACAGGTCGCCTGAGCACTGCCAGACCACGGAAGTGGCAGGCAGAGGAGTGAGCGCAGAAGGCTTTGAGACTTGGGCCTGTATCCTGTCCCTTTGTCCCAGAGTTGTGGGGCACCCCCAAAGCTCTCCAGGCAAGGAGCAGCACAGGCAGCACCGCTGCCATGCAGGAGGGCCTGTTTGTCCACATACCTGCCAGTTTATGTGCCACATCCCTCCCACAGAAGTCGGATATCCAGTAAAACCTGTTTCAATTCCATGCACATATGAACTTCATCCTGGTTTAGTATCTTTCAGGACAGCTTGACACAAGTACAGCTGGAGAAAAACTAAGAGTGAAAACCATTCTGGTACTACTGTCTCATGACAACACGGGTAACTTGCACGATAAAGTCTGCTCTTGGGCTTAGCAAAGCTCTGCTTGAGATAAACCATCACAAATCTGTACTAGGCTAACCAACCTACAGTTTTCTACCCATGCAGGCTGGCCCCACACAGCTGCAGGTTCCTAGAAGTAGTGGACAGGAGAAGGATCAGGATCGCATGTGGGAGGTGGAGATGGGCACATCCCTGACACCTCACAATCTGGGCTATGCCCAGTGAGAGAGAGCCACGAAGGTCTAGAGAGCAGCAGGGAGCTGCAGCAGCTCAGCTAGTTCGTGTCTGGATGGCCTCAGGCAAAGGGAATGTGCAGCGATGTCATTAAGGGGGTGTGTTTTTATTAGTTTCTGCTAATAAGCTTAGCAGATGTTACTGGAAACAGTTTGATGTTATTTTTCCATCATTTTCAATGGTTTTTTTCCCTCTCAGCAAGCAAAGGGAGTAGATCTTGCCACATATTTCAACCTTCACTTGTTTCCCCTGTAGTACTGTTAAAAATGTATCTGAAGATTTTCTTTATTTTTATTATTATTATTGTACAAAGGGAAAAAGCATTTTCCCCGCTTGTCTATAATTCCAAAATAGCTGAAAGGATTATACTCCAAATTAACGAAGAAAAATACTTTTCAGACTCACAGCATGGAAAATTTCACCCCCCAAAAGAAGTATTTTGTAAATTTTAGAATATATAAAAACAAAGAACTATAATGGAAACTATTTCAAACTTTTATTATGGCAGTTCCTATCATAAACTATTTATAAAGATTTTAACTATGGCTATAAATACTTCATGTTTTCCCTTGAATAATCCTAAGAGAATGTCAATGTTATAAGCTGTAAGGACAAAGATTACATAGGGTAGCACAATACAACAGAAAAACACATACATAAATTCAGAATATTTCACTGCTGTGTATTTAGATCTTAGTGGAAATCTGTTGCAGCGGTTTTTTGTACATGTGTGTTCATTTTTTTTTTTTAACATAACTATGTGGCTTATATTGGTTTGAGCTCTGGAGAAGGGTTATTAAATGTCTCCATTTTATGAAAGGTATAGGACTACTTTCCTTGTTGGAAGGTGGAGACGGAAGGAAGAAGGATGGAAGGAAGTAATTTGCTTTTAAAGAACGCCTGCAGAAACTTCTAAGCAACCACTGAAGTAGAAGCTTATTTCTACGTTATTCTTCTGCATTCACATTGCTAAATATTTTATAGAGAAACTTCTCATTAAAAATCCATACAAAAAATTAAGGGTGAGAAATTTCTGTCTTATAAGAAGTACCTCAACCACCAACTTCAGATACTGATTTATCCTTCTTTTAACTTCTCCTCTCGATGTTCTATATCCAGGATTTAAATAGCAAAGAAAAATTCACACATAGCATATCCAGTAATATAATCCAAGTTGTACAACACTATCACACATTTTATCTGCCTTTTCATCCATCCTCCCCCCTTTACATGCTGTAATTGCCCAAGAGGGGTGAGGCAGTCTCTTCGTCATTTCAGACTTTCCTGGCTTTCTGTGGGTGAAGAATGAACAACACAAAAAGACAGAGAACCACACTTCTGGTGGCAGCATCATGATGTCCCACACAGCCCTAATATAAATAGCAAAGTCTATAGATTAAAAGGCAATGCTAAGAGGAAAGCTTTTTAACCTACTTTTTGAAAAAGCTAAACCGCCTAGAAACTAGGATGAACTAAAAAATCCTTGGGGAGTCAGAGACAGACATGACATAATCTAAGGTTTTCATAAAAAATTTCAGTTAAATACTTCTCAGGAAGGATTTTAATATATTATGACACAGCTATTAGTTAGCTCAGATTAAATAAAAAAGCACTCCCCTGCTTTAAAAAATCAAGATACAGAGAACTGAAGCCTTAAATCCATACATACAGAGTTTGAGAAGCTTTTAAAGGTTTTAATCCCTAGACAAGAATCACTTTATCAGAGAATAAAATGATTCTACATTTTTGGCCTTCCCTCTCAGAAGGACTCTAGGGAAGCTAGAGGTGATCAGAAGGGTTGATGTCAATCATATGCTTGCTATTACAGAAATATTATGAAAGCTGCTGAACACCAGTAGGACTTTGGGCACCTACAGGCTTGAGGGTCACAGGCTGGAGGGGATCTCGGGAGGTCTCTAGTCCTATCCCCTGCCCAAAGAAGGGCCAGCTCTGGGGTCAGATCAGGCTCCTTATGGCTTGCAGCCTTCAGAGCTTGAAACCCTCCTCAGAGAGGGATGGCACAGACTCTTGGGGTGACCTGCTCCATTCCCCATGGGAACACCTCGGAAAAAGCTTCTCCTTAAATCCAGTCTAAACCTGTTGCCACTCGTACTTCTTGTCTCTTCCCTCCCAACCTGCGCCGCTGTGAGGGGCCTGGCTCCATCTCCTCAAGGACTTCCTGTGGGTGCTGGGGGGCTGCCAGGTGCCTCCAACGCCATCCCTTCTCCAGGCTGCCTCTTCTCCCTCCTCACAGTGCGAGTGCTCCAGCCCCACTGCCTCGGGTGCTCCCAAGCCCCTTCCAGCTTGTCCACATCTTTCCTGTGTCAGGTGACAAAACCAGATGCAGTATCTGGATGTGGCCTGACAAGAGTCACACAGACAGGGACAATCCCTTCCCTTGATCAACTGGCTGCGCTCCCCCTCACGCTGCCCAGATTATTTGTTTCTTCTAGTTCAGACAAAAAGAAATTACACCAGGGTTATAAAGAGCCAAAACCTCCATATGGCTTTAAAATGACCATCAGTACCAGCATGAATTCAAGGGATGCAATTTTTCCAAACTTGGACAATCTTACTCATTGTCCTCTTTACTAATTTTATCTGGAAAAAGAAATTTTATTTGGAAAAGACATGAAGGAAGATAGATAGGGTAACACTCCATACTGTCATGCCTATTAGATCTTCTAAGGATACTGTAACCAAGTGGGTATTAGTCATCCAGCTCCTGGAACATAATTCTCCAAGACTAGTTAGCTATGAAATTCCCTCTACAAGGAATGGGGAGAGTTATGTGCCTGTTCCAAAGATTTATGTGTTTTCCTGTAGACGTGGATTAGACACTTGTCTGAGACTGGGATTCATTGCTTCAAATTTCCGCTCCAAATCCAGGCTCCAATTTGTATTTTTGGCTGTGGAGAACTGACTCAGAACTTTTATTTGAAAAAAAAAAAAAAAAAAAATGGGAGTAAGGTGGCAGTGGAAGTGGTATAACAGATTTAAGAGACTGAAGATTAAAGTATTCACTTAAGAATTAGCAGGTTCAAACTTGCATTTTCCAGCTCCCAGGAGAGCACACCTTACTGCTGGTTACAGGTTGCTGAAACAAAACCACTACGGAGCAAAGAATGAGAGACTTGCAAGGACCGGGAAAAGCAGCAAGGATGTGTAACCACTCTGAATTAATAAACCACTTGTTTATTGCAAGTATCTGGCTGCTGAATCATGAACTATACACATTTCAGTATTTTTCAGCATCAATGAAAAATTGGTTTAAATATGAGCATTTCTCCAAAGATAAATTTTCTTTCATTTTTTCCCCACTCTTCAGCACTCTTTGTTACATATGTTTTACATTTCCTTATTAAGAGAAGATAAAATTGGTCTCTTCTTATTTCTACAGAAACTCAAGGGCCTTTGTAGTATTATGCAAGGAACAGACATCAACACCTATATTTAAGCATGACATATTATAAGCTTATATTATCATTTACAATTTGACTCCATTTTAACTATTTGGACTGTAAAGCTCCACAGTGAGTCTTTGCCTCAGGCAATTTTTTTTTTTCTGGAAGGCATAAGCAAATATAGTTCAGTCGTTTCAGAGTGAAGGGGGGGAAAACCCAATTTTGCCAATATTTATACAGTTTCAGTGTTTCAATGAGAATCTCCAGTGCCTCTATATTTCAGAGCAGGGACTTGACTTCTGGCAGAGAGGCTGCTCTCATGGCAAAGAGCCTTTGCTGTCACACTGAAAATCTGTGAAAATTTGAGTGAAATAAAGCCCTCTGAAAATACTACTTGTATACACATTGCACAGGTTTGTTAGAGGTGGTAATTCAATTATCAAAATATTTTCCTTGTATTAACTCTGCTTCCTACTCAGGAAGGCAGTACTATCTCTGACTAAGGCTCCTATCTCGGACAGGAGAGCAGAGTCTTTTTACACAAGGGAAAGCAGACACAGGCTGATGCACGGGAAAGAGTGAGGGATGGGACAAGGACTGGGAAGGGCAAAGAGCATCATGGCTACAGGTTGCGGACAGCTGAGATGGTAGTCTCATGTGTCTCATCTCACTCCAGATAGCAGAGAATATGTTCTTCCCAAAAAGTATTTCAGAGGAAAAAATATTATAATCAAAATATGATTTTTAAAATTCTCTGCTGCCCTTCATACTCATTTTTATCAGTCATTTATTCCTGCAGATCTAGACTGGATGATCTTTAATGCCCTGTAGCTCCATTTATTTACATCTTACTTTTATTACTTTTATGAGTCAAAGATTTTTCTCCTAAGCACTTGATTGTAAGACTTAGCTAGTTTAGGGAACTATTAAAAAAAAAACCCTGAAAAGTATAATTTAAAAAACAGAGTTAAGATTTTTTTCCCTCTCCCATTTGTTTTTTCTCAGTTAAGCACAGACTTCAATAGCATAGATGTTTGCTTATAAGGACCTATATTTTACTTGGATCAAATTTAATGTTAAAATTACCGAATTTTTTAGCTCTTAATAAACTGCTAATATTTAGTCAAGTCCTTCAACCATAAGAAATGCACACCAACACTGTTCAATGCATACTTATTCTCAGGGACTGCATTTGAAGACAGAAAAGAAACAAAACTTGTCTTTGCCCATGCCACTTTTAACATGGCTCTGCTGCCAGTGAGCAATATTTTGGTACTATAAACTAGAAAAAGGCCATCAAATAAAATCCATCAGCAAAGAGCCATCACTTAAGTTTTTACTGACCACCAACTTGTAGTGCTGACCAGGAGGTTGAGAAAAGGGATATTCTAAACCCTAATGCCTGCAAAGAAAACCATAAGACTCACAATGATGCCAGAATTTATTTCTTTCTCTTCTTTTATAAGATGCCTCAAAATTTAAGCTGATGTTTACGAAAGCTTACAATTCCTTAGGTCCAAAAGACCCCACCAAATACACTGATGAAGATGATCCTCCTTCCAAACAAAAACCTCATGAAAGGAATCTTAAAAACGTAAAAGGTTTCACCTAATCTACATTTCATAATAATGCATCACTGTTACCTGATTGGGCAATAGCTTGTTTTTCTCTTCAGGAAAAGGGAAAAAATACTGGAAAAAAGGAAAGAAGGAAAATACTACCACAGATATTTCCTGAAGAATTTTTTTTTTTAGCCGCTGACACTTTAAGCCCTAACCTATGCACAAGTCTTCCATAATTATTAAAACTGCAAAATACTCTGTAAGACATGTAGTCACTAAAATGCAACAGAGACCTGTTAAACAAACAACCTTAAATTGTTTTACTTTATGTGAGCTAGGTAGTAAGAGAATTATAGCATGTCTCTTTTTAAATTAAACTCTCAGCTTTCTTAGTTTCAGACCTGACATGGACACTCCGATACAGAATTTATCATACACCCAGATCAAGCAATTTAAGATTTTTTGGGGGGAGGGCAGGGGTAACAATTTAGGCACATTTCACTGACAAAGAAAACTGCTTATAATTAGTAATAAAATTTGCATTCCTTTTGAAGAATTACAATATAAAATGTAGCAAAATAAAATAAAACAATATGGGGTATTTGTATAAAATCAGTAATGATAACCATAGTCTAAGAAAAGTATCGTTTTATGCATATGCAAATGCCAATTTTCACATTAAGAGATGAATCTCCCTCCTCAGGAGTTAACAGCGCCACCATTAACGACTTTTTATTGTTCTGTATTTTCAAAGAACTCTTAAAGCATTGATAAGTATGTCTTAAATGTTTGTATGTAGGTTTTGGTGTTACAGAGGCTCTCAGGACGTGTCATCAACAGCTTAACCATTATGGTCATAAGGCACCACATCCATTCCCTTCCAAAGTGAAGGACCACACTTCATTTCTGACACAATGTGAACATAAATGTAAAGCATGTTTCACAAATTCACATCTCTAGCCTCTCTGATCATTTCAACTGTTAGTAACAAGAACAAAATAATTTCTACTGTTCCTCAAAAGGCAAAACTAACAACAGCCTTTCTAGGTTCATCTCAAATTAGGCCACGTGCCTAATAATGCCAGTGTGTAAGAATGGCTCTTAATGCTTCTGACACAACAAATTAAAAAAAGATCAGAAACATTCACCCATGTGGCAGCTGCTCACCTGCCCCCCCAGTCCTGCTTTAACTGAGCTTTCAGCTCCTCCTGGTTCTGTCTCGGTTACAGCAGCAGCAACCGGCAGAGCTGCATCCATCCTCTCTACTGAACTTCCACAAAGCACGTCTGAATTCGTGCAGAGGGTGGCTGACATGCTCATGGTGATGGTTCAAGTGCTCAGTCATCTTCAGATGACTGACCTCTTGGCTGAGTTGCATATTTTTTACTATAAAAATAAAGGAGAAGTGCAGGAAAGAAAAGCCTGGGGACAAGAAGTCAAATGAATTTCTGAGCATGGAGGTAGAAGTAAATAACAAACAAATCATTGACTTAAAATGAGTTATAATGAATCCAATAGCACTATGAATGCATGCACAGTGTTGTTGTTAGTTCATCACTAAGTATGGTCCAGTTCTTTATATTACTGAATTTGCAAAATATTCTGTAAAACGTGTAAGGTCACTAAGATGAAATGGATATCTATTAATATCAAATGAAACCCTTAAAATTATTTCACTTCATGTGAGCTAACCAGTGAGAGAATAATATCATGTCTCAACTCTTCTAAGCAAATACTCTGTTGCAACAGGTTTATTTTTAAATTGGGGCAATCGGCTTACCTAAAGTGAAATTACAACTTTTATTTAATTTTTTATAAGGATCCTTTTTGCTTATAAAGACACTTTTATTTAACTTTTGTGCTTATATGAAGTCATTTAAAAGCCAGTTGCTAAAATGCCTATGAAGTGAAGCTGGAGGGGTAAACCATTTACCCTTGATGCCTACATTCACTAATCCATAGGACACAGAACCACGTAACACACAAATTACCGCAGAGACTAACACATCATCAAGTACCTTACAATGGGAATGTTAAAATGAAAGTTGCAAAGGCTACCAACCAATATGGCCTCTCCTGCCACCTGTTGCTAGAGTCACTTTCTCTCCTGCAAAGGCAAAACCCATTCCCTGAGCTGCTCCCTGGAACCAACCAGCTGAGCCTGAGATGAGACATCATGAACTTGCACATGGTGGCAAGGTCTGAGCCAAGCTTGAACTGTGGGGCTTAAATTCAGGAGACTGATGGCAAATTGCATGGTGAGGGCAGGACTGAGCACACGGATACGCGTCCTGGGGACATGGAAGAGGAACTTCAATGATAGGGCAAGGACGCAGGCGCAGCGAAGAAGGAAGAGGCTGCTAGCTTGTGGGATGCAGCCCAGTGAAAGCTGTGGTGGATGAGAATGCCAGCTGAAGAGAGGTTCCATTCCGAGAGCAAAGAAATGCTTTCCTATTTAATTTCTGCTGTTTAATTGCACCCTCTAATGGTATTTAGGAAACACCATTTACTTCGATTACAGGTGAGGCTATAAAACAGAAAAGTTGCACAATTGCTTCTGCTTCAAGTCAGTATTCCAAAGATTTCACAACTCCTGGAACAACCACACTACATTCCCTCACTTGAAACCACTCAATGGAGCTCAAAAAACCTGGGAAAAAACCCAGCTTCGATTTCTCCTTCCCCCCAAGATCACAGATGAATGAAGACTTGTATTCAGCAAGTGGAATAAATGTTACATTTTTTTCACCAGTGGAACTGGTGCCTGTAACTATACCTATTAAGTAAAATGCATTTTCGTCATTCAAGAAATCATCCATATTCTTTGGGTATAAGCAGAATACTCACTCATGTCACTTTCAGAAGTAAGCGATTACACAGAGAAGAATGAAAAACTACAGTGTAACTATTCCCAAGACAAGATCTGAAATATAACTAATATTAAATATGAAAACACTATTCTGAAGATTTTGTCTTCATTCAGATAGAAGATCAAACTATCCTTGTACAATGGAAGAACTTATTCTTCCATACTAAATCCTCTTATACCTCTGGAAAAATAGAAAAAATCCAAGTTTCTCATGGTACTGAGTATATCCTGTATGTTCTTCCACATTCAAAGAAGTGCATCATTCCTCTTCATACAATTATAATAAAAAAACAACCAAACAGGAGACCAAAGAGCTGTGAGCACATTCAAATCTTGTGTTAATTCATAAATCAAACTCCCTCTGAAGTCGCCAGCTGTTCCTATTTCCCATGGATCGGATTAAATTTTGGCTGAGTCTGGCATAAGTTAACAAGCAAAATTTGCTAGTGCAGGCACTGGGGACACAATGGCATGGCTCTTTTAAATCTCCAATCTTGATCCAAGCTTAGCCAAAAGTGTGAAAGAAAACACAGATGTAGTTAGTTTTTGCTCAATTAATGGGGCACAGCAGAATTCCCTGTCCGTACACATCATTCTGCTGGTAGATAATAGAAGTAAGTGACAGAACAAGCCATGGGAGGACTCACAACCTATTTAACAGAATAGCACCCAGGTCATTCAGACAAATACATTGTCTTCAATATAAAATGGCAGTTTTGAGGTCAGAAGTGTATGGCAATAATTAGATGCTCAATGTTAAACCAGACCAGGGAGGTGGCTTACAGCTATTCTCTTAATAGCATCTGCCAGGCTTCCTAACAGCATTTAAAATAGTGCCTGGACTGCCTGATGTGGCTGGAGAACACAGCTTTATCTAGCATATCCATTAACAATAAAAACCGGAGACAGACTTGTCACAGGTTACAGTGTTCAGGTTGAGGGCTTCTACAGAAGTCATTTAGGTATGATAACCTCATTAAAACTGTGCTCAGAAGCTGCTATTTTGACACCCGTGACACATTAAATGCTTGTCAGGAAGCCAGTCATCATTAATATCTCTATTTCTCCTGCTGCATAGAAAGGCTGAAATTGAGTTTTACTGTTTATAGTTTTGTCTGTTGTTTCAGAATCATTCTTTCTAGATTGAGCTGAAAAAAAAAAATCTGGCCAATGTTACCCAGATTTAAGTTGTATGTCTTGCATTCCTGTAGCTCAATCAAAAAATTTCAGTCCTGCTTTATAAACCATCTTCACACAAGACCATTACATAAACCATTTGGAGACAGCTGAATAACGCTGACCAGCATGTGGTCAGCATTTTTTTGTCTGATAAATTGACATAACCTCATCTAAAAACTTTAAAAACCCCCTTTTAAAAGTGTAAAAACTAAAAAAAAAAACCAAAAAACCAAACAAAACCCCCACAACTAAAAAAAAAAAATTTAGATGAGTTAAACTCTACTATTGCTCTCAGTCTTTCTCAGATACACCAAACCTGAAATCTTAAAATATTAAGAATAATCTTAACATTTCCACTGCCTGCACCGAACCACTTCAGTTCACACAGACTCCTTCAGGGTATTCAGAAACCGTGTGGTTGAAAGTCTCCTTGTGGATTTCACTGCATGAGATACCAGGCCATTCCCAAGGATGAAAATAAGCCTGGTTATTTCCCAACAAGTTTGACATTGTTTTGCTGTTTCCTGAATGAGCGTATCAGTCCTTGGCTACCACACAAATCATCCAGTCAGGACAGGCTATTTTTATCGTTCCCAGATGGTCTTTATGTACTTTCATGCATGACATGAGCTTTGCAGGATACAACCACTCTGTCGACCTTGGTGCATGTGAAACTGTTTTCTCCAAGTAAAGAAAGGTAGGAGCTGTGTCGTACACATGGGTACATCTATTCATAGCTATGTCATGCACTTCAGCTAGCACTGCATCATTTCATTTTCACAATGTACCTTGAAATTTGTCATTGGCAGGAGTTCAATTTGTGTCATAAAAAACACACTGTCTCCAGTTTCAGTTCAATCTAGTTATCTGCTGCTTCCAAAGGGAAACATGACAAGGCATCTGCATTCAGGAGTTGAATAGTACTTTTGACCCCAGCTCTATTTTGACAGCAAACACTCAGCCATTATCACCCATTTCTGAAATTATATTGGAGATACTATTGACAGTCAGCATCTGAATAAACTCTTCCAAAAAATTCCCTTGAGGCTGTCTTCACATAGTCTTGGAAGTAGTGAGAAAAAAGTCCACACTCAAATATTTGACCTCAGGGTTATTAAAACTACCTGACTGAAACATTACAATCAAATACCTCTAGGAAAGCCAACAGAACCCACGAATTACATTCCTTTTTGAGGATAACCAGCTATTCATATAGATTGCTGCTTAGCAAAATGGGTAACTTACCACCTGTACAGCAATTCATGTAAGTGGACATAACATGGTGTTAGTAGACACAATAAAAACAATTTTGACACCGCCAAGATGCTCGTAGCCTCTGAAGGCTCCTTCCACACTGAAGTACAGCAAAACACAACTGTAGTTTGGGAGACCACAGAGAAGGTGAAGCCCATGGTACAGAAGTTAAGAGTTTATCTACCCAGGAATATCAGATTGGGAAAGAACCTGAGGTGTCCCTGGTGTTTCAACTGCCCTGCTTGGCTCATTACTGTGTAGCTCCAGGCCATAACTGAAACCCAACTACACATCAACGAGGGGCACTGACACATGACAGAAAACACCTGAGGACTTGGACTTGTAAGTAAGGCAGCAAATAACAACTTCTGTACAACAGCTATTCCAGGAACTTGCTAGACTGGTTTTCATATTCTGCTTCTGTTCTGGGCATTACATCAACTTACAACAACTTAAAGAGAAGTTGTTGTTGATGATGGTGATGGTGATGATGAATGGCATGCTGGTTTCAAATACTTTTAAATATGGAAGATGAGAAACATTTTATGGAGCTGCAAATATAACAAAAAAGTGACAGTACACATCAAGCCATGGGACACAAAAAAGAGATGAAACATGCCTTTCTTCTCTCACTTGGAACAACTTCATAAATTTACTACAGTGCTGTAGCAAAATTCACTAAAGAACATTGTTTTCTGTGTCTGTTAGGGACTCATGGGAAAACTGCTCAGTCTGAAGTTCAAATTACCACTTCCAGTATTAAACTCCTTCATCTACAGTTTGACAGAGAATTGACAATTTCCTTCACTGTGTTCAAAACTCTCTACAGTTTTAAAAGCATATCTGGTACTTGATACAATCACGCATTAACCTCTCTGACCTCAAAACCAAGGAAAAATAAACGCCCCATAACATACTAAAGAGAAAATGCCACTCCTAGATAGCTGAACTGTGCCTGTAAACTATTACTGGAACCACAGACACATTTTTGTTTGGTTGGCTTAGCTGCAGAGACCAGGGCTGAAGGCAGAATCAAGTCCCCAGGTATGTGCTCGCTCAGCACACCCTGGCTTACAACCTGGTAGGAGATGTGGGTCTCACTCAAAGTTCAGGGCAGAACTTTGGCCCTTCTCCTCAGCTTTGGGTAGGGAAGGACGCTGGTGTGTGGAAGGAGGCTGTGCCAGGATGAGGAGCTGTGATAAGCCTTCAGTCCATTCTGGGTGGGGATTGGCATCCCCAGGGGCCCCTGGTGTCACTCCAGCTGCTAAGTCTGAGCATACATTAGGTGCTACCTTACTGTAAACAGCACCAATGGACAAAACCAAATGGATAAAAATCAGGATGTCCGATTCTGAAGTCTGGTTCAACTGCAGATTTGTTTTGTAACCTGGATTTACATCTGGAAAGGTGTGTTTTATCAGCTTCAGTCAGCTCTAGGTAAGCTGGCTCTGGTGGGTTAAAGATGACAGGCAGGTATCAGCTGGCAGCTGTGAGGACTCCTGCCATGGCTCTGTCCACTACAGCACTGCTCCTGCCACTGAAAATGTCTCTGCTCAAGCGTGAATATGGTGCACAGGCAGCAATGTAGGTGTAAGTTGTATCTAATAATTAAAGAAAAAACCAGTGCTATATTAAGAGATCTATACACATTCAATTATTTTTCTGTACTTAAGTAAGGAGAAATCCTTTTCCAGAAAAAAAATTCACTAGGGTTTTACAATCACTCTCAAACTATCACCTTAAATAATGTAGTTTGACCACACAAGTGACTCGGGCAGTAAATGAAATTCACAGTAAATCCAGAGAGAAATTACTTGTTAAAGTCTATTTATATGAGCTTAAAAATGTGTTGAGAAGAAACACATTTGTTTTCATGTCCTACACAATTCATCTTGCCTTAAAAGCTTGGAATATAACAAAATTTTCTAACAAGCCACTAGCACCCGTAGAGAAAAACAGTCTTATCCAGAGATATCGTCCTTTTCTACCAAGTCTTATGTTTGGTCTTGTACAATCTCTAAGCCATTTTTGTGCTAGAGAAAGAAAAAACACCTGCAGTACTGAAAATTGTAAATAAGACTGTCATTTGAGCACTGAAATGAAGAGAAAATATTTCAAGCTTGTTTCATATTGTCCTAATGAAGTGTGTTTTGTAATTCAAAATAATGAGAAAAACAACACAGTTTAGGCTGAAGACTGATTCCCAAAGATTACATGTGATTCTCAATTCCAACTCTGCAACCTTGGGAAATACAACTTAATCTTTTCACTTAGATCTCACTGTAAACTGCTTTATAATAGTTCACTTAGGATTCATCCATCTCACCAGTGTTCTGTGATAATTAGATGGACAAAATACACAGAAAAAATGAAACAAAACCCCAAAATGATAAAGCAAACCTTATAAAAGGATATGAACTACACATATCTTCACATTCAAAGTTCTCTTCAAGATACTTCATCTTCACAATAAAAAACCCAGCCTTGACTTCGAATTCAAGGTTGATTGAATTTCATCACAGTCCCAACCTTCCAGATCCTGCTAATTCAAATTATTAATTGGCAGATAGCCAGAAGAAGCAGGGGAGGGGAAATCTAATTTGTGCATGTGCTTAGACAACCAAAAATTCCCTTTACAATTGCTTATCTCCATATTCCCCCTGCTCATCTTCCAGAAAAGCAACAAAATAAGAGCAGAAGCACTGTCTTAACAGACGAGAATAAAGTGCTGAAAGTATAATCCATTTTCCAACAACTGCAGAAACACACATTCTTGCCTTTTTTGCTCTCCTTGTTCTCATTGCTGGTATTAGTAGTTATTTTTTAACTGCTGCACAATATGGCAAGTCCCTCTGACAGGAGATGTAAAGCCAAAGCCTCTTTCCCAAAGAACTTTCAGTTAAAGCTCTTGACTAAACCCACTGGAGCTATTAAAGTAAAGGGTGAGACTTTATGGCTCTCAAGTGGAGCAGGGGCATGACAGTGATCCTGAGGTACTCAGAGAACCTCACTGCTTTCAGCTCTAAGGAAGGCACAGTTTACAAGGAAGAAGAGGAGGGATGCAGGGGGCTACATGTAAGTGCACAAAAAATGGGTTTATCCACTTTCTAAGCTCGCTCTTTTTTATGTCACATCCCACAATTATTTTTGCCTTTTCTAATTTCTTTGTTATGCTTTTAAAACTTCCCTATTTCTCCTTAGGGTTTTGGGTATTCAGAATGAAGGTTATCTTTATGCTGGGGTGGCTGAAACGTTGCAGTTTTCTATTCCAAGACACAGTTGACTAAACTTGGCAACATTTACAGTATCTGCTGAAATCAATACCTGACTTCCTCTATCCCAAGTAGCATTAATTAGATAACTGGCAGTAAAATAAAAAAGAGAAAAAAGGAAAAGATATGACGATCACTGTCATCTGTCTACTTTTGATATCAGTCACTTTTTACTGCTACCATTGAAAGAGTGAATGGTTAAATCTGAAAATATCTGTAGCATAAAATATACACAAAAATTCATACTCTGTTTTTACAGGTTATGTAGGTAATAGAAGAGCTGGAGCTAAAAGGAGTACATGAAATAAAATAATCATTTAGATTGGAAAAGACCTTTAAGATCATGAAGTCCAAGTGTACAATAATGGTATTCATACGTTGCAATTTGTTCCTTGCTGAAACCCCTGTGGACACTTGACAGCCAGAAGCTGGAAGCCTGGGGTGTCCCAGCTGTCACCGCAGTGCAGGTGACCCCAGGAAGCTGCAGGACACTTATGGAATGGTAGAACTCCACTGTGGGGAGCTCAGCCACGGCTGGGCAGATTTAATATAGCACTGTGGCCTCACTGGCCAGGTTTTGCACTTCTTGCTGTATGGCCTGCAAAGCCATTTGAACAAATAGTATTACGGACTCGGGATTTTATGTTGCTCTTCATTCTATTATTCCCATAGTCCGGGGGAATAAAATTGACTTCAGGAAACCAAAGATCAACCTGTTGCAGTTTTCTTCTTGCACATTACTGCTAAGAAGAAGTTGTGTCAAAGTGAAATTAGTCCTAATTTGCAGGGACAATGCTTCAATAACCCTTTTTTGCAGTGTTGTTGCCATAGATACAACCAGCTGTATCTGACCAAAACTTATTCAACCACTTGTCTGTTTCACAGGGAAGGTGAGTTAGACCTGACTCTTGTTTACCAGCATGGGCTATGGCTAATAGTCAAAAATGCAGCAAACACTCCCTTGTTACCACGTGCACCAGCACCACTATTTGGGGGAGATACTCCTATATGAAAGATACCTGAGCTAGAAGGTATGCTCTTACTTTCCAAAATCTGTATGCAAATTCAAAGCCATAATTTAGCCTTTAATGTAATCAAATACCCTTTAAACACGAGGAGAGTAATAGCTTGTTTCAATAGGCTCAACGTAAAACTCGAATCTTTCAAAAGATAGTTCACCATTAAGCACAGCACACAGAAAACCATTTTGCAATTGCTCCCCTTCCTCCCAATTCATGTATTCAGAAATACTTCAACTGTCCTGCCAGCTCCAAGAGGTAAGTAATTTCACTTGAAAGAAAATGCACCTTGTCAACCCTTTCTCAAGCCCCAGGCTTCTGCAAAACCCAGCCCTATCTGTACTACATACAGTAAGCAACCACATCTTGCTTTAAGTCTTGACCTCACCCTTTTACCTCTGTTTCATCTTGGTGGGCCTAATTTACGTAGTGATTTACTAATTAGATGAAAAAGCATTAAAAATGCCTGCAAAACTAATCAGGAATCAAATCCCAGTAACTACTGCACCTTCAATCACCTAATTTCTGTAGCTGCCAGATCAAAGGTACTGCAGATGGCACAGACTCAACAGCAGAATTTAAACCTGAGGATGGATTATTAACAATTGAATGCCACTGATGAGCAAACCAAAACTAAAAATGACAGCTTTTCAAATGTGCAGGGGAAGTAAGAGGTTCATAAGAATTCTTCTAATAGCCCAGTTCTTTTCTTCTTCCAGGTCTGTTTAGTTCACATTCACTGTACTGATCTGGTGTAATACAATTGGGGATGGGGGAACATAGTATCAACTGGTTTTATTCCAATACTGGGCTGAAAAGCCTATTAATTATGTGAGATTACACACCATCTGCAGGAAATGACTGTTGTTTTCAAGTGTTTGATTACTATGGGAAAAGAGTAACCGTAACCGTGCTTTTAAAGCAATGCTGCAACAACTTCTTACATATTGTCTATTATCCAGAAGGAAATGAGGTAATTCTAAGGGCAGAATGTTAATTTTTATCTGCTATATTGCTTAAAAATACTACATGGTAATGAAAAGCTATTCTGCATTGTTCAAAACAAAACTAAGAGTGGCTAAATTAATAGAACTGTTCAGATGACAAGGTACAGTACACGATAAATTGTCATTGGTTTTAGGCTGTTTTATGCCTAGTTTTTAGGCTCAGATAATACAAAATACAACAGGAGGAAAACACGATCACAGATGTACGAATTTATCTGTTTTATCAGTTCAGTTCCAGTTTAAAGCAGTTTAAATGAGCTTTGATAATGAAAGGCGATGGGAGCAGATCAAATGGTGCAAGTGATTTGATTAGCTCCCTGCTAACCGTCACAGGTAGATTTAATTTAGAACAGCACGATCACGTCTGACTGTGGTAAACAGCTCTGCACCTGCCTTCCGAGGTGACACCTTCATAGGGGGGACTGAGATCTGCTCTATCTGCAAGGCTTTTAGGAAAATCACCCATTTTAAGCTCCTGCTATCTTCTCAGGACAAAAAAAAAGTTTTATAAAGAGAATGATGCAAATTTCTAGAACACTAAGAAATCACACAATTAATAAAATCTGCTGCGTAAACTCTCTCCTGAAGTCACTGAAAAGTACAATTAAAATTATGTAAACAAGCCCTGGGGCTGACTTTAGTAGTTAACCTGAGCAACTGGGACAAAGCCACAGAAAAAGCCATACACCTGAAAGATTTCATCAACAAATCTACTCCAGAAGTAAGACTTGCCACAGAAGTAGAAATTTTATTTCCTCCATCCCTGTAAAAATCAAGGCCACTCTTATTTTGCACTCTCTTTCAAAGGGACATACAATTCTTCTGCTGCATAGCAACAACGGTTTAAATCAGTACAAATGCAATCTCATTTGTCTCCAATATTCTTGTATCAAAATATTAGGAACAGAAAACATAATATAATGATGCAGTCCATTACCTATCAATGAGTTCTTAATGCTCACTCTCCTGTGAAATCCTAAACCAAACCTGACTTAAGAGAAAACACATGCCAAGAAGCTGGACTCCAACAAAGCCGACATACTCTTTATCCGAGCTGCTGTATGAAAGGCAAGAGCATGCACTGATTACAGGACAGGTGACCAAAGCAAGAAAAGAGTTCTCAGAGATATGGCACCATGAAAGCTTTGGGGAATGACTGAAATAATACCCACAAGATAAATGGAAACTCTGTGTAAGGAGATTTTGCAAATTCTCAAAACACGATTTTGATGAAAAAAGTTAATACAAAGAAAGATGGTTAGTTTATGGAAACAAAAATAGGGAGAAGAGTTGGAAAATCTGTATTTATACAAAACTGGTAATAGGCAGTAACAACAGGCTTAATACCAAGGCTTTTTCCCCTCATTTTTTGATTTGGGCTACACTATCTAATCAAACATCTATGGAGAGGAGAAATTCAGGGGATCCCCAGGCTTAGGCCTCCCAGCCAGGGTTGTCAGACCATTCCCTCCTCCTCTTTCACTTAACTTCCCTGACCCAAGTGCATCTACTGGTATCGTTCCTCAGAGTACAATTTTCAGATTGATGGCACTGCAAATAGCTTTGCTTCCTTGACCTTTGTGCTCTGGCCTAGGGTTATTATTTTAAAAACCAATATAGTATTTGTTACTTTTCTTTTTTTTAACGATCTTTGCATAATTTTAAACACCTACTTATGGGGGAGAATTTTCATTCTTTGAGCTTGCAAAGACTGTATATATTAGCAGACTTCCAAAACATGATCTGATTAGGTTAAATTCAAAAGATTTGGGCTTACTCATAAGCAGATAATTTACAAAGATCTATCAGCGTCTACAGAGAAATCAAATGCATGCATACATTACAAGGAAAAACAGCTTCTCCAGTTTACTACTAAAAAACAATTTATCAACTTAAATAGTTTAAAACAGAGTCATCCAACTATGATTAATAGCTTGACATAAACCTAGAGCTCTTTAAAAGAAGGAAATGAGCAAAATATTGGAATTAAATAATTTATCTGGAAATGTTTGAGGCAATGTTTTGTGAAAACATGGCTGGAAAGAGCTCATGTCATTTCAGATACCAAGTTTAAACTTAGTCATATTTTAACACAGTTGAACTTTTGACTCAAAAAGTAAGAATTTTCAAAAAAGAAGTCATGAAACTAGAAGTGAAAAATGAGATTATTGTTCTAAAACCTGAATTAATTTATTTTTAAACATGAGATTAATTTACATTTGAAGTCCAATTTTGAAGCAAATTATTGACCCTTAAATGACCAAAGATATTTAATATCTGTGTTCATGGAAGGGAATCACATAAGGAACAAGAAGATACACTGCTGTGTAAGGCCATATTACAATATTTAGTCAAAAAGGTGCACTGTATCTTTCTTTTGTGTCAGTAAAATAATTATTATTTTTGCATAATGATGCGCTATTTTTAATATAGAGGAAAAGATCAATCTCAGTGTCAACTCCTTGCTACACCTTGATGTGGAACAGTATTTCTGAACTAGCAGTCCAGAAACTGCCAATAACTACCACGGTAGGAATACTTCTTCATACAGAATGCTGTTTTCTTAATATTGTCAACTGCACTTAATGGAACATATTCTAAACACACATTTTGAGATAAACCACCGAGAACATAAGGTTTCCTTGATGCATTTTGCAGTTGCAAGAGGCAGAACTGGTTGCTAAAGTACCTTTGCTTGGTGGCAAAAGTATACTAAGAAGCCGTAAAATGCCACTGTAAATAAATTTTGAGTTCATGCCCTACATATTATAAGTTTTTCATAATTATCTATCTAGACACAAGTATTACTAAATGTGTGACATACCACATATGTATAAAATGAAAATACTAAAGACACCTGATACTTAGTGTAAACAGTTCAGCATAAAAGTTAAAGAATTATTTGAAGGCCAGTGACCTAAAGGGAAGTTTTAATTGTTTGGGCTTTTTCTAGCATCTTACATGAAGCTAACCTCAGGTTTTGCTTGACACTTTATAATTCAATGAAGAGAGAAAATGTCTAGCCAGAGTCCCAGACTCACTTCAATCAGTTAAAAAGATGCCAGTGGCCTCAAACCAGCTATTACTAAAAAGGACAAGTATACAGTACAAACAGTTCAAAGCATGGTGTCACTGCCATTGTGTTCACAGAGTTCTCTAAGTCAGACTGGCATTTTTTTCTGTGTTGCGGAGAAACAAAAATATCTTATACTTTTAAAATATAGTTTTACAATGTTGAATGTACTCATCCTTTAAACATACAAACTAAAAAAAATTTTTTTTTTTAATCTATCAAGGAATGTAAAAATGAATAAGGTGAATCATTATATCCAGAAACCTTGATTACAGGGGTAACTAAGTAGGGACTAGAGAGAAATTATTCTACATTTCCTTGATCAGAGATATACAATCATGCTATAGATGAAGGCAGCTATGATTGATTATTCTGTTTATTAGGACTGCAAGCTGGTTAGATAAAAGGGAAATTAATTTGTGCATGCATCAGTTGAACTAAGCTTATTTAAACTGATTCAGGTTGACGATAAACACAATTCATGTTACAGACAGTTGGGATGCTTGCTAAATCACATTGTAGCTCACAGAGTAACCAATAAAAAAATGTTACCCATTTCAGATATAACAAAAATTACAAACCCACTTTGTTCTATTACAACGGAGCTGTTTGGGAGAGTGCCTTCCCTGTTCTCCCAATATTTTCTGAGTAGGTGCCATCCATATTAACCCAACCTCCAGAACCATTTATTAGGAGAAGATACAGCACTATACAACCCTGGGTAGACATCTCACGTGTGAAGGTCTGAGCACAGCAGAGATTATTCAAAGGCTATGGGCAAGTCAGTAAAAGACTATTTTGAGACGTACTGCACAAATGGTGGCACCGGTGTAAAACCAGGTGTACTGCAGCTGTTTGCCTCTGCTCCTTACCTGAAGTTTACCGTCCCTGACAGCTGAACAAGAGCTAAAGACTGACTGATCTCTCATTGCATTCTTTTAAGTTAGAATATCCTCATAATTTTAAGAGACTTCAGCAAGAGCTGGCTGGGAATGGACTTTGCACTAAAACATTTGGGAGACTCAGGTGCTCTGCTTTTGCAGCTCAGGTGTGGGCTCTGTGATACCTTAAATCACCTCAGCTTTTTCTGTGGTGATCATTCACTCTCCAAATATGCCATTACAACAATTTCACTAATCACTGTATTCACATGTGAAAAAAACCAAGCTTGGACCAAGGTCCTTGATTACAAAGCCAAGTGTGAACCTGTGACCTCAGTGTGTAAGTAAAAACACAGTATCAGTGACGACACGTTTGCAAATCCATTTTGATTAATTACACCTGAAATACCTCCAGTTTACTCTCACCACTACGTTACATAAACTTCTGAGGAAAAATAGTAATTTTGTTTCTTTTCATTTACAGCATTTAGAGTGAAGACTAGACAGTAAAATAGCAGGTGAAAATGTTCACAGGCTGCTTGAAGATTCTGAAATTAACTGATGTTAATCTGTGTATTGGGCACAAATTTTCAGCATGTACTATCTATATAACAGTATGTTTATCCATAAGTTATATTCATGTTCCATTAAATCAAAGCAGCTCAGATAGGAACAAGGTCATACAAAAATGTAAATGGAAATACAGATCCTGTATATCTCCAAGGATTAATTAACAACTTATTGAAATAAATAATTATATTACCTGTCCTGTTTCTGTGTGGGATGGCTGCAAGAGACATTCAGATTATTCAGGAGCATGTTTAACTAGGCTGCTTATAGTAATTCCATTTCTACACCATGATGTGGTAAAATAGTTCAGTTTAAAATAAAAGCTTTGTTTGAATCAACCTTTAAAAAGCAGAAAATCTTATTTGCCTTCAGAAGAAAACTTCCTAGCTCTGTTTGGGAAGCAGCTGATTTACTGCACATACACAGTCCCCCATTACAGGCGGGTTGCAGAGGCACTGTGGCTCTGGAATGTGCTACACACAGTGAGCACCTGTCCAAGGAAATACCTGAGCTTCCCAAGAGTGCTGCAGCCTGAGCTGAATTCACTGACCTGGGCATATTTCTGCAGTTCTGCCCAGACAAGTTAAGCAGACTTTGGGTGGATGAGAAAGCACTGCTGACCTGTGTGAAGTCTTTGCTGGGCAAACTCAGAGGAGCAGTTTCGGGCAAGGCAGAACTCCACTTCCCCGTCCTTATGGCACGTGTTCGCTCATGAAGGTATGAACCTTTCGCTTCAGCTGGCACTCCAGGTGAACTAAATATATACTTATTAATGACTACAACAAAAATTGCCTTTTCTCACTTTGCATATCTATTATCAGCACTTTCAAGTGACTGGCACAGTAAACATAGTATCATAATGTGCTCTACAAATCAAATACCAGAGTACGGGATTATCACAGTTGAGTCCTACAAGGTCTGAGCTATGCCTTAAATAATCACCAGCTTAGTTTAAAAATCAAAGGATAAGGCATTTTGCCACCTCATTTTGAATGCTAGCATCCTCTTTACTACCATTGAAAACCTCTCCTTGAAACCTTACCTGTATTAAAGAAAAAAGATTTAAAAAAACCCCACAATAATTTTATTCCACTGTCAGTAGTTTAAAACCATACTGTGTAAGAGAAAGGCTCAAATCAAGTTTCTTAGAAGTTAGGCATGACTGGAATGGTAGGTTCATCTCTCCACCACAAAGTAAAATACACAAGTTCATGTTCTAGCTATCTATACTTTTTTCTGACTTGACTGATAGCCCAAAAAGTAAAAATTAATATTTCATGAATAAAATCAGAGTTCAGATAACCATGATTCACCAAGCAGCAAGAGAAGTACCAGGGATTATATAAATAAAGCTCTACTTGAGCCATGAAACAGCTGCAAATTTAAAGAATGTTCACGTTATTTTAAAATATGCCTATTAAAAAAAATATTATTACAGCAGTTCACTGTTTTTCAGTGAACACATATGATGCCATGAGACTTTTAAGAATAAGCACTCTATGAATAGTGAATGTTGAGTAGTCAAGGGGAATAGTTCATGTGTACACCCGCAGGTGCAATATTATTTGATGACAACACTTGAAAAACAATGCTAGAAAACAAAATCAATACAGAGTTTATACATTAAACCTGGGAATTATAAAGAATATTGTTTAAAAGCTGTTTGATTTTCTAGCCCATAAATCTCACTGACCAGTAAAATTATTTGGCGGGATCAGGTGCCAACACTAACTTTTGTTAACATACAGAAAGTCTCTGCACCCTATGCCTGTGCAATATCACTTATGAAGTTCTAAATAAACTGAAACAAATAATTAAAAATTAGTAATCGTAAAAAAATTATAAAAGCTATTACGGAACAGTATGCATGGCTTTTTGATTATAGTTTCTCTTACTTCTTTGTATAAAATGCAGTGTTCTTATGCAAAAGAAGACATGTATTTCCTCAAAATAAAGTATCTTAGTGCTGACTTATGTACAATGGAACACTCTTCTCAATCACACCAAATAAATACTTCTGAAAAAATACTGTTCTGGAAACTTTAAAAAAAATAATGAACATTTTCTTATATTAATTTGTGCCTCTGCACTTCTACCAACAGTCACAACTTGCACTACCACATTTCATTTGTGACATTTCTAAACTGCACCTATTCCAAGCTCTTTGAACAACAGAAATCTGCTGATATGCTGATGCATTTGAAGTATCTTCCACTACATCCTATCCATCTTGTTCTTAAATTCAAAGCAACTAATTCATACAAGAAACATAAAACTAGAAAAAGGTGACCCGTTTCTTCCTAGGTATCGTGTGCATACACCTACTTTTCCTACTTTTTCAAACTGAACTTCCCCAACCTTACATTTTTTGACATCTATTTCACCTCATCTCTTTGCTTCATCTTGCTTTTTACAAGGTTTTCCAGTCAAAATACTAAAATTCCCTGTGCATTCATACAACATATCACACATGATCCTGATAAAGCTGACCTCTTATCATTGTCACACCTATCATACTAATAACAGTCATCAATAGTTATCATTCTAACTGCTGGGGAGATCTCCACTGAGAGCCAGACAAAGGATACAGAAGATGGTACTCTACATTATTAGCACCATTATTTCTCAAAATTACTGATAATTCAGGATGTCAAGGTCTTGAACTCATATAGATAACGTGCTAGCAGAGCCCAGAAGGATATACTGCTGGCAATTTGAGATAAAGCAAACCACCAAACCATATCAGAAAACCGGATGATCTGCTTAAGTATGTATGTGTAAAACATGAAAAGAACTACACAGGATGTTCATGTGAGAGAAGTAAGCTAGAAATGCCATGCAGCCAGTAGTAACTCGTCAGGCACTCCCAAATTTCACTGCTAGAATACATATTGAATGCACAGGCCCAGACTGTAATTATCATTTTGGTATTTGAAACAGTTTAGTTAATAGGAAGCATGGAAGTTCATTAGCCCAGTAAACTAGGGAAAAATTTTGCATTTGGGAGAAAGTACAAAGGTAAAAATGTGGAGAACTCTCCCTACCCCACTGCCACCAGGGACCAAAGGTAATGATTAAATAGTCCAAAAAAAGGCAACCTGTGGCAAAAAAATTATACTCCCATTCTGGGTTAAGGGTGTAATTAGCTTGAAATATAGATTACACTTTAAAACCCAATGAAATTAATTCCAATAGGAAAATCTGGGTAATTGAAACAGCACAAGACCTCCAACTTCGGATTCATGTTTTAAAGGAATACAAACATGCTACACAAAAAACCCCCAAACAATCAACATGTATTTTCTTTTAAGTAGAAGAAAAGCATTTTTAGAGATAAGGAGGCCATTAGTAACCAAAACAAATGTTAAAAGACAACTTTAAATTAGTACACTGCAATAATTTGTGCCTTAAAAGTCTCAAAAGTGTTTGTGAGAGGATCATTTCAATGATGCTAATTTTCAATACATTTTGGAGCACCAGAGAAATTCAGTAAGACTGCTAGCTTTTTCTGCCAATACTTGAGGATGGTAAGAAGTATGATCTCAGTAATTATAGAGCTCTATGTCATTACTAATCTCAGGCAAAATAACCACCAAACTGATAAAGGATAAATTCACTGGGAAATTACATGAACAAAATTGGGAAATTACATGAACAAAATTGATGCCAGTCAACACCACTTTACAGAAACTTGCTAAATAAAATAGAGAATTTCATTTAATCATCTGATAAAGTTACAAACTATGGTCAGCAGACGTTATTCCATAAATGAAACACAGACTTTCGAACGGCATTTACCTTACAGCCACACAAAACTCAGAGTAAAAAATTATTATCAGTATCATCAAATGTGATTAAGATATAGATATGAAAAAGTAGCTGTTAACAGGAAATAACAATTGAAAAAGTGCTCTACATTCCTCCAATAAAATCATCCAGTACTCACTCAACACTATTTAAGAGTATCATCAATGATACAAAAGTAAGAGCCAAGTAGAGCCAAGTGGACTTATGTAGCAAGCAAGAAACAATGTAGGTAATACCCAAAAAACACTTACAAAATACATACAATCCTAATGGCATAGAAACAACTCAATACAAATGACAGTGAAGCCTGACAACAAAAGGGAGTAATAAACCTTCCACACATGTAAGTGCATAAGACCAGAGATCCTACTTTAGTTCACAGCATTAGAGGTACTGGAATAGTGAATACAGCTATATAGTCCCTGCATTGGTTTCCCAAAATGCCAAAGATCTTGTCCTTTCTCCATAATTCACCAAAAAAGGGGAAGATTTCTGTACCTTCTTAAGATGTTAACCAGAGCACTCCACATGCTGCTATTAGCACAGAAACTCATGCGGAAAGAGCACAGCAGCAACTTGAAAATGCTGCAGAGAACCAATTAATGTTACACGAACACAGAAACTGTCTCTGATACACTGCAGGAGAATAAGATTGCTCAGGCCTAAAGTTAGAGCCCGGGAAGTACTGATGGTGGTGTAAGTACAGTGGCAAGATAGATCTTACTGCTGATGTGTTTTGGGGTCATTTCCTACCATAGTAATTAATTATGACCAAAGCCACTTAAAGAATTTTACAGTACTTCTTTGTTTAGCTTCTTCAATCTGTAGCTTAAAAACCAACCCTGAACAAATGCAGACTTTTTGTCAAATGCCTCTGAGAGAGCTGGACTCCTTTAGCCTGAAGTGACAACACTGGTAGAAGTCCATCATCATGTATGTGCACAGGACCTGACTGCCTGGGTGACTTCACCAAGGAAAACCCTGACAGGACAGGGAATGGCACGCCGGAGGTGAGCTATTATTAGGCGATTCCTTTTGGCTTACCTGGTCGTGAGACCCTTGAGCTGCTGAATGCTGCTCCTCGCAGGCTGCTGTCAAGAGTCTGGGGGTTTGAGTTACCATGGAGATCACCACATCTGACAGCTGAGAGGGCTGCAATGAGAGACAGAGGTACCCATCAAGCCAGTGTCCATCACCTCATCAAAACACAAGCGCCTGACTCCTTCTGCTTTGGGCATTCAGCAAGGTCTGAGCTCCCAGATTAGGAGTTTGGCTAAACCGTAAGGGGAAAGAACCCAACACCCAGCACCAAAAGAATTGGAGAGGTGAGGGCAATCCCCAGTGACACATAGGATTTGACCACTTTGCAAAGCCATGCACTTTTTCAAGAGCCTGGAAGGATCCTAATATACCATCATCTTGGCTCAACAATTTTCAGCCTCTCTAGTCAAGTATAACAGCAGCAAGCAATTCACCCAGAACCACTGCTGAGCACAGGACTGAAACGCCAGTGCACTGCCTCAGAACGGTGGGACACACAAAAGTGCTCCCTCAGAAAGCTTCCAGTGGGAACTGATGAAGCATCACCTCTGTGCAAGAAATAAGTAGGCAAAAGAAATCACCTTCTTGAATATTTTTGGGGCAAGGCTGAAGGCAAGCATTTATGAAAATCAAACATGAAAGACAGCCTGGCATTCTTCTGCAATAATAAACCTATTTGCAGACTTTTCCACGCCTACCAAAAAGCATGATGAGTAAAGCCTTATTTCTTATTTCCTTTACCATTCGAGCACCACGTTTATTGACTAGTTTCTTGTTTCAATCCTTAAGTCTTATGCTCCATTTTTTCTACATAATTTAATAATTAAATGCTTTAAAATGAAATGAGATATTCATTGGAGACTTTTAAAATTAATTATCCTCTTCCACACAAATGTCTTGACAGCTTTTAAAACTACTGTCCTGGTTTTGCCTGGGATAGAGTTCGTTTTCTTCCTAGCAGCTGGTACAGTGCTGTGTTTTGGATTCAGTATGAGAGTAATGTCAGTAACACAGTCATGTTTTAGTTGTTGCTGAGCAGTGCTTACACTGAGTCAGGACTTTTCGGTTTCCTGTGCTCTGCCAGTGAGCAAGGGCACAAGAAAGTGGTGGGAGCATGGCTGGGACAGCTGACCTGGTCTGGCCAATCCATGCCATACAACGTCATGTCCAGTATATGAACTGGGGGGAGCTGGCTGGGAGGGGCTGTTCACTGCTTGGGGATAGGCCGGGCATCGATCAGCAGGTGGTGAGCAATTGTATTGTGCACCACTTGTCATTTTTGGGTTTTATTTCTCTCTCTTGTTTTGTTATCTCCCTTTTAATAATTATTATCTTTATTAATATTATAATTAATGTTAATTAGAATTAATATTAATACTTATTAATTACTTATTTCCATTATTAAACTCATCTCAACACATGGGTTTTACTTTTTTCCAATTCTCCTTCCCATCCCACTAGGGTGGGTAGGGGGATGGAATAAGTGGCTGTGTGGTACTGACTTACTAGCTGAAGTTAAACCACAACAACTATACATTCAGTATTGTTTTACGATATAATCAATTTAATAGATAACATATTTAAACACATCATCAGGAAATGCTTTCATAAATCCAGTTCTAATTCTCAGTCTGCAGTACTACAGCATGTTTTCACTCACTTCACTGTGAGGTAAGTACACCATCTAACCAAATACAACTACTCACTTCAGAAAGAGTTACATCTATCCTGATCCGAGGTGAATGACTACACAAGGGACAACACTTGCCTACTGAAGCATCACAAACTATTAGCAATACATCAGCTGGACATCCACAGTTTTTCTGACTTAGTCTACTGAATGCATATAAATCTACATCTATGTGGCTACGTCTAAGTATCTGTCTCATTCTCAGATGGCATTCTGAGTTGACCGTTCTCATCTCTCCGTCTCATCTCTGGGTGTTTTTTGGTTTTTTTTGGTATTATAAATAGAATCATTGACTGGTTTGGGTTGGAAGGGATCTTAAAGATTCTCTAGTTCCAACCCCCTGCCGTGGGCAGAGACACCACCCGCTAGACCAGGTTGCTCAAAGCCCAATCCAGCCTGGCCTTGAACACTGCCAGGGTTGCAGCATCGACAACTTGTCTCCCATCTCATTTTTTCTGTGGAGCATGTTATGTTTACACAAAATACAATATACTCAAGAAGCATAACTGTGTGTAAATATAAAATCTGAAATTCCAGGCAACAATCAGAGGATTTCCTATGTCTTATGGGAAAATTGTTAAGAGTATTATTATGCTAAAATTATCTCTATTCAATACTCTGGCATTATGCTATGCAACAGTAACTAACACATAGTGAGGCTGCTCTCATGTCAAATATCAGGGAAATAACTGGTGCATTTGGGCTGAAGGCTTCTGAAAGATTCATGGAGTTTAAAGGACATTACAGAATACCAGATACTCATACTGTAGCACTGTGGGTGAATCAGGGTTATTGAAGAAATTCTATTAATGCTTTCTGTCATAATTATACTCATAAACTGGTTGGGTCATGTTTTCATTTGTTCTGTTTACAAATCTCATAAACTGGATCACTGGTGGTTTTTATCAGTGATAGGACTACTTAAAGGCTATTCATCTTGCCACAATGCTACATAGGCAGGAGGCATCAGTGCAGGCAGCACTGGTAACACAGGCTGGAAGAGCTAATTACATCCTTTGGTAAGACCAGCTTTGGTTACCTTGCAAGACAACTTTTTGGCAAGTACTGGCTCTCTACTGAAAAAGTGAAAAGCAAAGTGAAAGAGACATATTAGAGGCGAAAAGATATGATTATTAATATTTTATTACCTGTAAGTGTCAGTGAAGCTTTATCACCCTTATGATTGGGTGAGAACACGTATGTATTGATGATTGCAATAATCATATGCTATCATATGCCCCTACCCATAATGTTTTACTCAACAACAAGAGTTTCTTCAAATCCGATTTCATACAGAAGTAAATAGTAATATGAGCTTTGAAATAAACAGTAGGCAAAGACAAAAATGTTCTTTTAAACTTGTTTGTAATATTAGCATTACAACCTATCATTACTTACAATAGGATAAGGCCATCATAATTTACAAAGAAAAAAAATCCATCACCAGAGATCACAGAATACAGCTGCAAAAGTGATTAGAACAGTGCAGAAAGTACTTTAATATGAAATGTCTGGAGAGTTCCACTGGTATAGTTTATTACAAAAAGAAAAAAAGACAGATGACCTAATTACAGCACCTAAGTATTTTCACTGGGAGAATATACCAAGTACCAGCTTGCCTGTTAATCTAGCAAAGGGTTTGCACAAAACAAATCAGCATCTGGAAGCTGACAAGAAATTCAAAGGAGAAATAAAGCACATGCTTTTCATCACCTGTGACTAACCATTAGAGCAACTATCGAAAGGAGAATGCAGAGATTCTCCATTTGTTGATGCCAAGCTTTAGTGGAACTTTCCCAGAAGATGAATTTTTGTGAAAACACAAGATATCCTGTAGTCATACAAAAGTTGCTGTGTTTCATACAGATAGACATAGTCTGCAATACAGAGAAAGGGAGATTAGGTGATGTAGTGATTCCTTCCTGCTCATAAATTGAATATATTATGATCAAAACCAATTGTCTGGTTTTGTAACTAAAGCACTGGGTGGTGATGAGCACTGTGCATGCTGAGCTGCTGGTGCAAGCAAATACTTAGTGACATACATGTGCATATATAAATACATATAGTGAGAGACGGAGTGTGCGTTCAGGCCGTGTGGAGTCAGACAACTACAGCCATCCTTCCAGGAACAGGTGGACTAAATTCTTCTGGAATAATACTCTGACTTCTAATTTAGGAAGCTTACTCTTTCCTCCATGAGCTGAAAGGACTCAGCCATAGGAGAGTGGTAGCAGGAGCTCTCTTCACAAGGGCATCAGTCAGATGACTGAAGGCAGGCAATACAAATGATGCTCTCTTAATCTGTGCATGGAGCAATAAACAACAGTGCTTCACGTTATCAACTACTTGCCAGTCCCATCCCTGTGGACACTAAGCTTTCTGGGCAGAAAAACCTTCTTATTGGGGTATTTCAGTGGGTTAGCCAAGCAGTTCTCTACCTCAGCTAAAATCCAGGAGCTGCTGTGGCCCCACAGCAGTTTGCTTCCAGTTCTCTCCCTGCAACAGCAGTCTCATTCAGGGCACACAAGTAACACAGACTTCTTGCAAAGGGACAATGGAAGAAGAAAAGGAAATAAAAACAAGTAATGGCCTAAAGGTTACACTGGTGTCACAGTGAGCAAGCTTAAAAATTTCAGCCCTTTAGCAAAGGATAGGAAAGTCACTGGATGTGTTAATTTAGCTAGAATTGGTGCTGTTGCTAACCTATGCCTTGGGCTGCTAAGTTGTCAAGAAATGTAACCATGTTCAAATATCAACCAAAACTAAAAGTTTAAAAAATTCTTTCATTTTTACTAATTGTAAATCTGGTACACAAGGCTTGACTTTGGATTTGCACTATGTTTGAAAACATCAAAGTTAACCTACGCAAATACGTTCATCAATCTCCTTGTCTCTGAGCTCCTCCACTGGACACAATCTCCGTGAAGCAAAACCATGGAAAACCCTGGCACCACCTCCCGTGCAGGCAGTTGATGAATGAAGTAAGTCACCAGCCCCCCTGTCAGTTAAACTGATGTCCCCAGTGCCAGTTGAACTAAAGAGAAGCAACAAGGCCTTTCCACCCGTCCCCACAGCACTGGCCAGGACAGGGCAGAGGATAAGCCCTGTGTCAGGGACAAACTGCACAGCACCATTTGCACTAAGAACTCAATTGAAGGGATGTTCCTCAAAGGAGGGCTGAATTTGGTGCTGCTCTCAGTGGGCCACAGACAAAACAGTGCATTTACCCTCTGCTTCATATGTGGATTTCCTTTTGCAGGTACCTGAGCGACTTCAGGAAACTGAAACTGGGAGCCAGATTTACAGGAGGCACTTGAAATTACCAGCTGGGCAGGTGGCTGGGGTAAGGGCACCTAAATAGTACAGCAGTTTTACTCTTGATTTAAACTTGTAATGATCAGTCACATCATTTTGGAGCAGTGAATTCTGCTCAATTCCTTTAAATACATTTAGCTGCTTAAATATTTTTCCAATCTGATTTCTGTTTAAGTACTATTTCTGCAAAGTTTCAGCTAAATAATTTAGCCCTTTTTACTAAACAATATAGAAGAGGAGAAACCAAACCAGTGCCATTACTATCCTGTTTCAGTGTATTTCTCTTAACTCTTTCACAATGAAAAGAACCCATTAATTGGGTAACTAATTTATTATCCCACTCCTTTCTGTCTTTTAAAGGGACAGGAAAGATCAAATGCTAAATAGGCCATTTTCAATAGACAAAACTACAAAAGCAGAGATTTCACTGTATCTCTGGGAAAGAAATGCAGGATACCTAGTGCATAGTATTTTGCTTTCTTTCAAACTGATAAACAGCTTCAATATTTTCTAACTACCCCTGGTGGAGTGTACTATACTATATAGAAGTATACCACGACCATATAGAAGATTCTAACAGGACATCAATAATTATGCCACCCTTCTGCAAAAAAAACCCTAAAATGCACTTTCTAAAGCAATTCCCAAAAAGTGTACAAATCAGTGAAAACAACATTCCAACACTTGCCAAACTCCTGCTGATGTGCTGGTGTTTTAGTTTCTTTATGGATTAACATAATGTATAAATACAAACACAGCAGAATAACCACAGCTGTGGCTCCCCTGGGGCATGACCAGCAATTAGTCTGTACAAGGATCATGGGTAACACTGCAGACACATGGAGCAGAAACCAGGACCATCATTTTCAGCACAACACAACACGACATAACACAATGTGCTGGGTTTCTCTACCGTGTTTGCAATGAGTACCTATGCACTGGAACTGCAATCTCTGTTCAGAAAAACCCACACGATCTCTGAATATTAATGAATTTGCCCTAAGGTCTTGTAGAGTAAATAAACACCAGTTAATGACTTGCTATGATAAAGAATTCCCGCTCTAGACACTTATGTATTTATTATTGCCCCACAACTGCTTCCTCTAAAGGAAGCTATGAGAGATTTTTATTTCAAATATACCATAGATGAATGCCCAGATTTGAAGTAAACAAAGTCATGAGTCAGTTAAAAATCAGAAAATCAATGTTGAAATAAATCTTCATTATAGTACTAGTGCAAAAAACTTCCCCATGGTAATACGTAAGCCAAAGCAACAAAAATACCCTCAGAAATAACCCACGTCTTCCCACAAAAATTTAAAATACTTAAGACTTGAAAGCCTCTCCTCAGGTACAGCTCACAGAGCCTGGGCTGCACCTTTGAAGCAAGTGTCTCAAGGGAAAACAAAACTGCAGGTGGAAACTCTTCTCATGTTTCATCTTAACTAACTCTGTCAAAGGTAGTGGACATCATGAAATTAAGAATTTCAGAAGCACTGCCTGTTAACTTGGCTATATAACACTACCCTTTTCATGCAGGCTCCTCCCAAGATAAATTAACTCTTAGCAGCCCAAGCAGTGACTCAATCCAACCAGTCTTAGAGCCAGACTGGAATTGACAGCATCAATTCTCAAAATCATTTACCACTGTCAGCACTTTGCCTGCACAGACACTTCAACAGCTTTAGCTTCTTTCTGCTTCAGCTGTGTATTTCAGTGTAGCAGATATTCTCTCTACCATGTGTAATAGTTTCAGAGACACAAGATACATGAGTTATCTACCCTTATTTAATAGGCTGGAACTTTCACTGATAATAATGGATTCACAAAAAACTTAGCTGTCAGTAACCAAACCAGGTACCAAGAATGGAAATGCTTACTACTATGAGAGGATTTTTTGCAGTATGTGGATGGATTCATGGGGGCTGTGGCCTACAACACAGCAATTCTGATACTTTTTTTATCAGAAAGATATGTGAGTATCAAATAGCACAACATTTATTTTACCAACCCTCAGGCAAACCAAATGCCATTTTTCTAATTAACAAGTCCAGACTTCAAAAAAACTCAACCCCCCAAACTTCTCTCTTGACAGTAACTCATGAGATTTCTGCTGAACTTTATAAAACATGAAACAAAACCCACAGCATGTCTAGGACTGTTGTGATGGAAACATAAAGAAAGGAGTTTAATTATTAATTCTGTAATAGTGCAGGTAGGTGGGAAAGAATTATCCCTTCCAGAAGCATTGCACTGTAATCCTCTCATTTGCCTATTTAGCTCTACCTCAGGCATAAGCACAGAGGAAGAAACAGGAAAGAAGAAATGCAGCCTTCTCTGCACTGCCCTAACAGTCACCATTACCAGACTTAAAAGTGAGTGCAAGCTTAAAAAGAAAACCACACAATTTTGATTAATTCATGTAATTTTTGCCCTGAGTAGATCCGTCAGTCTAATCTAAGAAATGACCTTTCAAGTCTTTGGCCCCCAGTTGTGCAAATACTGCATTACTTTCAGCATGCACACCTTGGAGGTGCCCAACTGCACAGCACTACAGTGAAAGGATTTGCTGTTTCCCACATCTGAATGACCCAAAGTCTGTAGAGTTTTCTCAAGGTGCATCAGTAATGTGAATTGCAGCCCGCAGCAAAGACAGAGCCAGTACAATTCTCTTAAACAAGGTTTAATATGTGTAGCCAATATCATCAGATTCATTTTGGATTAGCTGTAGTTTCCAAGAGATTTTGAAGGTGGGATACGATGGGCACTGTGGTAATACAATCCTGATGTTGCAGAGGCATCAATAAACGCTGCAAGGGCAGGCTTTAGGAGAAATTACTACAATCAGCTTCAGAGGAGTAGAGATGGCAGGAGCTTTGGACATGGGATTGGAGGAGCAGCTTGTCCCTAAAGGACCTTTTGCAACTTCATCTTGGGTGGAACCTCAGCTACGCATCACTGTAACAAGATGTATATATATGGGTAATTAATATATTTAAGTTACACTTTTCCCCTTACATTATAGCAATTGTATGAAATGCTCTAGGCTAGAAGCTGCTGAATCAGGAAATGGATCAGAAGCTAACTAAAATGGCTTTCTAGTTATTGATTCCTGCTCTCTGTTTCATGTCAACTTCCTAGAATCCATCCAATACAGGCACAAAAGGGTAATGAGTTTCTGAACCCACACTCTAATAGTGCACACTGCATCAAAGCTTTCAGTAATTGCCTGGATGCTGCTTCCCAGCAGTACTAAACAACTTAAATATAATTAGCTGGAAGCCCTATGGGCTTCATTTCCCCACTGGAACACCTCTTACACTAATCCATTTATCAGGCTGACAGATGACTGAATCACTGGTGCTATGGACCCATTCTACTAATATTTCTCAAGCCCACATTTTGATTTGTGCTTTATCAGGTACATTTTTGCAAAGGAAAAACCAGTGTTAACAGTGGGGAGAGAACCAAACATAACTCATTCATCTCCTCCCAGTACTGACCAATGTTATTTGTTTGATTAGCCCACTAAGTATAAAATGCTGGAGTTATCAGGCAGAAAATGAAAATTAAATGTATGCATTATGGAACTATACGATGTCAAAAATAATAGGGAAACACACAAACACTGAAAAGACTTTTGGAAGTTTTCCAGCTATTCAGAAGTTTCAAGAGAAGTTTGCATAAGAGGACAATTTTCAGCGTATCCTCCTGAAGATGGCCTGACTACAGCTGCCAAGCTAAAATTTCTTCATACTACTTACTTCTTGTACATCCTTCTGAACAATAGGTGACAAAAGAAATTTTAAAGCTGTCTGAATTATATTGAATAAACATGAACTGAACATCATGCTGCCACAAAACTATGCACTTTGCAAGCTGCTAGAGAAATCTCATAAAAGTACAAAAACCACTTATTTAATTTCCTGAGCGGAATTTTCTGTTGTAATGAAACCCATTTTATCCCTGTGACTTTTATTTCCAGACAGGTTTCTGGAAAGTGGACCTCTTCAGAGGCTGAAATTATCGGTACTGCTGAAATTATGGGGAGCCAAGGTCTTCCAAAATGTGCCACACTGTGGAAATGAAGTAATTGTAAAAATTCTCACCAAATTCTTTTAAATGATGAAAAACATTACTCTAGCATGTTATATGCTTATGCTTCCTTTCTAAGGAGTTGTGGGACAGGAAACAAAAACAGACAAAGCTGGTAATGACCAGTAAGAAAGAGGAGTTTTAAAAGGCGCCCTCCTTCTAGAACCATTATATTGTGGTCATTAATCCACATTCTGGCTTGGAAACACAGGATTGAGCTAAAGAAGTAGCATTGTTTCATCTGTTTATTTCCTCTGGATGTTCTCCTCATGGACACAGAAAATATTGATGTTGAAAAACAATAAAACAAGGAAAGCCTTCTGGTACTCTACGTGAGCCTGAACAAAATGCTTGTAGTAAAGCCAACAGTCAACATTCAGAAATTCTCCTAAAACTAGTACCACAAATTAACTTGTGGCCATCAGTATGAATTCAAAGAGTGAACTGAAAAGCTATACTTGAACATTTAACAATGAAATAGATAAGTAAAATACATTCAATGATGTAAACTGACTTAGCTGGTAAATCAAGCAGCAGCAGCAGGATGAGGTATGGCCAGCAGTTCTTGAGAGCAGCACCAACCACCTCAGAACAAGGCCAAAGAACAGCAGCTACTTGGACATTACTTGATTTTCAAAAATGCAATCACAGATCTTTACACCACCCGGTAAAGTACTGAGCAGGTTATTAAATACTGAGCTGTTTGAGATTTCTTCATGTGAACCCCAGAGCAGAAATCTCAGTTTCATTGCACTCTCCACCCACTCCTTCCCTCCGGCCTGAAACTGGAAAACTCATCCCAGAGACACTGGCACCTGCACATCAGCCAGTCAACTTGCTGTTGTTCAAAGACAGCCTCTTCCTTACCAGCCTCATCTTCTCTGTTCAGTGTATTTTCTACTCCCACAAAGGGCAGACAGTATCCTGAGCAAGGGTTGCCCCAAACCATACAAACCTCAACACTTGTCAGTCACACTTTCACATGAAATGCAGAATTTCACACTCCTGTTAACACATACTCCTTTGAAATGCAGTGGTACTGAGCAGAACAAACATCAGATCTAATCAAAAGAACATTCTGCAGTAAAAAATGTAAAAAATGTTCTCCTGTTCTTAGTCATCTTTAATAAAACAGATCATGGTCCTGAATTTCCTCACTAGGAAACAGGCTTTGCCAGGCAAAGAATGCAACACTGCCTTCATTTGTGTGTTTATGAAGAAGCTTGCTACATTGTCAGTGAACCTGAATTTCCTGGGTACTAACTCAGAGGCAATTTTTTAATTCTTGAGGCAAATAGTACCTCTTTAAAGCACTGTCAAAATTATTATATATACAGATTCTTCCCTGTAAGTCAGGGGCAAATGCACAGCAGCTTTATATTTAAATAGTTGCACTGAATTCTTGAGGTCTTTCAATAGAAGCAGAAAAAAAGAGTTTGGGGAAAAGAGAGGAAATCTAAGAATAAAACAGCTGGAGCCACAGTCCACTAACTTCCATATTTTGTATGGTAGGAAGTGTGCACTTGAAAGGATATGGCATGTTAAGCAGTCAAATGCAAAAACGTAAAGGGTTTTAGGAGGGCAAATAAATGTTTGTTCTAAAAAGCATGGCAGAAGTGACCTAACACACTGATCTACAGAAAGAGCACCATTTGTAATATGCATTTGAAAATTAGATTTTTATATTCAGTAGGTATTGTCTTCAGCATTAGAAAGATAATGAATTTTCTTGCAAGACAACTTCTGTGCAGCCTCCATTTTTGGACTCCTGACTAGATCACACCCAGAATAGCTGTGGCTGGCCCTGCTTTGAGCTGGGTGTTGGACCTTCTAAAATCCTGAATTATCATAGGATCCTACAGTACGAATCTCTCCATAGTAAAATTACATATGCTTGTTGTGCTATTTACATAGAAAATAGGGAGTTTAATAAAAAACACCAGGGCACAAACTCACATATTGAATCCAGACAGATCCAAGGTCTTAAAGATACCAAATGTGAGGCATTCCTTCTGATCATATAATGCTGGTTAAGCAACTATAACAAAGCTAAGACTGATGATTAAAGACACAGAATGCTTTTGTTACACTGCAGATTATCTTTCAACATTACCTTTTCCTTTCACCTAAATCATTGTAGAGATATAGGAAGTAAAAACTATATTGAATTAAATTACAGTTTAACTATGTGAATTTTAATCTACCTCCAATTAAAATGCAGGACAGATTAACAGGTTATACTGTCTGGATATGAAAAATGCAGCTGAGAACACTGGCTGGAGAAATACACTAAATGAAAAAAAAGAGCAGGAACATGAAATCATCTGCAGTATAACAGGGCTGTGAAAAACCTGAGCATTTCCAAACACATGGATGAAATAACCAACCAATAAACATCACACAGACTCGGTGGTAAAGAGCACTGGTGCCTTCTTGGCCTGAGGAAGCCAGTTCTTTGGGTTGGTCAGTAACACAGGTAATTTCAACACACTGGACCTTTTTCATGAAATATTTTAAGTCAGCAGCAGAAGCGAAATTTCAGGGAAAAAACCCTTCAAAATTACCATCTGCATGTTATATGAAGTAACTTCTATAAATTTTGGTCCTGTTGATTCGTTACTCTGATTAACCTGATGGTTGATAGTGGCTGTCTCATTATTATATGCCTTATAGGAGTAAATGGGTATCCACACCTCTACACTGAGACAAAATTCACCTCTTTTGATAGCATATATGACAATTTTGACCAGCATATATGTTAGAAAAGTTTGCTTCTGTAATAAGATTAAGATAAATCCCTTTAATGAATTCAATAAACGATTATCTCTCAATATAGATATGTTCTGTGCTTTAATGCAATTCTGACACCATAGATGGTATGCTCTAACCATCTTTGGTATCTTTTATTTCAATTTTCTATCTGCTTCAAGAGGTATTTAGCTAATGAAGCACACAGATTTATAATGATTCTTTAGACTACTTAATAGAAGGGACACACAGAAAGTGTACTCAGTATCTTAGCATTAGCAAATGGTTACCCAAGCAATTCAGTCAATACATGGTTCTACTTCATGCTATGTTCACATATAGTAAAGTTTCTAAAGTATTTTCCAAAGCCATTACAAAAAAACCTGAATCAAGTGTCAAAACTCTAATAAAAGCAAATCACACAACAAAACAAAACAAATGAAAAACCACACCAAATTCTGAAAATTCAACTATTTAGTTAAACTTGTTGAGGAGGGAGAAGGACTTTTGAAATGCAGAAAACTGCAAAGTTAAGTTGTTCTTCTCCCTGAAGTTTCCTCAGCTTTGCTATTCCAGCACTGGAGTCCGAAGGCACTGATTCTGTTGCTGCAAACATCCTTTCTTGAAAACTTGCAAGGACAAGGAGCTTAAAAGTGGAAAGAGGGAAAAGGTTCTATTACTTCCATCCATGTGAAGTGTCCCGCAGCATTAAATCTTGCCTGTGCAATTATTTTATTACATAAATACATCTAGGTCTGCTCAATGAATAGTAGGTCTGTTTTTTGAAATGCTAACTAATAAATTAAGAACACCTGAAAGTCATACAGATCAGGACAGTAATTCAAATTGCAATGCAGACTGTTTATGTTTGTACATATACATGCATGCCCCAATACAGCACTACACCTTCATGTACATTTCATGTCACTGTATTTTATGCAGACAGTATGTGATATTACTTTTAGTCAGCACTAAAGGTGATTTTTACCCGGGTCTCAGAAGTACAATTACCACTGACTTCAAAACAAAAGGGAAGTGGCCTGCAGTTCTAGAAACCCATCAGTCTTTTCATCTTGCAAGCTAAACTCTCCTTCTGCAAATTGAGAAAACTATGAAAAATGAGAACAAGTATTTGCACAGGAAGATAGGCAGTTTTATTTGCTGTATTAAATTTAAAAGATCCTTTTTTATATCATGACAGAACATGTCAGGGATGCTCATGCCACTTAACTTTGATTCCAATTTATGTATATGGATGCCTAAAGCTGGGTATGAATATTCAGTCTTCATTATAATAAGTGGTTTTCTTGTATTACATTAGCAGGAAAAGAAAGACCTAACAGCAAAAGACTCATTAAGTAAAAGAATAATTTTAGCAATGATAGAACCAACAAAAAAAGAGGATTGCTCATTGAGAGACCTTTTGCTTCTCAGTTTACAGGTTTCGTTTACATTAAAGTGTTTTAGTGAGATGCAAGGTGTTAAGTCATTTGTTGCCCTGGCCTGTGAAATTATTTAGGAAAATTCTGAGGCATAAGCTTAGAGGCTTGGAAGCCTCTTTGGGACAGGGACAGGTTTTTTTGGGATAGGTATTAAAAAGTTAATTTTCATCAGGGTAAGTGTAGTTATATTCTCCATTCTATCCACTGCAGTGTGCAGTTTCAGTCCGTCATTATGCTTCTTGTTCTGAGTGCAGCTTCACTAGTGTAGCATTATTCCCTTGTTCCTTGCAATCACTCCTCCCTTACATTCCTGCTGAACACGGCTGCCCCTCAGTATCTGTGGAATAACTGCTCATGTCCAAATGATTCTTATTAAAGAGTTCAGAGCGTTAGTGTTAGAAAGTGTTCAAACTAAGCTAGATTATAGTGAACGAATTAGGTTAGAGAGTGACTGTATGATCACCTAAATCTCGTGGAAGCAACACTGAGCAGTTTCAAACAGTGGGGGATGGGAGCCTATTCAGCCAGTTCAGCTGCTGCCAGAATAAAATGTGGGAGACAGAGAAATGCCTTCGTTCTTAGCTTTTCTTCCTTTCTTTGCTTTTCCCAGTATTTAGGATCCTGAAATTTTTACCCCTGATTCAGGCTACCAAGTTTCCTCAAACAGCTTTCCTCCAGCAGAACCTGTGTTCAGACTTGTAAGGCACATCCACATGGTAGCTAAAAAACCCCACCCAAATTAAATGTGCCCCACCACCTTCCCCCCAACACCACCTCAGTAAACCAGCAATGAGTTTAAACACAGTCATCTTGGCGTCCTCAATTCACCTTGTTATTGCACCTCCAGTTGCTGCAGCACAGATGGGATGAAACATCTCCCACTGTTTGGGGACTGCCCCTAAAGGTGAGCCATATGTTTAGCAATACCTAGAAACAGCAGGATAAGATAAGGAAATCTCTGCAGCCTTAAGGCAGCGTTGCTTTGATTTCACTGCTTTGTGCCCTGCCTCCTCCCCACCCCCCTTTTTTTTTTATTTTGAGAGCTTTTGTAATTTAATTTATCTGGGTTAAGCCTACAGAAAAAAAAAAGTAATCCAAACAAATACTGTGTGTGCATATGTGTATGTACGTGTGTAATGCCTAGGAAATCTCCTGTGTTATCTGTCTGTGTAATATTTTACCTTCCACTAGACAAATATATTTTTAAACAGTGTGGAATCAAAACAACATTCTCAGCATTCAAGATATTCTGTCATCACTGCCCATTTGTTGCCCTCTAGGTTTCTCTCAGTTGGCAAATTTCCCATTTAAGGAATTATCAGATTCATCTGCTTAGACAAGGCTGCAAAATAGAATGAAAAGCTGGATTATTCTAGAGAACTCATATTTTTCTTTCAGGCAGAAAACCCAGTGCATGAGAGCTGAACATTAACAGCAAATGGAACCAATCTCTCAGACTTCACAGAGACCCCACTATACTCTGTAAATCTAATTTTGATTAAGATGCTACAATATTTATTTTATTTTTAGCCTTTGCTTCTTTAAATATGTTTAGTTCCACTTATTACGTTAACCTGTTTTGGAGCCTTAAATATTATGTTCACATATTATGTTTATTTTAAAACTGTAGTTCTAGTAAGCATCCTGCTGCTTCCACGCAATTTGTCATAAAGAATTACCAATTGCTTTGCTACCATTTTCCCTAGAGCACATTTTTTGCAGGGTGAAAGTGTAAAAAAAAGGGAGGAATAGAAAAATCAATAAATTGACAGTTTTCCACAGCAAGATGGCTCAGGATTTACTTGAGTGATGGAGCAGCTTTCATGACAGAGGCTGTACTGCAAAACCATGCTTGTGTTTTTTGGGCCCGCTGGCTGCAGCGCCAGGATTTCTGGAGTGATATGCCATGGTTCTTAGTGCTGTAACATACTGAAACTCCACACAACCCTTTTGTACCGATGTGTGAAATAATACTCTTTGCCCCCTAGGTAGAAAGAAAACTGTGGTAAGATCTGGAGAAATGTCTCAATACCAGCCTTCCTTACTGAGCAGAGAAGGCTTTGTTTTCTTGCCACAGATGAGTGAATTAACAAAAATTCCATCAAATTCAGGGAAGGGTTTCACATGCTGAGTGCATACACCAGTGTAGGTGCACCAAATTAAGCAGAAGATGAACATAAGAGAAATCCTAAGTGATTCTAAAGTAATTAACATACCTTCAAACTCATTATTGAGCCAGAACTGCTTTATGGAGACTACTGCCATCCAGTATTGACACTAAACCACTATCTTATGATGTTCACCCAAGTAAAAGTCTATTTCAAGGTGTTATATTATTTTAGCACAGTGATTAATCAATTTCTTTTTAGAGCATCCTCTGAGAGCTTAAAAATTCATGATTCACATTATTAGTATTCTGTACAGCTTTCCATATTCTTTGAGTGGTATGATTAAATTTATCTGTGGTTGCTAATGGTCACAATATGAAATATGAAAGTCACCATTACACACACCCACCCAATGGGTCTCCTTAAAACATGCTGTGAATCCCAAACAAAGAGGACTGCAAGTGACAAATCCTTTCTCTTTATTCTCACAGGCTAGCCTGAATACAGTGTTTGTGCAAAAGGCAGACAGGACGGACTTGTGATGTAATACTACAAACGGAACAAATAAAATACTCCATTATATTTGTCACATTTTAAGGCTGTAAATCAGTCCATAAACTCTATTGGGTTCAGATCCTACTGACTCACATTTTACAAGATAAAAACTCATCCAAGCTTTGATGCTATGATATAAGGAATACCCAAAAGCATGATGAACTTGGAAAAATGTTCCAGTTCATCACTAAATTGAAAAGATTTTATACTAGGCTTGTAGAGTCTTTTTACTTACTGCCTTATCTATTTAGACTGCATGTTCTAGTGGTCCAGGCTTGGTCATTAAAAGATAGTGAGAACTATACTTTGCCATTCTGGGCATAAAGTATTAGAAATTTATCAAATAAATCAAAGTGACTGTAATAAGACTGAATCCATGCTCCATAGAAATTTCCAGATACACAGACCTACAAATACATTTTTATTAAAATCTGATTAAAAGCCAATAGATAAATACGGAGCCATCCAAAAGTCTTTCTAAAACCTGATGTCACGAACCAAATAATTGTGAGATGCACTGTAACATAATAAAAACTGATACAAGCAGAGCAACATATCAAGGTATCTATCATTAAATAATACTATTATGAGGTTCTAGCAATATACACGATGGTCGATACCTGAGTAATTTCTCTGTTGTGTGCAATGCAATGTATACTCTGCATTGCAATGAATACTCTGAAGAACAAAGTTTTTCATTACCCAAAAGTTAAATGATCTTGTTGTTTGTCCTTTATTATTTTTGTGAGCTGCTGAGCTGTTCAGAATTATGTAACTCTTTGTTCCAAAGGAGGCACTGGTGTGACTTTTCAGAAACACCACATTAAAAATAAAACATCATAAAAATAGCATTGTATTGACTCTGTGACCCCAAAAATGAACTCTAGACTGTCACTACCATTAAAGGCAATGAATGTGTTCTAATTAATGGGTGATCAGTTTTTTGGGTACAGGCATTCCTCCACCAATGCATTTCACTTCCTTCCTGTGAAAATATTATCATCAGATGAAAATGCAGACCCACCACAGGGGTAGTGAAGAGGCACTTTATTAGGAGTCTGCTGACAGATGCAAACATTCTGCCAAATTGTGTAAAGCAGAAGCATGCCATTAATTTCAATATTTATTACTTTCCATGAAAGATAAGTGACTCAATATTGGGAAGGGCTTTGCAAGGCCAATATTTCATCTCTGTCCAATGTTTTTTTGCTTTGTGATGTGTCTGCCTATTATGAGACTAACTTATTCCAAAGAACAAATTAAGCAGCAAGACATGACAAGCAGTCCATTTGTATGCAATTTGCTTACCACCTGAGGCATGCCAATGGTTCAAGGCCAAAGGGTGAGCAACCCCAGCCATTCAATAAATGCAATAATAATCAAACTGAATGCAGGGCCCTGAGAGACTTATTTCTACTACAATAAGGAATTTATACATAGGACCAAGTGCGTCTGTGCACTTAGTGACTGCTATTAAATAAATGATACCATTGAGAAACTTTTTCTAACCATTGTTTGAAAATACTACCCAATACAAATGAAATGTAGAGGTTTATATACCTTGTTCTACAACCAGACAAAGTTTGTGAAATGACAATTACACCCTGGACCGTAGGTCCAGTATCAGTTTAAAAATATCCATGCAGACATGTATAAATATGAAAGGACTCAACAGCATGGGGCAGGGCAGAAAATCAGCCACTCTAGAGATTTAGCAACTGGTCTGTGCTATCCTGATCATGTACCAATTAATTAAGGTCTAGCTGTGGAAGCAACAAAGAATTAATTTTAAAAAAATTGTTTTTTCTAACAGCACTACCTCATCTCATTCTGAACAGTCCGTGCATAGACATGGGCTGTGCTACTGGAACACTGTTTATTTTGCTGCTCCAGCTTTAATGAGTAAAACAATGACATTATTTAGGTTCCTGATCCATTCGCCAGTCACAGTAAAGTTCATCTCTTAAATAAACAGTGAGGCAAGCTGCCTTTAATTTGTACTCAGCATACCAACAATTGATTTTTCCCATAAACTCACTCTCTTTTCACTCTGCCTTGTGACTATAGAGTCTGATCCGATTTAACCCTGGTGCAGAGAGCTGCCTTCCATCTACATTCCTAAAACCGCCAAAGAATTAACACAACTGAGAATAAAAGATGTGAAGATCTACTAATGATGTGGAAAGACTGGGCAATGAACTATTTTACAAGAATTTACTTGCTTCTTTCTGACATATTCATTCCACTCTGATCTTAATCTGTAAGGAGGAATTATTTTTAAAGAAGAAGATAATAATAATACTTTTAAAACCTGGGAACTAGCTACTGGATTCTCTTTTCCTGTCTTTTCTACCCTACTTCCCCCAAACAAGGGAAAAAAATCCATCCGTAATTGAGAACTGAATATGAACATAAATAAGCCCAAACCCCTTTCAACATCAGCACATTGGTGTGTTTTTTGTGTTAAATAACAATGAATAGTATCACATCCAAGCTCTTGTGTGTTAAAGACAGAAGCACACTGCTCTGGGACAGGCTGCCATTGCTCCCAATGCTGAACTACAACATGTTATCAGAAATCCAAACAAAGCTATTGTTGCTTTCTGATTTAAGAAATCACATTCTATTAAGATGTTTCTTACAGTTCAGTTTAAAGACAAAATGTGACTCACAATCTCATATTAGAAGATGTGTTATTTATGTTCCAATTTTACACATCTTATGAAGCATTTTAAATATTATGTATTTCTCACAAAACACAATTCTGCATAATATACACAACATTTAAAATTATTTGAAACACAAATTTAAAATTAAACAGACTTACTACATCAAGTCAAACATCGACTTTGTCCAGTATCTCTTCTTCAACCATGACAAAAATAGCTATCTAATGAAGAATGTATGAACGAAGCACAGACACAGTGGTACTCTCCCAGCCCCAACAGCCTACAGCTCTGGGACCTCCTTGTGGTTCCAGCACTGAGATACACCAGCACGTGTTTTAGTGGAACACTAATGCATAATAATGCTGCAAATTTGTGGCAGGCTTCATTGGCACATTATGGCCAAAATACCTGTGATTTTAGCTATCTCAGCTCAATTTGTTGAATACAACAGTGTACTTAATTCTTCTTTGTCTTGTTCCAAGTATGAAAATGATTCCATCAACTCCTTCTTTTGAACACAGCGCAAATCCAAAACCATACAAACATGTAAGTACTTCCACAATAAATTTGCACACTGAAGCTATTAATGAGAACTGGGGATTTTCACAACAAATGGGAAATCTTCATGTACGTGTAGAGGTGATAGACCTATAAACAAATAACCAGAAAAATGCTCTTACATGTCTTCCTTTTTCAAAATCTGGCTTTAGGAATACTGTGCCTCTGGTAAAATGGTGTTCTTTTCATGAGAGTACAATCACTTGGCATAGTGCCTAAGAATATACCCAAAGAATGGAGTGATCTTGAGGACAAGCCCATCACTCACACATTCTCCAAATATTCAGTCTTTAATTTCTATGAATTTCCTTCAAGCCAGGAGGACAGAATTGCTGCGTTATTACTGAACAATTCTTATATTTTGGAGATGAAGTATCAATGACTTATGTTACAGCTACTGCTGCTACTGTGCTGTCTTCCACTTTATAGGAGCTAAATAATTAAACACCTTTTAGTCCTTGTGACAGTCCCAGACTCAGCACGGCTGTTAATCAATATCACATAAAAGGGAATTAGGCTTAGGCAACTGTTGCACAAGGCAGAATGGATAAGACAAGACGGAGAGAGATCTCCTCTTTCACACAGAAGACAAATTTTCTGTATTTTACTACATGCCCTGCATCAAATGTGCACACAGACTTGAGAACAGACAATACATATACAGATGCGGGGGAATCTGAATTAATCTCAGAGATTTGTTACACCATAATGGCAATCAACAGTCCCTTCTTCCATTCTTTCCTAAATTCCCTTCTTTGCATGTTTTTGGGATTGAAAAAAACTCTCAGCATCAACATATTTAAAGTACTCAGTTTATAGGGAGAATTTGACTACATGGGACCAGTTCTGAGAAATTTACCATAAGATTGCAAACAGAAAAAATAAACAAAAGGCATTTAATAAATACTACCTCCGTTCTGCTCGGTGCAAAATATTTAGGAAGACTTATGTTTCCAACAGTTTGAGGAATTTTTCTAAAATCTCTAAAAACTGTCCACAAGTTACGTATTTTTTCATTATTTTCTTGCTGTGCAACAAACCAATAGGTTATTAAGATCAACCTTAGGCTGAAAGTACCAACAAATGAAAAATTCCCATGAAGGGGTGCAAATTTTCCCCGTGCTGCCCCACTTGATGCTCAGATCTTCCCACAGAAAAGGGGACACAGTTCCCAACTCTCTTCAATGACTCTTCCTTTCTGATGAAGTATGCCAGTATTGAATTTAGAAACACCTCCGACTTCCTACCAGGCCAAGAAATGAACTCAAAAGTCAAACAGGTCAATTTCATGTGGTTAAATAAATTAATTGTGCTGATGACACCATCAAGCCATTGACATAGAGGAGGAAGACTTCATGTACTCTTTACACTCCTCTGCTATGGGTGGCCTCTGATATTTTGGGTTTAAAGACCTGGTATTTATAAAACACGCTAATTCAACTTTAACCCATGCGCATTGTAAAAAACTCTGAGTACTGAGGAATAGTCAGCAATTCAAATGGAAAAAGCTTACAAAGTAACTGATTATTCTTGATACTGTACTTTCTGAAGCATTTAGCTGAAATCCAGTTTTGCAAAAAGCCAGAACAGTATTTTCCCTCCAATCCTATTGGTAACAGGAAAGAGAACCTGCATGTTTTAGATCTAATTTATTACTTATTTCAATTTTTTTCTGTCTCACCAAGATTTGCTTCAAGCTTTAGAAAGTGTGCTTCAGTTAGCACCTCCCTCAAAACAATCCAGAAAACATATTCCACACAGTCCACACTCATTAATCACGGAAAGAACAGCAAAACAACTTCCAACCAACCTGGGCTTTTTTAGCTTCTCCAGGAGCTTAGTCTCAAGGAAGGCTGGCCAGCCTCTGGTTCCCAGGGGAAGCGATGCTGGAGCGCCAGAGCCCTGCTGCTGAGCCAGCCGTGGAAGGCAGCAGGAGGGACAGGGCACCCCTCGGCAGGAGGGATGGCCACAGCTTCAGCTGAATGCCCAGTGTCACCCACCCCTTCTGAAGGGTGCAAATGGTGCCTTGCTGCTCTTATCTCCCCCTCCCAGAGCTCGCCCACTTCGATTCAGCCAACACCCTACATGTTTTGTGGATCTTGGCCAAAATATCCTGGAGCTGCACAGCCATTTACAACACTGATATTTTCATTTTTTTTTTCAGTGTTTCTTAGTACACACTGATTACTCTATAAAGAAATACAATCTTTACACCTGGTCAATACTGCAACTTGCTTACCATGAAGCTGAGTCACATAAATAGCTAAGGAAGAATGTGTGCTAACCTACATTTACTATTCTTACACACCATTTATCTGGAAAATAATGAATGACCCCCTCTTACATACAGGGACATAATTTTTTTTAAATGGAAATTAAACTTCAATTAATAAGAAAAAAAAAAGAAAAATCCATGTTTTAAACACAATAGGATCTTTTCAAACAGTATTTTACCAGTTAATAAGGGTTTATGTAAAACACGCATGACCCTGTAAACAGTTCTACATTTTGAACCAATACATACAAAAGAAATTATCTACAGTTAGAGAAACTGAGTATTTCCGGTCCCTATGCCCTTCAAGATTTCAAAACCAACAGATCTCAGCCTCTCTTTCTTGGTTTTCTAATGAAATTACTAATTGGGAGAAAGTAGGGGCTTTCCTGACTAGTCATCTCCCAAGCAGTTTCTCACCTTTAAGCTATTCGCTAAATTGATAAGCAGAAATGAAGAAAAGCCTTTCACCTGCTGGAAAGGTTACATTTGCCAGATGTGGGTTTACTACCTTGGCCAGATCCAGGTACACAGTTAAGTCTTCTCACAGTTGAGCTGATGACTTTCTCTAAAACTCCAGCAGCAAATACTGAATATTACTTTCATTAGATTAATGCAAATAATAATTCATTAGTTAGTAGGTCCCAATTTTATGTAGGATTTTTATGCCATGATTTTGTATTAAATTTAAAAAAAAATATCTGTTCGGTTTCTATCTAACATTCAAATGTTTTCTTTTTAAGCTATTCATATTGAGTTGTGATTCAGCAGAATCTCCTCCTGATGCAGCAACTGCATGGCGTGGAAGCCCTGTGTCAGGCAGTACTGCTAGACTTGCAGAACACTGATTAGAAAGCATGTCTTAAAAAATGGAGTGGTAAGCACAACTATAAAGAAAGCATCCAGAGAAATCCAAGCAAAAGACTAAAGACAAAGATACAGAAATAAATGTATAGCTCAGTTCCCGGCATTACCAAACTAATCTCTCCCTCTGTAGGGTCACAGCCAAGTGTCATTCTATTTGTAATCTAAACTGAAGCCAAAAATAAATACGTACAGAAGTAATACTTAAAGTGCACAAGTATATGTGTAATTGATTTTCTATGAAGACTTTAAGAGATGTCTAACTCTGAAGTAATTTTTGGAAACTATGTTTAACAGAAATACCTATTCTTGCTTAAATTTGCACCTCCCCTAAATGCCTTTATTTAACCCAACTGACCATAATGTCTAACAATGTAGCTGAGTGTACAAAGTGCTTCCATCAAAACAGACTGCCACAGAGACAAGTCTGTCAAAGAGAAATCTTTGCCCCTCCAGACAAGTTTTCCTCTGACACCTTCCTCTTTCCTGTATTACAGAGGCTCTGTCTGGGATGGAAAACTGCATGAGATGAACCTTCCTTTAACTAGGGTAGATCGCTATGTCACAAGTCAACAAATATTTAACACCAGTGTGACCACTATAGTTGTCTTTGTCTTGATGGTCTATTTGTTTGCCTCCAGATTCCACTAGAACTCAGCTGCCTTAATCCCCCATATGCTACTCACCTTCTCATTTCACTGTGTGCCAATTCTTCACATTAAAAGGCAGTCTGCACAAGTATGGAAGTTTTTTTCTAATTATGTCCCCAGCTTACCAGCTGTCAAACTCTACTTGACATTTACAGTAGTGTCTGCAGAGTAACCTGTCTTTATTCCAGTTTTTTTCACTATGAACTGCCCTCGCTCAGTTTGTAAATTCACTTTCTTTGTATATTCACCATATAAAGGTTTTCTTTTTTTGTATACAATTATATTATGGCTGAATATGAAATTAGAAATAGAGAAACAGTACATTATTTATGATGAGGATGAATTGCATAACATGTATTGAACAATTCCTCTTCATTTTGATAGGCAGAAGGCATATTCTTCCCTCGCTGTTCAGTCATTCAAACACCACTTTGGACTTTTGGAAAAAAAGCTAAACTAAGTTTTTGGTGAAGATTTGCTATAGACCTCTGCTATAAAGTAAAAGCTATATCAGGCAACCAATGCTCAGCTTAAATCCCAAATGTTTTCATGTTTTGCATTTAAGCTTGGATGATAACTTTGCTCTTTTCCTTTACTGCAGCTCTCAACAATGAGCAGTCTCAAGAGATGAAAATAACTTCTTAATCTGAAAATCATATGGAAAAAATCAACTGCCCTTAAAAAAGTTATAAATGTCTGGACAAACTTTTCCCAGATTTTCCTTCTTCAGTTACTTAATGAACATATGGTTATTTATAATGTGAGTTACACTTGTAGTATTTCAAAAATTAGTTATACACATGCCTGGAGCTACTCAGCTCCTCCCTGCTGACCTCACTCAATACCCTTCAAGCATTGTTTGCTTTGGCACGTCTTTAACAGTGAACCAATGTTCTTATTTATGTGTCTTCTCTCTGCTTTTAAAAATTTTACCTTAGTTTTCTTCTCTTAGCAAGTACTTTATAGGAAATTATTTTAATTTCAGAAAGATCATAACATCAGATATCAATTATGACAAGTAAAAACCTTGGCCAGCAGGCATAGCTGATTAAAAATACATATAAAATGAATGCAAACTCAGCTATATTTTAAACTAAGTATTTGAGGGACAGTAAGGAGTAATTATTTAGGTTAGTGAAATGTAGCAGAAGCTAATAGCTGGGTCTTTGTGACAGGCACAATACAGACATGTGCCCGAGGGCGGCTCCTCTCCACGTCGGGAGACAGACACTTCTGGACTGTGATACACCTGATGGGAGACACTGATGGGAGACACTGCCCCACGAGGAGAGAGGTCGTGCTGGGAGCACCTAAGCCTGCATCAAGGGATGGCTCCAAGGTAGAGAGACACCTCTGTTACCTGACATCTGTGTAACCTACAGAGTTAGGTGAGATGATCCCACCCAAAAGAACCTATGTTCTAGACTAGAAACATAGTCTTCTACTTTTCTTTCTCATGTATGTATGTAAGTGTGTGTTTCACTGGGTTTTTTTTCAAAGAAAAGGAGTTAGGCAGCATCGCCCTGAAAATCCAAGTACATCTTTCCATGTTTACACAGTTTATCTACCTATGGGGTTTAATGTAACTTTTCATATAAATATAAATACTTTTCATATAAATATACTGATTTGTTCAAAATTTCTTCCTATTCAATAGATGTAATTCCATCCAGTGTATCACTTCATAAATGGCAAAATGGCAGGTTTTTCTTTTACAATCCACAGAAACTGCAGATGTAAAATATCTATTGGAAGATGGCAGGATTTTTCACTCAACACCTAGCACTTCCTCAAGTACTCTAGTATACTGTTTTTTCTACTTTTGAATTAAATTTTACAGTAAAGAAACCAAAAGAAACCACTGACTGAAATGTGAATGTTGCGCATAGTATGGCTTCAACTGAAAAAGAAACCGCTCATTTCTTACATTTCTTCTTACAGTATATGGAATTACTTTTCGTTTTGGATGTTTCTATTCACTGTTAATTGCATTTTACATCTCATCTGGGGAATCCATGGAGCTCTGTCCTTGACTCTTGTTCTCCATGCACAAGGGAATGTCATTCAAAACTGATTTTAATTATCACTTATGAATAGATACTCTGTGCTCCAAACTTGCCTCTTCTATACTGAAGACCAGAATCCTTATCCATTTCTAATGTGATTATTCTCCAGAATAATTCTGAACACTCTTTCTCCCTTTGCTCTGCAGCCCTTCTTGCTACACTCCTGCGATTCTTAAGTACTGTCAACCTCACAGTCATTTTCTTGGTCACACAGACCTGCAACCATTGATAACATTACCTTAACCTATACATTTGGAAGAATCTCCAAATTTATGTAAGCAACTTTATTTTTCTATAGAATCATAGAATGCCTTGGGTTGGAGGGGACCTTCAAGACCATCTTGTTCCAAATCCCCTGCCATGGACAGGGACACTTCCCACTAGACCAGGTTGCTCAAGGCCTTACCCAACCTGACCTTGCACACTTTCAGGCATGGGGCATCCACAGCTTCTCTGGACAACCTGTTCCAGTGTCTATTTTTTTTTTCTTTTTAAAGTTCTTCATAGCCCTTCTCAACCGTCTTTATCTTATTTCCATGTTAATGCCCTTGTTTACTTACTACATTTCCAAACAGTAATCTGCACGTTCTTTCCGTGCTTCCTCTTCTATTGGGAAAATGTTTCCTATAAACATCCATCAAGCTACTTCACATTCTCCAGAACTTTAGAAAAGATGAACGTTTTCTATTAAAAACATTGCTTTGGTAAGAAAACCAAAATATGCTATTCTAATGAGAAAAAAATCACTTCTTAAATTCAAACAGAACTTTGAGATGTTTTATTCCTTCAGGTATGCCTTCAAAAATGAATGGGAAGAATGGCTATAGTTAAGGGACTCCATTCACTTGTTACTAAATCTGTTCAGCCTACCAGTGTTATTCCAGATTCACATCCTGCAAATTCATTCTGGATTTGAAAGTCAAACAGACTTACTCTGTTATGGCTAACCAAAGTAATCATGATTTTCCATGTAATAATTTTTGTCACCACACCTGTTTTAATTCCATCAACATTACAGAGGCAGCCAGGATATGGTTTGGCTCTACACTTGGAATTCAGTTAATGATCTAGTTGTGTCTGATCCAGAAAATAATTTAATTTACAATTCCATAAGCACTTCTGCATGAATAAAAAAGCAGTAGACAGGAACTCTGCATTAAAATATAAAGAGAGTGGGGATATGATCCACAGAGTAAGATATGAACAAATTAATCCAGAGTACAGGCTTTCAGTTTTGTAAAATAAAATTTTCAGTCTTTAACTTTTTGTACTGCTTGCTCACCTGAACACGATTCCTTGCTTGTTCATGTTCTTACTGTGCCTGATTTTACTGTACGTTGTTAAAAAAGCAAAACCTGTAATTATATCAAAGTTTTACATTTTATGGCACCATGAATCTCTTTGAAAGCCTGGTCTCTTGAACACCTTCACATCCCCTGAGCTGCTGAAATCAGGTTACACTACTCTTGGTTATTTCACATTTACACAAACTCACTACCACCAAGGAAGGAATTCCAAGGTGTGCTTCATGAAGGTCTCCAAAGAAAAAGTTCTTCTGACAGATGTTTTATGTTTTTATGTGTTTTCCTAAGAAAAGCTACACAGTCTTGAAAGCCTTCTAACTCAGGCAGCTACAAGCGTTGGGTGGAATTTCTACAAACCCATATGTGACTTTGTGAGAAAGGCTTTTGATCATGGCCTCTGGAAAAGACAATAGCCTGTCTTTTTGTCCTCTGCTGTTCCTCAGAATTAGGATCAGCTAACCAATCCTCCTCCAAAAAACAAAATAAAAAACCCCAAACAAACAAACAAAAGACAGAGAACCAGGTCTCTATCAGAGCTTTATTTAGGTAAGCCTCTGCAATGCTTTTATTAGGTCACAAGGAAAACATCAAAGCAAGCTTTTAACTATTCTTCTATAAGCTCTTTTGCCTTACTCTCAACTTTACCGCTTATTTAAAAGAAACTGGAGAAAAAGCTAAGAGCGAGATTGGAATGACACCTCAGATAAAACACTTAAACATGAAATATCCCTCAAATCACAATGGATTAAGCAGACTTTCCTAATGAAGTTACTTAGTTTTCTCTTTCCTTACAGGAGTTAGGAGTTTTTCCCCCCCTATTTGTCCACTTCTCCAAATTCAGGCAAAAATGATTAAGCACTACAAAGGTTCTACTCTTTCCTCCTCATACATACTGATTCATTTGTAAGGTAAGTGTATAACTCAACTGGCTTATGTCTTCCTAAAATACAGTGGTCAAGATGGAGAAATAAAGACTGACAATAAATTGAGTAATTAATAAGTGTTGTGGATGCTACTAAATACAAAAGCATACGACAAGACCATCATGTTGTCATAACTGTAACCCAGACACTTGGTTTGCTACAGGTTATGAGAGGGCTTGTGCATGGGCAGGAGCTCTTGGACTGGGGGCAGATTTTTTTACTGGGGGTCAGTTATGGAGATTACACAATGAGAAGCATTGGGATGGACACGGACACACACACACACACACACACACACACACACACTCACAAACACACTCCCTCTCCTCCTGGGATGCTTGCTCTGGGTTTTGAACAGATCACTCAGAACTTACACATACGAAGACACAATAACTTAATGTGGGAAATTCTGCTTTAATTGAAATCAACCCCTTCTTAATTTAGAGAAGATGATTTCTAACATGTGAGCTTAAACTCTTCTCTTAGAACCAGGCTGTTTCTTATTTTCAGTTAAAATGAATACCTTACTCTGTAACTTTACTTAAAAGAATTTTCTTTCCTCTCTTAAGAAAGTGTGCACCATATTTTCAGCTCATGTATAACACTCTGGGTAACTGAATTGTAACAGCTTTTAGCACATGAAAATCAAAGCTTTTCATGCACTGCAGTGTATTTCATAATATGATATATGACAAACATTTATAAAATGTAAGAAAAAATACCAATTTATATCCTATATTGCCAACCAGTGGTTTCTTAATGGTACTAAGAGAAAAAGGTAATAAAGCAAAGGTGTAGCAAAACCACTGAACAGCAATTGCTGTGGCCATATTGAAATGGGGAACACCCAGAGTTGATAAAATTCCTTATTTTCCTGCTCTCTCTCCAGCCCCAGTAAAACCTGCACACATATGTCAGACTCCTTTATTCTGGAAGGATAAGAGTAGAAATTACATGGTATCTCTTATCTACATGCTGTGAATTCACTGAAAAAAGACTATCAGGCTTCTTCTGAAAAACTGGGGGAAAAGTGGTTTTCCAGAACCCAAACTTGTTCTAAATACAGTTTCTCTTTCTCTCAGGTTGAAATGGGTTTGGTACTTTGTCCTATTAATTCCTCACTGGTCACTAACACTTGCTTCAACTGAGAGATGAGCGCAGGCCAGAACAATGTCTGAAATGGTGTCATTTAATCCTGGTACTAACAGACTACAACAGCAGCATTGGTTAACACCTCACACCAGTTTGGGCCCATATTGTTTTGTTTATTTTGGTAAAGACAAGCACATGCACACAAAGCTTCCCCAGCCCAGCAGCACTTCAAAACGGTAACAACAATGATGACAAAAAAACACAAGAAAAAACAAAGACTATAAAAAGACAAACACTGTAACAAAGTACCAATCAGTCTTACCCTTCAACAAAGCAAAACCTTAATCAAATAATAAATAAGTAACCTAATATCTCCTTCTGCCTTAAATCCTTCCCCATTCCTTGCCAACCCCCACTTCCCTTGAAAACCAGATGGCCCCAGCAATATGCCCTGAAGGTCAACAGATGCACCACGTCTTTGGATGAAGAAAAGGTATATAATGTCTTTAATAATATTTCCAGATGATAAAACTAAAAAACACAAGATGAAAAAAAGCATGAAAAAATCCACAGCAAGGAAACAAAGCAAGCAGAGTTACTGTGTTAAAATATTCAAGACACCAATGAAAATAAAAGTCAAGTAGTGAACTCTTATTAATGCTATGAATAATAAATACCAAGTGAAAAGAATATTGATGTAAAAAAAAAAAAGGTATTGTAAGAAATACATAAAGATAGGATACTAGATAACTCTGGGGACTGGTAATGGATATGGCTGCTTATTTGTCATGGCTGTCAAAAGTTATGAATTTCAAGACTTCCATGCTTTTATAAAATCTGCCCCTGTCTTTTGGCTTCATAGGAAACTGTGTCAGTGGGTGAGTAGATGAACATGTTCATAGGTGAATAAACAGGTGAACAATTTAGCCTGGAGTGGGCTGGCTGAGGCTGCACTGAATTCCAGCAAAGTATGTCTGGAGAGACTCAAATGAATTACAGATTAAGCTATTCCAGATTTTCACTGGCGAATCTGAGGTCCAAACCCAGGTCTGTGAGTCTTAATGCGAGAACTGATTCTAGTGACATTCTTGTGTCTGTTGCTTTCTGTGTTCTGCTACTTCCAGATCAAATTTGTCCAATTTAACAATAAAAACAACTTTTTAACTGCCAACTTTATCAGAAAGCCAGGCCGATACCTTTCCTCAGAACATCCGTGACACAGTATTTCATCCTGCTCCCTATCACAACTGGGAAATCGTAAGGGTTTTACCTTTAGCGCATGGGTACGATTGTGATTATCACTGACAGCAGTATGGCTCCCTATGTTGGATCCCAAGACAGAACTGCATTTTAAGGCTTAGTAACTGAGGTTCTGTAACTTACTACTCGTAAAAAGAGAGAGGTGTATTTATGTAGATGTTCTAAGCTCATAGCACATAAAAAGTAGCACAAATTGAAACTCAGCACTCTTTCCTCAACATGAAATAACTTTTTAGTGAGTAACTTGCTCATGTGTTCCTGTAGAAGATAAGGCGCTGATGTGTATTGTATGTCTCAGACCCCGATAGCTGTGGAGCCAGCCAAGGATTGGTGGTGATAACAACCAAGGATTGTTGGTAATAACACTGCGAGAAGGAATGGGATGTGGCTGGAAAAGGGGGCCATACAGAGGTAGGGCAGCACTTTACTGGGACAAACGTCTTTGTTCTGGCTTGGGGAGATAAGCACAACATAGTACAGTGCAAGCACAGGGATGAGGTCAAGAAGAAGACATGGACTGTAGAGGGGGGATCAAGACTGCCAAAGACCCCTGAAATCCCTCTGACACATTTCCAGAAAGGTCTAGAAGAACGGATTGCACAAGATAGCTAACTTGCATAGAAAATGAGAAACTTTTCTCCAGAGTGTGGAATCCGATCATTAAAAAGGCACCCAACGAAGCCTGGGCACACATGCAGGCCGGGATCCTGGCCACCCCATCAGCGGGATCAATGCTGTAACCAGGACTGGTGATCTCTCTATTCTTTCCTTACATCCCATGTTTCTCTCTCCCCCTCTTTAATTCATCTCTGTCTCTCTCTTCCCTTGTGCCCTACCCCTTTATCCCTACTCACTGGCACATGTTTATACCAGGAGATAACGAACTAATGAAGACCAATTTCTATGCCAGGTGTATAATTTACTAATAAACTTTGTAAGCTTTTGCAGAGTCTCTGACTTCTGTCATTCCTTTTGACCACCAAGCACCTACTTGGTGCTCCCTTCTTAGGTGTTCCTTCCTAAGGGTGGGACACCACAGTCCTTAGTTTAAAACTCTATGCCCCAGAAAAAAACCCAGTTCGGTTTTATTTCCTCATGGATTCAGAACTAACAGAAGTACCAATCAACAAAACCTCTCCCAAGAGCATGCATTAATGAAGTACCCTGAGTAGCTACATTATAAGAAAAGTGACCTATTTTTACTTAGATTTATGTTGCGTTTTGAAATTAAGCTTTTGGAACTTGCACGCAAAGAATATCATAAAGCCTAGTCCTATTTGAAACTACAACCATACAAACCAAAAAGCCTTCAGCTATCTGCTGCTAACAGCACGAGGCACATGTGGATATGCCACCGGGGCCAAAAGGTTCTAAGAGCCTTTAGCCTTAGAGAGGTATCAGTTGTGCAAAGTAGTTGCCACCAAAGCAAATGATGGAGCCAGATGGTACCTCACCAGTAAAACAGACAGGTAAGGACAAATAACATACCCACTTCAGCTTAAAGTCAGGTGGTGGCCAGGTTTAAGTAAGTCTCGCCTTCAGATCCGAGGATCTGTGTCCATCAGAAAGCTGCCTCTGGCCCAGCATACAAGTAGAAAGTGCTACTTTGCCATCACAGACCTACTGTCTTCCCAAACACCACTAGGTACAAAGGCAGAAGCAACCAGAGTTTGGCAGACGTCGCCTCTGCCAACAGTTTTTCTGGCCCTGATACTTTTGAAGAGGGTTTACAAGTCCTGGACAGAGTTTTATTTTCCTCTTACCCCATCTATGGAAGTCTGAATGCACACAGTATACTATGACTTCAAAGCCCAGCTAACACAGAAGCCAGAGGAGATAGTGTATCAGACTCCATACATCCTAGAGTAGTATTGCAAATGTATACTCTATTTCAAGAAAAAAATAAAGTGCTGAAAAATTAAAGTTATTAATCTGAATAATTTTAATAACCCCACCACAAAGACTGAAATCTGCAGAGAGACTTCACTCAATTTTTTGTGTGAATAAGGAATAACCATCATTGTGTCAGTGAAGCAGCATTACAAGCTAGGAAAAGCCTATTACTGATGAAATTGAAAAATAAAGCAGCATGCATGTCAGCCCAGCAAAGCAAGATGCTGATTTCTAGGTATGATTGCATGGAATGGGAGAAGTTATATGAGAATAAAAGACTGTGAAAGCTGCTCCATTTTTAGAACACAGAAAATGCAAAACTGTAAACATTTTACAGTGGGTCAGGTTTGGTGCCTAACATCAGTGGCATAGCAATCACACTGTGTAACGAAAATGTCAGCAGAAATCTCTCCGAAGCAGCTCCACATTATCAGTCCACTGAAATATTTATTTGGCAAGATAGAACATCAATAACATTATCTCATAAGTTTTCTATTTTTAAAATATTTGGAATTGCATTATACGGCCTAACACTCAAACCACTTTGTTGCAACGTTTTTTTAAAAGATAAACAAAAACTCCTAGCCTCATGTGAATTTATTCTTCTCCTCAGAATTACAAGCCAGCAAATATCAGTATAAAGAAGCTCAGAAGCATCGAATCCAGCCAGCTGTTTTCAAGATGTAACAGGAGACAGGAAGCCTTGATCAATAATAAATATTGCTGCTTAGAAATGCTAATATATATAATATAAACGAAATATAAATATATAAATATAAATATATATATATAATAAAGATAATAAATAAATTGCTGCTTAGAAATGCTAATTGTGAATCTTAGATGCAAGATTATACTAAAATCTAGAAAAATCCAAATGAAAAAGAGACGAGATAGTTCTTGTCCCCGTAAGTTATAACTTAAGAATAAAATCAGAGATACGGGATGGATTCTGTTAGGTCAAAAGCATAACAAAACAATGAATGTGTTTCCAGGCCACACTGCACAGGACATACCCATAGTAGCTTGAGTACTGCAGGACATACTACATTCCAGAATTTTTCCTTTAGTAAAGTATGACTGGCCCAGGTGAAGAATTGCCCTAAAGAAGCTGCACTGTTTTGTTAACCCTGCTAACTTGGGCTTCTGTACAAAGCCCCCCACTGTGCAGTGCTGTTACAGCCAATAAACAAACACTGCTCAGCACTTTCAATGCAATCATTTGTTCTTGTTTTAAAGCAGATACCTCCTAGAGTACCTGATCAGGCTGTTGCGCTCTCCCCACATTCGTGTTGTCACAGACCTTGTGGGATCCTCCAAAACAAGGTACATAATGAAAGCAAGCAGTCAGGTAACAAGCCTGCTCCAAAAAGCACTGCAGCGGAGCCTTGCTCAGAGAGCTTCCATGCTGGCACAGCAGTATGAAACAGGTATTCTTTCCAAATAGCTTTTCAAAACAAAACCTGCAGTTGTCTTTCCAGTTCCATTTTCAGACTCTTCTGCTCCAGTTGTTAAAAAAGAAATGACAGTGGCAGAAGAATAAATGTGAAGCAAACTGTAGTATCTCCTACAAATAGTATTTCTCCTATTCCTTTGGTACACACACATTTTGAATGTGCAGTTCTTTGAAAAAGCCTTTTTTTCACCAATAGAAAAAAAAAGGCTATCTGAACAGCTCTAGAAAATACAAAGGGAAGACAGTGAGAGTTTGATTCACAAGAACACATCTTTTGTTTGATACTGGTACAGCTGCAGCGTGAAGTGTTTTCCCTGGGCTTGCAGTGACACCGAAGCAGCACAGCTGACCTCTGGAAGAGGGAAACAGCTACATGGGCACTCTCGTGTTTCCAACCGATGTGCACAGAAACAGAGCTGTTCCAGCACAGGTCTGACAGTACTTTGTTTAACTGAGAAAAAGGGAGCCCCAACCCCGGCAGTGTTCAAGGCCAGGCTGGACAAGAGGTGTCCCTGCCCATGGCAGCGGGGGCTGGGACAAGCTCACCTTTAAGGTCTATTCCATCCCTTTAACATTCTATGATTACATTACAAAATGAAGAGAGTACACTACCTTTTGCCTTTAGCACTGATGTGGACTGCATAAGTTGTGATTATGCTCGAAAGCAACACTGGTCCTGCAGAAAAAGCTTATTGCACTATTGTTTTAAAGGCATGGCAGGGAAGAAGAGGAAAAGCCCACTCAAGGGAATACAAGAAACCTATGTACATCAGTGCCACAAAACTGATATACAGCTACCTGAAAACAACACTCTGGAAACACTGCTTGGAAACTGGTAGGAAAGCCCACAGCTAAAGGCAATGTGCCTGTCAGACTGGAATTTTTGCTTGTTTGGGGTTTTTTTCCCCTATTCTTTTTTCCTCTCCCTTATTACCATAAACAGATGCAGATGATTAAGAGCCTAGCTGTGAAGAGCTCTGGCAGTTTCAGCCCAGGGAGTCCCCAGGCAGGACCCACCAGGCAGAAGGGGTTACATGATCCCAGGCCGCTGTTTCCACGCGGCTCACAGGCTGCATTGCATTTTCTTGAGCAGCTGATGAAGGATTAAGCCCAGCAGATGAGTACAACGGGTAACTGTCACATCTTAAACCAGCACAGCTAAATCTACCAGAGTTTATGAGACAGTAGTTTATGTTAAAGGTCCAAATACCAAAGAAGCCAATCACTCCTTTTAAAAGACTTTCCATTATATTCCAAGTAAGTGGCTTTCTTACTCTCTTAAGAGTTTATAATTCCTTATGCCACTTCTGCCTTTTCCAACAGGATACTGAGAGAATGAATTCATTAAAACATCAAGATCATTTGAAGACCTGAAGGAAACAAACTGCTGCAAAAAGCTAGAACAATTTGCTAAAAATTGTTTTCATTATTCCACTTAATAATGGGATAGTGCACTTGAACAGAAGAGAATTTTCTAGTGGGTTATTCAGGGGGGATTATTTTGTGCAGACCATTCCTGTATTAGTATTGAAATCTTTGTGACCTAGAGTTACTTCAATGTAAGGGCTGTATGTCTTTCTATTTAATGGCACATAATGTCTGCTCATAATGCAATGCTGTGTCACTCAAACCGTGAGAAAATGAAGAAAGTCATTTTTAGAAGCACTAAATACTTAAGGAAACAACACTGCATTAATATAATCACAAAAAAGCAAGTGATTAGATTACCTCAGAAGACAAATTTCAAGCTTGAAGTCACACCTTATACATACATGCGTTTATATGCATGTATATGGAGAGATATGTGTGCATGCACCTCTGTCTGGGAAGGCTTCCCTAGGAGTGCAGGTGAGGGTCTGGAAAGGCTCCTTCGCGCCCCTCCTCCCCCTGTGCTGCAAGGACTAATGTGAGGCAGCTACCTGGAAAGAAAAAGGATCTTCATAGCGTATTTATAAATGTTAAATGGAAGGGAAAACTGCTGAGAGATTCCTCAAGCTCAGATCCTCATTTTCTCCTGCATGGCCATCCCTGGGACACGGCTGAAAAACAAGGCAGCCATTTTCTCATAAGCTGTTACACTCAGCAAACCAGATTGAAGTGCTCGATAAGCTGCTGTTCTCTTCCTGCAGCGATCGAGGGGAAAAACAACCCATCACCCACAAACAGGTACAACCACAGCCATCTCTGCGCTCCAGCTGTGAGCCTGGGCAGGCATGGAGGGGGCCAGGGAGGGAGGGAAGGAGGGAGGAAGGGAGGGATGGGGAGGCCTGGATGGGAACATATCCATATTCCTGGGCTGTGCTACCCTTCATCTGTGCAAAACCTTACGGATGTGCGGAATAGCGATGTTTGCTTACGGTTTTGTGTTTCCAAAAATAAACTGCCACTGTGAGAAAATACTTGGCTTTTGCAGAACCTGTGTGTCTGAGATACTGCCCTGTGTGGAAAAAGCCTCCAAACCTTGTGGTCCTTATGGAAGAGTGATTTTAATTGCATTTGGCACCGGTATATGTGCACCTGTATGTACACACATATGTGACGCTATTTTCATAGGCAATGTGGCTGCAGGTAACCTCTCTCACATGTAAGTAACCTCACTCAAATAACTTTTTTGGGAACCAGACTGTCAAAACTAGTGAGCACTCCAACTCTGGACAGTGTACAGACTGGGACAGTCAATGTAATAGCTTAAGAATAGAAAGATCTGGCTCTAGATGTAAAGCAAGAAGTCATGGCACCTATACCTAGGTTTACTTCTGTCTTCTATTACAATCCAGTTTCTTGTAATTTTTGTAAATCTCCCTATTTCACAGGAGTGTTTTGAAATTGGGCAGCAAGAAATCCTGGGAGATGCCTTTTCGGTCTCAGAAAAATGTGTTCAGACTTAGCTGTGCTCAAAGCTGATGAAAAAAAAGAAATTCCCACTTAAGTTATGTCAACAGAGACTACTAAAATCCATCTGCTGAAGTCCCCCACTACCCACTGTGTGCTGCCTGCCTGGCCCTGGCTCTTCTTTTCAACACAAAGCCAGGCTCTAGCCAGACCCCAGTGGGCAGGCCAGATCACCCAGCCAGGCCCAAAGGAAGTTCAGGAAGTGGGGTACATGTCCCCGCTTGGCCACTTCCAATGGCTTCTGCTTGGCTGGCCTGATGGTGCTGCACTGGGCTCCCTCCATCTGGATGGAAGCTTCACAAACAGAAGGCGATTCCCTGAAGCCATCAAAGTTCCTGAGCCTCAGGCTCACTTCACCCACACAGGGTCTGGCATGCATACCTGTCTTGGCTCTGCTGGTGCAAAGGCACATTTAATTCATTACATCCAACTCAGACATCTGTTTCCAGTGGCTGGTCCACAAGAGATAGCAGCATAATCCTGTTACCTAAAGTAATCATTTTGGTCAGCTTTAAGCAATTTTGTCACAGGGTATCAGTGGCCAGGAATACCAAAACTAGGAGTGCTGTCAATACTATGTGTTTTTAGAACTACACCTAGGAAGTTTCCTTTCTCTACAGAAAACAGGAGAACAGCCAAGGAGATGACACACAAATGAAAATGCTATTAAGACTGTAGAAAACCTGAATGTGGGAAAATTAGCACACCTGAGCTGTCAAAACCTAAGACACTGCCTCTGTTTTGCTTTTTCCAGACAGCAGCACAATCTTGCTCTGACCTCTCCCTTCGTATCACCTGCCTTCCCAGGCCATCAGCAGCTCCCACCACCACCTGCTGCTGCTCCCACACTGGGCAAACAGCAGCAGCTGAACTCAGCTACACTTACAAGGTATTTCTTGCCCCAGTACCCGGTCCAGCTCTTGAGCATAAGCATTGTTTGCCCCTGAAAACCTTGCATTTGCACTTCCACAAGTGCTCACTAAGGTTGTTAGATCAAAATGGTTCCAAACACATCGTTCCTAATGCTGCAAACTCTGTAACTGTTTCCCAAAGTTACTCCTACATGGCTTTGCAAAGCCTAATGCAAAGGATGGCTGTACACCAGAGATAATTCTGGCCAGCTTTGTAAGACAAAAAGTCAGAATAAACACAAGTAGAGCACCAGTACTTAAAACATGTGATGCCCTCATCAGTCATCAAAACTACTGAAATGTAGCCCTGTTCTAAAAGATTAGCTGGTGAAGAACATGCTTGTTCTGTGGCCATTGATTTTTACTGGGTAAAGTAATGTGTCTTGTTTTTCTGCCAAGTATTCATGTACCAAGGCATTTTCTAATATCTTTTATTTTTAAATGCAGGATTGCTTAGGTTTTAGTGTAGAAAGTCTCTTCACTCCACTGAAATTCAAAGTATGTAAAACCACAGCTCTATCAATCATGCCATCTGTGTTAAAAATGCCTTTTTTTTTTTTNAGACTATTATATCATGTGCAGGTGGTAACATCTAAAAATGTATCACAGAAGATATATGTAAAACCAGACTATGCATTTTCTAGATCCAAACAGTAAGTAGAAATGAACCCATGCTGATCTAGCTCATACACCTCTTGGCACTGGAGGCTTCTCACTAGACCTGCAACCCTCATGCTGAAACATCGTTTCCAGTAATGAAGCACACAGCTCCCTACACTTGTTTCATACCATCAAACCAGATAAAATGGCTTGATCTCTTCCAGGAAGGAAAGAGTTCAGCACTGGATTGAGGAGTCAGACAAGCACCATATGGCTAGAAGGGACAGGAAGACAAAAGTGAGGGCTGAACCACCTCTCTCAGTGGCAGCAAGAGTTACATTGGGTCAGCTGTGTTGTCTAATCAAGTATTGTAAATCAATTAAGAGTGAAGCCAATTTGTACACATGAATCTTTGTATTTATAAATGAACCTAAATATTCCACAGTAATATTCCATACGGTTTATTTCCTGTAGTACATGGATAGAAACCAAGGATTGGCTGAGCTCATTAGCCATGAAAACATGCTGTTTTATCAGGCAAGCTTTTGTCCAGCAATACAAAAAATGAGCAGTGAATGGATGAACCCTTCCTGCCCTATAAAACAATGGTTCCCCATGCAGGAATGTCAGTCAATGCCAGTTAACAGTAAACACGCTCTCTCAGTTGTTTGGAATTGTCACTAGGTTTGTACAACCTAAAAAATTCTCATGCATCTTCCCAGAATACTACATTTCTCACAGGTTTTAAAGAAATCAGAAAGCTGCTTTCTCTGCCTGAAGAGTATTTTCCCAGCTTTCAGTTTAAGCGGTGATGCTCAAGCAGAGCAGGGTGGCTGAAGACACCTTCAGAGGTGATCCTCCACAGATGCCTTCCTCACTTCTCCACACAAATGGCTGAGTCGCTCATCGTTCAACAGCCCGGGACAGTGAAGTACAGCTCATCCTAGGCAGACCCGATCCGGCCATGGTTTGCTTTAAAAAGGCACACAGCAAAGTAAAGCATTTCAGCAGTGACTCAGCTCTGTGTATTAATAGCCAGCCTAAGCTTACTGAAGAGCCTATAGTTGCCATGTGTCAGGGACAGGCTGTCGAGCTGGCTGGAAGCTCATCGCGCATCTTTCGGCACAGGGCAGCAGCATGACAGGGCTGACAGTACCCTCGAATGGGAGCACAGCTCGAGAAGGGGAAGGAGGGCAGGACGCTGCTTTTGAATCGGCTCAGGTCAGCTGCTAAGAGTTGAATTCCCTTGGTCCCCAGGAGGAAGTGGAAGCCCAGCAGCTGATGAAGTTGTGAAGAATTAGGCGTCTTTATACCCTCCATGCAAAGTGAGTGGAACAGAAAGCACTGCTTAGAAGAATCTTGTATAGTCATCCTGCACGCATGTAAATACCTGTGTGCAGAAATGAAGTACATGCTTTTGGTCACACTGGAAAGCACAGGGAGGTAAGAAATAAAGAGAGTTATCATAATCTGATTAGCTGTGTAATTAAGACTAAACTGGGAGATCAATGAGGGAAACTATAAGGAGGGTTTTTTCAGCACAGTATACTGGAGAAAAAATGCGAAATCTGGTGGAAATCTAATGGGATAAAGTAACAGATGGTAGGTGGCCACCCAAGGGACATGGAATATGCTTAAAGATGATAATGGCTAACAATATGATTAAGAGTACATACAATCTCACAATGCACTGCATGGAACTGAAATGTAAGTACTAAGGCCGTAAACCCCATAATATTATAGATTAGATTTACATACTTTCACAGACACTTACAAGAGAAACAGGAAGAACACTTACAAAAAGGGTCTATATAACACAAGTATCTGGGCTATTTAAGGGAAGGGCTCTTGTCGCCATCTCGAGAAACTGGCACATAAGTGTCTACAAGTACGATATAGGACCACAGGACATATATAACAACAAACAACTGACTCATTTTACAGAAAAGAACAAGTACAAACCACTGTCATCTGAGTGACCTGAAGCCTACCTGACATCACTCTACCGTCCTGTAAGGACTCTGGGGGAAAAAGGTAGATCAAACCCTATCCACTTTTTCAATCACGAGTACACCAGCGGCTTCCAGCAAAATCTCCCACATAACCCACTGTTCTCCCAGTTGGTACACACGCAGGAGTAGGGACTGCAGTCTAGAAGCTGGACACACAAGCAGGTCAAGTCAAGATGGCCACTCATGCTCAGGCAATGCTTTCAATTTTCTCTTGTGTACCATCAAATTTGCTACAGCAATCTCATGAAACTATGGTGGTCCTGTGCCTTCTAAATATTTGCCAACAATTAAATAATACCTATAAACAATACAGCTCAACTGTAGAACTGCTTATTTTTCCACAAAATAAATAAACATTATATATAAAAACTCCAGACATATACAGATAGATGGATACACACGTACATACAACAGAGTCTTCAATGGAGTAAATGTAAACAAATTATAAAAAGGATATAAACCAATGCTGAATTTATTATAACCCAGTTATTTATGTAGATTTATTTTAAAATATGTCTGATTGCATTCATAGCACTGATGAAGACAACAGTAATGCACTAAATATCATTAAATGCTTAAACTAAAATTCCTCCTTGATCATCCCTTCACAACCACTTTGATTTTATTTTGCCACCCCAGGAGAAGAATAACCTCATAACCAGAAGGTCACAAAATTCTTACTCTGTTATGAGAGCAAACTAAATAATTTCCAAAAGCAGAGTCCTCTTCCAGGCACAGTCCTGCTTTTGGCTCTCCCATCTCCAACTGGCACTAATTTAAATTAGGGGACTGGTAGATTTAGCACTTCAGCTGATATCAATTACTGTTGTGTCACACAAAGCATTCCCTGAAGTAATCAAGAACTAAGCTGCTTATGGAAGTAGTGTAAAAACTGCACTAGAAATTAAACAGAAGCCAGTACACAGCAGGGACATAACCATCCCCTCTGTAAGAAAAAGAGATTTAAATGGGCAGCTGCATTCTGCATCAGCAGAATTACAACCATTTCTGTGAATGATTTTAAGGTGCATAGAGAGGTCACTGTGTTCCGTAGACTGGGTTACTGCAAAGCCAACAGATAATAACTACACAGAAGAAGTAACTGGGCACTGGACTGCCTTAAAACAACTGAAGAGAAAGAGAATAAGCCAGAATGATGCTGACTCTGATGCAGCTTCAGAGCAAGCATCATCCTCTAATTTACTTACAACTAGCTTATGAAAACTTTCCAGTGTTTTTACAACCATAAAATCCAAAAAACCAAGCCCCAAAACACAGATTTTTTTTTTATCCCAGTGCAGGAAAATGGCAGGAGGTAATGAAAGTGGGCCTAATTAAATGTGATGTTAGGAACCAAGGAGAAACACACTCTTCAGAAGCCTAAGTTGTAACAGCTGTCTTGCACGGTTGTGCTTGTGTCTGTTCTTGGGATCCCCCTTCAATGGCTTCTGCCCAAGGACAATTTTGTTTTAAGGATGCTTAAAGCAATACTTGTCATTTAGGGCAAGCTCACTCAACTGAGGAGACAGCTCAAGTCATTGCGGGCCCCCCCTGCTCTGAAAGGGCAGATATAGTTAGGCTTCCTGGCACCTTTCCATCCTACAGTTTCCTACCGCTATTACACTGATGATTCAAATCTAATTTTAACAAGCAAGCAAGCCTTCTGCTGTCAGCAACCATTGTTCCAAGACAGAAGGAAAATACTTTAAGCACATTTTCGTGCCTTTCAACATCTGCATTCTTGTATTGCTTTTGTTCCTGGAGAGGGGCACGGAAAAGGAAAATAAGAGGAGCACTTCCCAAGATAAGGAGCTAAGATATCAGTGTTGTCATTTATCATTTCCTAAACAAATTTAATTTTCCCAAACAATACAGGGGTGGCAGAAGGGTATTATTTATTTAAGGACTAATGCTTTGAAAATCTAAAAAACTTGCTAGTGTAACAAAGCAAGATTCAAACCATATTCCCCTAAGAACACATAAAAACAATGTGGGTTTTTTCTTTTTTCAAAAACAGAAAAGTATTTTCCACATACTTTGATATATTTCAGTCCTACACAGCCACAATACTTATTTTTTAAAAGAACTAAATATATTAATCTCTTTACAGCTAAGTTTATGTGTAAATTAAACTGCTCTACCAGTTCAGAAAGAATCTAAAAATTTCCTTTATTATATACTATCTCACTAGATGTGACCATTCACCATGTTTCTAAGTTGGCCTCAGAGATCAGAAAAAGGAAAATAATTTGAATATTCTCTTACATATTTTTCAGATGGCCTTCAAAAGCCAAGTCGACACAGAATAACAAGCTGAGTTATTAGCTGTACAGCAAAACAAATCATCCCATAAAATGTGCATTATCAGTAAAAAGTTGCAAGGCGTAAGACACTCACTGAACATACTTAGTTCTGAAGATTACTGTAGAAGAAGGGCATAAACTCGGTTCCAATAACCATGTATAAGACAACAATAAGCATAAAAAAGTCTTCCAGGCACAGAAGAAACAGCTCAGTTTATCCTGAGTTAGCACATTCAAGTTAGTTGTATGACATGTCCTGATGTTTATATAGAACGATTTTAATGAATCTGCAACAGAAGATTCAATGTATCTGCAGGTCTCCTAAATAAAACAAATGCTATACTGTGGTGCTGAAATACGTAAGGTATTTCCATTACCTAGAATTCATATCATAGAAGGTTATTTATGCATTGGAACAGGAAATATTTAATAGCAGTTAACACCCTAAAAGGTGCAGAAAATGTTACCTGTGCAATACACTGCTATACTCTTGTCTCAATGGCAGCAGTCAGAACATGGGGATCAAGTGTTGCAGTCCCCTTAAACAGACCTTGTGGAACCTGCCCAAGGTATTTAATTTGATCAAGTCAGTGGCATTTGTATTCATTCACATGCAGCAAGTTATTAATCTATAAAAGCTAAGGAGTCTTTCATTCCTTCTTTTCCCCAAACTCCATTTGTTCTTCTATAAAATTAATGCCATAAATAAAATGTTGCATTTAGACCTGCTGTGATACTGCCAGGCAATTTTGCTGCAGACAAAGGTCAAGGAAAAATGTATTAAAAAACAAAATAATTTTTTTTCCAAATTCCCTATATAAAAGAACAGTGCCAAGCATTTAAATAAACTCTTAACATAGGTCAATCCGTAATGGGCTTGTAAGTGAGCTGTGTGTTTTAAGAGCTAACCTTCGGAGCATTACTGAACTATTTCTTGCACAGCAACTACTGTGTTGCAACCGCCCTCCAGAAACCTGTGACCATCGTCTGAACTAAATAACCTGCATGTATGAAAGCCCAAACCCTAACTGAAGGCCTTAATAAGCACGAATCCAACAAGAAACACAAGCTACCTACTACCTCTACTGGGTTTCCTCAAAAACACGAGTTTTGAAACTCAAACATGCAATTCTTGCATTAAATATAATGTTCAAACACTGAAAGAAATCTGTATTTTAGAAATTCATCTGAGCTGGATGTAAAAATTTCAGCTAATTCCTTGTCTCAATTTCAACAGTTTTGCCAGCTTTGAAAGAGCTATGATTATTGGGGGAATAACAAAATCTGTTTCCTGTTTGAATTCTATCTTTTTCTTATTTCCAGTGCATCTTTTTATTTCCATAATATCCAAACAAAACAGCCTTCTCATATCATAAATCTTCACATGGTTATTACCAGATGATGGCCAATTCCTAATTTCAGTCTTCTTTTAACAAAACAGATTGGATTTTATGTTTTCTACTAGAAAGATTAGCTCCTGCAGAACAACTGAACTATCTCTGCAGTAAATCCAAATTCTTAGAGCTGGATGTATGAGTCCTGCTCATCCACGCTGCACCCCCAGACTAGCTAAATATCATCCATTCCATACAGATAGCAAACACATTTTTTTATTGGTTAGTCTTGCAATCTTACATGAAAACATCGTATCACTGAATGGGAGACTTACATGCAAGCTGTACAGTATGGCCACAATGCACCTTCAGGACACACGAAGGACAGCTTCTGAAGGAGCTTTAGATATTATGGGCTTGCACAGATTAAAACAAGAAGACATAACTTTGCTATTCCTCATCACTATCTTTACAACTGAGTAGGGTAATGTGAAATAATGAACCGAGTAAGAGCACAGTAAGACAATAAGAAGCTAACACCTAAGACCTCCTGGAGATCCAAAATAGGGAAACAGGAAAAAATGCTGATATTTAGTTCAGAAACAGCTCAACATAGCTTCTTCCAGTGACTACAACTGGAGCCAGTAACTGCTGTATTTGCTTACGGATTCAGTCAGTATTTTAGGGACAGCATCTGGAGAGGCTTCTGCAAAAGCAGGCAAGTACTTCACGTGTGTTATTATCATATAGTATTACCAGAGACACAGCCCTGTGCATCTGGCTTCAAAGCAGAGGAGGTACTGCAGCCACTGCCTTCCTCATGGCAGGTGTGCACACAAACCAATAGGCTATTTTAGATGGATGCTTAACATTGACTTGATAGATTAGAAGTTGCAGACACAAGGTCCTGGGATTTAATGCAACGAAAAGCAAAAATAGAAAACAAATGGAAAGCAAGGTATGGCTTGAGAAAATGCAAGATATAACATGTTTGGCATGAAAAAAATTCAGATCAGTAATAAGGAAGGTAGGGAAGGAAGGGAGAGAATGCACTGAGACATAAATGGAGGAGGTAATATGGGCAGTCAATCTAAAGAGTAGAATTTTGAAAAATAAAAGCACCAGGAATCATGCTAACAGAAAAAGAAAATATATATTCTCTACAGATTTAGGAGAACCTGTACTCCTGAATTTCCTGATTAAATGAAGATGGGTCTCTCAGAAGCAAAAGGGTGAAGAACTGACACTTGAGTGAAGGAAAAGATACATTTTTTACAGGTGAAAAATGGTAAAGTGGGGCAAAGAGATAGTGGGGTAATAGTTGACAAATATCTAAAGGAAGAATGTGCATAGCAGAAAGATGATGACATTTTCTAACATGGAAAGTCAAGAAGGAGTACATGGAAAGTGGGGGGGGTTCAGTGGTTTGTTTTTGTTGGGGTTTTTTACATAAAAATATTGAGGGACTAGAAGGAAAGGCTTTTTGGAGGGGAACAACTGTTGGCCTGTAAAAAGCTGCCAGAGGGAATACTGCAAAGCTACTGCTGGACTAAGTAACAGAAAATGCACTGATGGGAGAAGTCCTGTACCAGAAGGAGGAATGCCTTGGACAATGTAAAAGACCACTTCCCAGTCCGCTTATCTGTACACTAAGCATACAACTAAGATATATTACCTGAAAATCTGTGCTCCCTTTTTAATACAACAGTAATGTACTTTATTACTGATTTTAACAGGCTTTAATAGGAGGAAGCATACATTCAATTATTTTATTACATGCTTTGAATATAAATGGTGAGCATCTGCACTCCAGTTTACTCCTTCCGTCCTCACGCTCTCATAAAAACAGCACTGGCACATTTTAGAATTCAGAGCAGCCCTGCCCAGCCACTTTCTTGGCTGGTTTGCTGGGATCTATATATCCAATCTAATTATTTTGATTCCCATTTCCAACCCTATCAGTGGTGCAGTGGTGCAAGAAATCAAAATGCCAGTCTCCTGAATGTGTTAGAACCTAAAAGCTAACAGCTACTCATTTGCAGAGGCATCACTGCACGGCCCAAAGCCCCTGTCACCAGGCAATTTACATTCAGTGTTCTGGATGTGACTTGAGAGGGGTTTCCCAGTGTACCAATACAGAGCATTTCACATAACATTTCAGATATGCTACAGGTTGTTGCATCATCTTATTTTGTAACAGCATAACTGACTAACAGAAAAACCCCCAGCAACACTTTGTTCAAATTTTGTCTCTTTTTAAAGACTCGAGTCCTTATTCTTTTTTACTTTTCCCCTTTGTTTTCTTAAAAGGCAAAAAATAGGATCATACAAGCTTATCTTCCCTTAAGTGATCAGAAGAGAGAGTCAGCAATAATCCTGCCAAAACACCTACTACCCTCTCAAATCAGGGGGATCATATGTTGCTCAGTAGCTGAATTTCCCTGTGGGTCTTCTCTCTGCCTATAAGCTGTCCCCCTCTTGAATTACAGTCTTACTTAGATTACTAATGCTCAGTTACACCAAAAATACTCCCATTCATTTCTCCAGGTTTTACAAACATGATAACATGATTTGTGTTTAAATATAAGCGTCACTGTTTTACTTTTTATTATGAATATCATATGTTTGGCAAGCTGTCTGACCTTCCTTATGATGATGAATGCTGCAGCAAACAATTTGCTGTATCTTTAAAGAAATGGCCAATTCAATTACATTATGCCAGAAGCTTTCAAATCCCTCTCTGCCAAATGTCTTTGCTATATCCTGCCACAGACAGCCCATTTGTATTCCAGCACAGTAGGACACTTGTTTTGTTGAAGCACACAGCTCTAGTTAGGTACTATCAACAGAGCAGTATTTCAGTTCTCCAGCTCTGTGCTTCTTCCACCCCCCTTCTACCCTTGGTTATCAGGATTTTCAATTTTACTGACCAAACGTGTATGCATTACTAATTATGTGCATGAAATGCAGTAGTTATCGACTGCTACAACAAAATACATTAGTGACCAATTACAGGAGTTCTTGGCAGCAATGGTTATCATTTTAGTGGATTTAATCATTGCACTTAAAGTGAAGCTTGAGATTCCCTTTGAGATTACACCACTAATTGCTTCTGTTTTGCCAGTTACTGCATGAGCTGTTTACAAAAAGGATCACTAAAGATGCTTTCTAAATATGGGAAAGCAGCAAACAGATGAAGCCTCCCGTAATGAGTGTCATTGTCCCCCCGCCCAGTAAAACCACAGTGTCAATTTATTCATACCACAATGCCCCTCTACGATCCATATCCCCCCTGTCACCACCTGTTTCCCTCTCATTTCTTCTTATTTGGGCAGGCAGCAGCAATACAGCTGCACTGCTGTTCATGTGAATCGTGCCACACACTATCATTTATTTATGTAAATAGTGAGAATATTACACTGCAAAAATAAAAAAATGTTTTCCCCTCTCTTCTATGTTTGCAGAGAGGATACTAGCTATTATTAGGATTATGACAGAATGTTTAAGTGGTCTTAGACCTTAAAAAAAAAAAATGCAAAAAACCCCCACCTAGGCCAAGTACATGATTTATTACAAGTACAATACCACCCTAATAGGCTTCCACTCTCCAGGAATCCCTAAAAACAAACACTCCCCCTCCCAAGAAATTTGTAATATAACATATTGTTCTTTGAAAGCCCACATCTACTTCCAGATCGCCAGTAGTGATGAATTATCTGGTTTACAGCCTCATAAAGCAGAAGTGTCTATATATTTTAATGCTGAGGCCAACCACAGGACTTTGGTACCTTTCAAATGTAGTGATATACAACTTTCCAAACACCAATGAAAGGCTTTAGGTGAAACAAAGAGATGTAATTTCATCAACATTTTAAAATCTGATCAAAAGAAGTAGTCTTTCAAAGACAAAAAGAATGGGGAAGGATTACAACTACAGTTTTCTTAGCTGAGAACAAGCTATTTTAATAAATAAAATTGTTTAAATAAATTTGGCTCCTTTTCATTAAAAATTTCAGCTACTAAAGCTTTCCATTATTCAAACACCACTTTGTGAACAACAAAGAAACACTCTCAAAAATATAAAAATCTCCCAATGATCCTCAACAAAAATTTTCTCATGAGATTAAAAAACCTCCTATATTTGTCTCAGCAAACATCAACATTTTTAGGATTTCAATAGATGCTAGGTTGATAAAACTTTAATTAGAAACTTAATTGATCTCTGGGAGAGCAATACTGTAGAGAAAGAGTTTTAAATCCCCAGAGACTTCCACACTATAAACAGCAGAGCATATGACATCTTTAAAAGCTGTCAGAAACCATACAGTGTGATTTACAAAAATAATAACAATCTCTGTGAAATTAACTGCTAAAAGAAGTTGAAAAGCTTCATCCTACAGTATCAACAGGCTACAGCAACAGTACCAGTTGGCTTCACTTCAGCCTCCAAATACAGTACGGACTTGTACCTAGCAATCCCTGGAAAAGAACAAAATGCAGCAGGAGGAGAGTTACATCACAGATACATTTATCTTGCTTCATGCCCAGATGCAGATTTGCACAAAACCCGTTGATCTTTCCAGAACGGCAGGCAGAAGAACTGCTACACACAGGATGTTCTCCAAACCAAGGCCAGTTCATTTTCATGCTTAACAGAGAAAATCTTGCCCCAGGGCACTCAATTTCAAGTCTGAATGAGAAAATCTGTAGGTGATGCAGTAACTACAGTAACTGGCAAATAATAAACTGGGTAAAACACCTAGAGATCAATCCTATATTCATGAAGGAACAGACTACACATTTCAATTGGATTATCCCTATTTCTTAGTTCACTAGTTCTTGACTTCTACCTTATTAGACAACAATGCAGGACCATTTTCAGGTACGAAGTAACATAACACTGACACGGTATATTTGTCAAGGCACAGTACCTTTGTCACTATACCTACAGGTCCTCCAGTCCAGCAGAATGACTGCCTTTCTTTTGTATGGACAAGCTCCTGTCTCGTGTACACAGGCACAAAATCTAAATTATAATTCCAAGAAGACTGCAATTGTACCTGGAATTTCTAGTGCTGCCTTTCAAATGAGGAAACAGGAACAAAGCAGGAGAAGAAAATATTCCCAAAATGAACAGCTGAGCTTATGTAGCACCCAAAATACAAAAGGTTGGGAAATAGCTGCCTTTCATCACTGTCAAAAGCAGTAGACTAAAATATGCAGAGTAGGACTGATAACACAGGAAATAAATGAAAACATTTGCTGCATGTTAGCATAGAAGTTAAAAGAAACACGGCAAAAACCTTTCTCAAAGGTCCCTGCTGGATTTAAAACAGAGCTGTTGAGCCAACTGTGATTTCAAAACATGCCACTATCATTTAAGAACACTGAACTTCTCTTCTTTAATAAACCTTACACCTGTTCACTAGTCCAGAGATCTAATTCCTAAAACCATACACAGCAAGTGCAAGACAAGGAACCAGAACTTCAATGAGGACTGCTAATGCACAGGAAAGCTATCATACAGTCTCAGGCATTATTGTAATTCAGTACCTAACTTACAAATCAAAGAACGATAATGCTAAATGCTGCCATGATGTATTTCTGAGAGAATTAAAAGTCTTATGTGTATACAGCTCACAAAGATTGGCATACTTTTAAGTTACATATTTAATTCTCTTTAATATTGAAAGCAATGAGAGACATTTTTGTCTACTACTCTATTGCAAAGATAAACACAGTAAATACTCTAGCAAAATGAAATACACTTTTTTATGCGGTGATGTGATGGATATCAATTTATAAGTTCACGCATTAAGTACAAGAATATCAATAAACCACAGCACAGATTTGGAATAAACAGCACTGGTAACAAGTTTAGACCAGATTAAATTGAGAGACTTTCGGCTGGTAAGTATTGTTTTCAAAATTTAACATAGATACCAGTAAGGATATTCAGCTTAGTAAAGCTTTCTAAAACCAAAGATAATTCTTTTAGCATGAAAAATGCCAGCAGGAAGAAAGGCTCCAGCTCTAGCAATTGTTTCAGAAAACCCAATTAACTTGCCCATTTTTAAAAATATGTTACCAGTAGAAAGAAGTTTCACGCTGTAAAAAATTTATCTGCTCATTAATATTACAGACATGTCATATATGAATATGTATGACTAAATAACGGCATTACATAATAAGTAATGCATCAACATACCTTTTCAACATGGAAAATAACTTTTTGCAACCAGAGTAAGGCTTGGATTGCCAGGAAAGAAAGCTATGTGGATAAATGGAAAATACTCTTCCTGCCTTTTCAGAAAACTGCATAGGCTGGCTTTGGGACTGGGGGCCTCCAGATGCCAAGGAATGGCTACCACATGCCCCACCCAAGCTGACAAAGAGGAGCTGTCCCTGTCCTGTTTTAGTGGAAGCAAACCCAACCAAGACAATGTTTTTTGTCTCGAAAAAAAAAACCCTCATGAAATGAGCATTCATCCTTTCTAAGACAACTTTCCATGAGGTCATCTTCTCAGCCTTCACCCTCTGATGACCTCATGTTTAACCTGGCCTGACCTTCAGTTCTGAGTCTCAGTGCCTTACTATGGTTACAAACCAGCAACATCAACTTAAGCTTTAAGAAACTCAGAAATTATTCTGAAGATAAATAACTGAAAAGGCAAAACATCAAAATACCAAGAAATCCTGCTTATAAGCTATGTTTCATTCTATGGAGACTTCAAGGGTAGCAATAAGAAGAAAGCCTACCAAAAAGCACTGAAGGTTCTATACCACATTCCCTCCCTGTAGGTAGCCCTACTACTTCTGGTCTTTGTCAATTCAAAAGCCAAAGTATTGTCTCAAGTTACAACTGCAATTAGGCATGGAGATGCTGAAAATTATTTCACAGTTCTAACATTTTGTAAAGCTGATTTCCACTAAGCATTAACTTACTCAGGTGCAAGAACAGTCAAGGTCCCCAGTTTCCCCCAGATTTTCCCTTCAGGCCAGTTTTATCCTTAGGTACCTGTGCACAATAAAAAAAACAAAGAAAAAATTAATTTATATTACTCCTCATAAGTTCATCTCTTGATTATATCAATTTTTATGGCCCCAATTTAAAAATTCAGATCTCCAGCTATTCTCACAGGATTATTTAACTCAATATGGTTAACCAGAAGCAAACTCAAAGCTGTCTTCCCCATGTAAAAAACTGGGTTTTATTTGACCAGTTATATATATATATATATATATATATATATTTTTTTAGATTTACCGTGACCCTAAATGAAAGAGTTTTCTGTAAGAAAACTCATGTAAATTCAACCTAATAGAAGGTGGGATTGCATGATTTAGGTATATTTCATCACTTGTTTTCAGAAGTACAAACAGAGAGCACACAGTTAAGCCTTTGTTAGCCACATATTTAAGCTACCTTAAAGCTGTCAACATGTGACAAGCAAATCCTACATATTCAATTACTGCTTTAAAAATTGAAAGAAGGTTCATGTACAGGTGCACTGTCACTTCGTTAGGAAGCTCAAAAAATAGTTATTCTTTCTCCTGGCACTAGTATGAATTAAAGAAACATTTTCAAAATGTGCCATTCAACCATATGGAATCAATTTTTGCAGACATATGGAGCTCCAATTAAATAAGTGTGGCTTTGCTGACACAAAAGTCCACCTGCACGTATTCAAATTTTCCAAAATTAGACCATCCAATTTAGAGCAGCCCGTCTAACAGTAACAGAGTAGAAAAGCAATGTATTTGATATGACACAACCTCTGTAACCAGTCTCCTTAAACAGCAATTGCAGCCTTACTTTTGACCATGGTCAGGACATAATCAGATAAGATTGAAGTAGTTCCCCTAAAATACAGCTCCAATTACATCAGATCAAAAGAAAATAATTTTTCATCTTCTCTATCATGCAAGTAAGTATATAATTGGAAAATTAAGCAAATTACAATTTTTCAAGGAAGATTTTACCAGAAGTCAACAGAAATTAAAAAACTGACTGTAACCATGCTTCCTAGATTTTACAGGTTTTTTGCACATATTTTCCCAGAATAAATGTATGAAAAGCATCCCTTTGAAAGAAACAGAAGTCAACAAGCTATATACAAACATCAACATCCTAACTAATCCTAAAATCTTAATACAAGATAGACATCCAGAGACGCGGAAACTAACAAATTTTTAAGCTAAGCTCTTCAGAAGTTTTTTTTTTTCTTTTTTTTTTAAGGATTTGCAGTTCATTGGGCACCCTTGTTCAAATCTAGTTTGACTGACTTTGTATTAGGTGATAATGCACAATTTTTTTCCATAGGACCCCAACCTCATTCAGTGAATACAGTAGCTAGAAGGGAGTAGTGAAAGTCTACCCAGTGGCTGCATTCCATATGGTCAAAGCACAGCTCTACACACTGTCTGCTCTGGGTTATCCTGTGCTGTTCTGAACAGCGCTCTGAGGACAGAAATGCCAGTTCTCGGACAGAGCTGCTCTTTGGTGCTGTCAGGTAACAACAGACCACGTTACAGCCCCCTGCAAGGGGCATCACGTGATCCCAGAGACAAGAAAGAAACTTCTGATTCAGGAGCATTACAAACTTTAGTGTTCAACCAGGCTCCTAAACCCCATTTTTCAGAGTATTTAGCTTTCTATAATACCTTAAACTAATTATCTGTCTTAGCCATATCCATCTAGTTGCCTAATGAAGGTGACACACATCTTCCCTCACTTGTGCACTGCCCCATTCACTATCTGTCTTAGGGTTTCTACAACAAATAATAGCATGTTTTCAGAGACCTGCCCTACTTTGCTGCAGTCTTCATACACATATGTTCCACTTGAAAAGACCATGCAATTCTGAGATCATAGAATTTAAACCTGTATCATAATGCAAATGCCCAGGAGAGGTCAGTTAACATATTTTAGATAATCTTAATTCTTCACTTTCCCAGCTTTGCAGCACTTGCTCTTTGTAACTCTTTGCTCAAGGCAGCTTTCTGGGCTTGGTTTAATTTTTAAGACAGTAGCCATTGAAAAGGAGAAGCTCCATCTTGCTCAATACAGACACTCAGTCTCCCTCAAAACTTGGCCACTTCTCAACCAAGCTCTATTATTGCCAATCCTGTGGACATGTGCCACTGCCCCCATCCACTCTCGTCTTTAGGCTCAGTTTCCTATTTGTGATCCCAGTCCTGCCTCCCTGCCCCTTTTCAGCCATCACTTCATTCTCAACAACTTCACCATATGATCTTTTGCTCCCACCCAGTAACCAGAGTCCTGTTAGCTTCCAGCTCTCCTATACTAGCGTTCCTTTTAATCTCTCAGCTTTCTGCACCCTTCACAAATCTGTTAGGTTTTCCATACCGCTTTGCACCTTCCAGTGTTCTTCCCACTTCTTTACTCCCCGCTCACTTCCCATGCTTGGCTCTTGCCCTGGCAATTTCCAAATTTCTTCTCAACAGCTAACTCCATGTGTTTTCCTGGTTCCTACACAGCCTTTGTGATTAGCGTGCCATAGCTATGGCTGCTACGCTTTGTGCTGAACTCACTTCTAATGATGGGTGTTAAAGAGATCTGTACAAGGGCTAATGAGCAGGAACACTTAATTTCAGGATCCCAGAAGAACTGGGGCAGAAGAAAAGCCAAACCAGCAGCGCAGAAGTAGAATTTTATGCATTTAAATACCTCATTACAGACACCTATATATTTAGATATCAAGGCAGCTGTATGAAGGCTTTGTGGACTGTAGCTACTTCTGTCTTGATGTTAGATTAACATCATCCACTCTTTTTAATTAAAAAAAAACCAAAATTCTACAAGGAACCAAAATAAAGTTACTTAGAGTCTAAATCTCAGCCTAAACTCAATCTACATCTCAGTTAACAGCAAGTTACTAATACTTTTTAAAATCATTTTTTCTGAAGACAAAACAGCCCTTGATTCAGTCAAATGTATTAAGCACTGTGGGGGAGAGAAGAAGGGCTTTTAATTAAAAACAGGGTTTTCTTGGCATTGTTTACCAAGGATAAGTGTTCTTATCTGTATTCTACAGAAGAAAGTAGATTGTAGCACACCTTCATCTATTTTTGCCAGAAAGTATGAACTAACCAAAGACATCTGCCTATCCTGTCTCAAACTTCCTTGCCTTTGGTGTGTAGGTGGGTTAAGAACACTTAGGCTGAATTTAAGGTGATTTTATAAAATCACAGAATCACAGAATACCAGGTTGGAAGTGACCTCATGAATCATCTGGTCCAACCTTCCATGGCAAAAGCACAGTCTAGGTAAGATGGCCCAGCACACAGTCCAGCCACATCTAGGTAAGATGGCCCAGCCAACAGTCCAATGCTGAGGAACCCACAACTTCCCTGTGGATATTAATCCAATGGCTGATTGTTCCCACTACCCCTCATCTTTTCCACGGGACTCCTTGCAAAAAGGGAGTCTCCACCATCCTTGCAGCCCCCCTTCAAAGAGCCCCCCTTCAAAGACTGGAGCATGGTGATAAGGTTTCCCCTAAGCCTTCTTCTCACAAGGCTGAACAAACTCCATTCTCTCAGCCATTCCTCACATGGCAGGTTCCCAGCCCTTTGATCATCTTTGCAGCCCTTCTCAGGACCATCTCCACATGGTTTTGCACACTGAGGACCAAAACTGAACACAGCACTCCAGGTGTGGCCTGGCAAGCACTGAGTAGAGTGGGACAATGACTTTTATCTCTGCTGGTGATGCCCTTGTCGATGTAGCCCAGCATCCAGCTGGCTTTCCTTGCCACAGCAGCACACTGTTCTTTCATACTGAACTTGCTGTCCACCAGAACACCCACATCCCTTTCCACAGAGCTGCTTCTCACATGGGGAGATCCCAGCGTGTGCTGCACTCCTGGATTACTGACAGATCCCTCCTATGCTACTACTGTATTACTGCTACTGTGGCCATCTAATAAGAGCATATTTTATTTAGTGAGTACAGATGAATTATTCTTCCAATATTGACTCTAAAAAGAAAAAATAACTCCCTGATTTAACTGAAAAAATCCAGTAGAATTATATTTAAATAGCAAATTATCCAAAATACTTAGGTACACAACAACAACACAACCTTTCAACAACCTTTTTGTGTGTCCAACATATAAAAACTAAGTATAAATGCAATATCATTAATGAACACAGTATTTACAAATAAATCACTCATTCCTCTGTTGAGCCACACTGAGTTAAGTACACTTTCATGCTGAAAGTGCTATCTAATTATCTTTATTTGATCCCAAATGCAACAGGGGAATGAAAATGTTCAAAATACTTGGATCTTGCTGATAAGCACTCAACATTGAAAGGTATGTGTTACAATAATGTAAGATGGTATTCATTCTTATTTCTTCTGATGAGGTCTCAAACAGTCATATGAATATATTCAATTCATACAACTGCTTGTTCTTCCACTTCTTATATTTCCTTATGGTGTTGAAGGCAGAAAGAGATTTAGTTATCCTGACTCCCATCTCCAGTATTGCCTGACCCAGGAAATTCACCACTGTCACTTCCCATGGAGAAAGGAGGACAGTCAACATGAATCATGCTCTGGGAACTAGGCTTCAAAACCTAACTAATGCAATGACTACAACTCATACAGAAGCCAATTATCACTTGTGATCCAAGGCATTTCTCAAAAGTTGGCACTCTGAGTCTCCTATTAATCAGTATATTCACATGGGTTTACTAGCTAGGATAACAGGAAATTATTAACATAGCTATTAGTAGTGGATTGATTCTGAATTAAACAAAAACCAAAAAACCCAACACATACACACATTAAACCCCCCAAAATAAAAAAAGAAAAACCACTGGTAAACTGATCAAAAAGCCGTAAAACGACTGTAAGTATTTGCCTCCTTCTATTTTAGGAAATCTTTGTACTCTGGTTTTTTCCCTTCCTCACAAGTTCCTGGCATCCCTTGTACCACGATGTTTATATTCTAGTTTCCATCACCAGCAACATGAAAAAGACACTTAGTGCACCCACACATTTGTCCCTGCCAGAAAGGTCAAGAGAATAATTTACAAATGAAGGTCCATCATTTTCCCCCAGAAATCACAAGTATGAAGACAAGAATCACCCCTTTCCCTACCTCGTCACAATAAAAAGTGCCTGTGCCTCCCCAAAGCCTGCAAGATGGAAGGAAAATAATGATTCTTACCATCTAATGGTTTCCTGGCATGGAAAATTTACCAATATAATGGTGACAGACTCATACAATGAACTAGTTTAATCTTCCATGAAAGGGTCTGGTGTGGGGGGTTCAGCAATAAAAAGGTTTTTTGCTTAACCACCTTCATCCAAAAGAATCCCAGCTCATGTCAAAACATCTCTCTTACTAGAACAAGAGGATTTCAGCACCATCACTATAGCTGTTGTAGTCTGGCTGGGGCTAGTTAACTTGGTCACACAGGTAAGTCCTAGAACATTCCAGCAAACAAGTGATCTGGGATTATACTTTATACAGCCTAAAGCCAATACTATTAACATTTCTTTGATCCTTGAGTTTCACACTTCAGAGAGCTGAGGGAGAGAGGAGGTGCTGATACCTTCAGGAACCGTTAATTATAGGAATTCATCATGAAGGGCATTACTAGAAAGTAATAGAGATGTTTAAATATAAACAATGCAGTTGCTGTCACACAATTGTCCATGAAAGGTTTCAGTGCATTTCTTCACCCAGACTGATGATCTGTAAGGTGTTCAACAGGAAAGAAATTTACCACAGTATAAGCCCCTTCCACTAAAACATAATCCCTACCACGTTTTTTGTGCTTGATTTCAAAGTAAATTTTAAATCAGATCCATTTTAACAGTTTAATATAAATTTTATGACCAGAATTTTTAGAAGATTTGTTATTACATTTAATCAGCCAAGTAAAAGTACAGTCTTCTGAACTCAATTCATTTTTGAAACAGAATTCACCCTGAATGGGAGCTACAGCCTTTTTATGGTAAAAAATAAAAGTGACATTCAACTGGCCTCAATTATAATATTAATTATCTACTCAGAGTTATTTGTCTCCTTTTGAAATATGTGTAAAACCACATGGCAAGTTACTGGCAGAAACAGGAACAATACTTTACTAGTACTCTTAACTAGTGCTCTTCCTTGAGAGTGCACCACTGCCTAACAAAGTATTTTACAAATATCCAGGTTTTCATTATAGCCATTCCCTATAACATTTTTAAAATTTTTATTACAAAGTCACCTAAAGTATAGAGCTTTTTTCACAGCCAACTGAATGTTTGGTGGTACAATATGGCCTGAGCCTATCAACACCAGGAAGTTCTATCTTACTTTTTAATCTGGCCCTCCAATTAAACACTTGAAAGGAACTTTCTCTTTAAACTCTGTCCGGAATAAAATCTAGAAAGCTGTCACCCATCCTTTATCAGCCGCTTTTTTACTTACTAATTTAAGAACAACACTTCCTCTTGTTGCACACTTACCAGGAAGCAGCTATGCCATGAATATGTTATAAACACTATGTCCCTCTCAGGCTGCACAGCTTTCTGAAAAAACAAGACAACCTAAAGGAAGCACTTCTTTTTATCATCCTCTGCTTCCTGCCCACATTCTGGTTACTTAATTCAATACCAAAGGTAGAGCTTTTGAAAGAATTTCACATCTCATTTTGCTTCTGTAGTTCCCCCTCTGAGTCTGAGGTCATTGATGATAGGCTGATTTCCCTGCAAGTCTACTTTCTCACAGAAATGCCAAAAAAGCAAAGACAGAGTGATAACCGAACTGCAAGAGATCACTTACTGAGAACAATTCTTCTGGGCTACAGGAGGTGACAAATGACCGAGAAACTTCTCTGCATCAAACAGTAAAGTTTGAGTAGCAGAAAGAATGCTACACCTCCTCTGGATCATCAACCCAGCATTCCACTGTGCCTCAGCACAGTTCAGAGACATGGGATGATCCTTTTGGGATGAACGTGCAACTGCAGGCAGGCAACCACACGATGAACGTTCAGTTCTGCAGTTTCCATTGTGTATCTGCTCCACTTGTCCTAAAGCCCACAAAATGCTTCTCAATACCCTACAAAAGGCAAAACAGCTATAGGAAAGGCTATAATTACAGTATACTACAGCTTTACTACTGGCTATTTTCTATGTCTTTTGCAATAGCTGCATGTTTTTAATAATTGCTAAGTAGCAACTTCTCCTAAATGATCACAGTAAGTGGACCATGTTTAACACAACAAAAAAGGAATAAAAATATCTATTGTATGTTCTCTTTCCTGAGGGGACCCATTCATTCCTGACCCCAGATTGAGTAATTGGTTCCATGATCAATGTTAGAAGGTGGGGGCTAGAACAGGGGACAAGCAAAATTAAGTTGCTATTAAAGGGTTTGGGAGAAGACCAGAAAAAGCATGCTTCTCTTATCCACTAGCAACCACTGGAAATACTGAAGCATGTCGTTAGTGCCAAATAAATATAATCAAAACAAGCAGTTTCAGTCTCCCTTCAGACCCCTTGGAGACCTCAATACTTCAAATCCAAAGACTCATCTCATAATTTAACTTTCTACTGTCATTCCAGAATAAATCTCCTTTGCAGCTTATTAAACTGTCTTTGCACCTGCTCCAATTTTAAGTCCATTTTTCTGTTCACTGCAAAGGAAGATCATTGGACACAATAATCCAAATGAGGTCTCAGGAAGGCTTTACAAAATGCTATTAGCATTTCTCTCTCTCTCTACAAAAATATCATGTTTAATGCATCACAGAAGCACGTTAGACTCTTTCACAGCAGCATCATCCTGGTGCCTTAGAGCCATCTTAGTGGCATTATCACAGCACTTTCCCTAATTCAGACTGCTACAAACATTAAATCATCTATACAACCTCCTATGATGTTAACAGATGTTCTTCTCATTTTAGATATTTGCATGTTGAGATAAAGATAAGTGTGACCTGTCTGAGATGAGGCACTGAGGGCTTGCAGAGCTGAATTAGCAACTGAGACTTTCAGATTCTTAATCCTAAATATACACCTCTGAACTCCAGCAGCAAGCAGATGAACAACACAATGTACAGTTACAAGTACTCCTGGCACTCCACACCAAATGCCTGTGCCTGCACTCAAAAGTCATTTCTAAATGGATGGTTCTAGATGGCCACTTGTCTACCATGTAATTACATCAGCCTGCTGAGGAGCCACACAGAAGATATCCAGAAAGGCCAAACCTCCACCCACTTTGTCTCCATGTCCTCAGCCACTACTGAAGTGCCTTTTTGTGGCAATTCCATCCAGACAAGTCGCTAAGTGCTAGGCCACCTCCTCTCACACATACTTGCTCTTAGCTGCCAGAGCAAAAGCTGTTCAGTGACAACCACTTCTACAGAAGCTCACATCAACACTGATATAGTCTCCTGAAAAATGTTTTCAGGATTCTGAGTTTATCATTTGAACACTCTTTTTGAACGTTCAAAAATTTAGATCATACTGGAAGTGATAGTCTCCTGGTTTCACAAGAAAAAGGCACAAAATATCCAAAAATGCAGGATCACAAATTCAAAGAATCATGATGGACAAAGGGGCTGACTGGTACCAAACAGCTCGGTGGTTCCTACACAAGTCAGTATGTTGTAGCTACTCACATCATAGTGTTTCACTATTACAATCAAATAGTCCTAACAAAAACCTATCTTTGTGGGAAGTTTGCCCAAAACATGAACATTACTAGAACTAGACAAAACACGAACTTCTTTCCCTTAATGCTCAGGATCTTTTGATTGCCAAGAAATGCCATGCATGTTTTGCAGTCTCATTCCAAAAAGTACTTTTTCTACCAAGCAACTAGCAGAGCCAGAACTGTCCTGTGAGCTAAGGACATGGGAGTTTTTTTCTTTACATAAAGCAAGCATTCTAGTCAAGCAGAACACTACTTTCTCAGAAAATAAATATCCTAGCTACACTAGGACTTGGTTTCTCTTTTTCACTCCTTATCACATATATACCTTAACCTTTTCCTGTTTAGATCCAACTTCACAGATGAACCCACTACTGGTACTGGAAAAAGCTCACATATAGCAAAGGCAGACAGGATAACTTCTGCTAATAGCCCATGGTGTAGAATTCCATGTTAATAAAATGAAATACTGCAGCTGTGCAAAGCCTCGAGCACTACCTCAGAGAAATTGCAGACAACTCACTACATCACTTCCACAGATGAAATATGTACTTTCTAGATATTTATGTTTTCAGAGCACTTTCATGCATCACTAAGGGAAGGTATGGACCAGAAACAACTGAATTGGCATGACCCAGCATGTTACTGCTGGCCAGCTGAGCTGAGCCAGCTACAGGAAAAGGTAGATATTCTTCACAGCTACCTCACTGCCCAGCAGTGGAATGGAAAACCTGTACATGCTGGCTTAAGTGCAGGTCTTTTACTTTACAACAGAAGGGATGAAAATCCATCCTACAGCCAGTTCTCCCAAGGCTGATGATGACCCAGTTCATACAAAGCTGTAGTACCACTCAGCATTTTATTAAACTGCAGTAGTGTAATTTGTTCCAGCTTGCAAAGACAGTTTTCTGTCCTCTGTGCTCATTAGCAGATGTGAATGTATCAATTTGGCCCTTTGGTCTTTGATGATGGAAAAGTTCATGCTTCCCTGAAACTGCAGATAAATATCAGGCACAATTCTGGTTAGGTTCCAGATATAAAATATCTGGAATATAAAATACACATACTTTTGACTGAGTGCATGCTTGACTTATACTGACAAAAAGTAAGGAATCTGAAAACCAGGACAACTATTTCCTGGTGTTTGCAGTTGGGATCTATGTACTTTATATTTATATATCAAAATTTCATTGTCCATACAACAGAAATGTACTTTTTACTTCTAACATGGAATCTTCATGCAGAAAACTAGCAGCATATGCAGAAGAACTCAAAATTTACTTCTATTTGAATACAAATGTATGTACCTCTTATGAAGTCCCACCAGTAAAATCCACTTACATTCCTAGTTGGAAAATACATTTGTCAAGATATATTTGCAAATAAGGCATACGGTTTGCATGTATACAGATACTGAAATCTTTGTATGTATATCTACAAAAAAGAAGCATTGCAGTTTGCAAGCAAAAATGAGCAGGCAGTGTTTCAAACTCACAATGTGCTATGGCGTTATCAGGAAGGACAAGAATCACAGTGATTTACAGTAAATTACCCTAATTGGCCAGGAATGATACACAGTTATGAGATGAAATTAAGGAAGTTTGCACTGCTGCCTTATGGTGTTTGATCTTTCAATTAATGTCTCAAGAATACTGAATTGTCTATATCTGAGCAGTGTTTCTGATATTAGCATGAAAGCAAGAGGTTTTTTAAACCACAACACACTTGGACAAATTCTCATCAATACTTCCATTTCTAGTCACTAGGTCCCTCTCATTCCTTCTGACTAACCTTGCAACCTTATTTTTTAATCTTTATAACGAAACTACCAGAGCAAGAAAAAAATAAAGCATAAGCCCAACACAGAGCCTTATACCCATGTTACCAAGCCTAATACCCTTCAAATCCAGGGCATCTAAATCTCCTAAACGTGTCTTTATCTACAGTACACTCCTTTCTAATACTGAAGAATATCTTGCAATTAATGTATTTTGTGAATGCAGTGTGCATATATATGTATGATGTGAAAGTATAGATATGACACAGGATAAGGTCTCAGCATATGCAGATGTTCGGTGGGATAATAACCTGCAAACCAGAGACAATACAGTGTTGTTAATGGCCATAAAAAGGAAGAAAAACTACAAGAGGAGCATTCAAAAATTTTGAGTGGTATTTTACCAGGTTTGCTAAGGGCATGACTTCAGTAATGCTTTTGGCTTGAGCTTCCTAAATTTGATAAATTTACAGTAAACTTAAATTTATTCAGAAAATCAAAAGCAAAACACACAAGACCAAAATTATTTCCTTCAGTTTACTCTCTTGTATTATGCATCAAAGCAGCAGCATAGTAATTAAGATTTCCAAATACTACTCATTCCACAAAGAGACACTGAAGTTCTCCATACAGAGTAACCAGCTGGTTTCTGAAGGGCTGCACAGCACTTTGGGGTATCGGCCACTCCTCACAGCTTCGTGTTGTCACTGAACTTGCTGAGGAGGCATCTGCCCTTCATCCAGCTATTGATGAACAAGTTCAACAACACTGAACCTTGTGGGACACTGCTAATTACAGGGAGGCACCACTGGTTCCAGTTTATCACAGATAATACTTGGCAAGGTTACCCACATACAGAGTTTGAAACCAAACCATGCTGAACCTCTACACCAAGCAGACTCAGTCTTTTAGAAACACATTACAGCTGAGTAAAGGAAATAGCCTGAAAGTTCAGGAAATTCTCCACAGAGCAGAGTATCCCATATTTAGCACACAAAGCTGGTTGTTGAGATACAAAGTTACAACTTTTTAAAAATATCTGTAGGAATATTTGCATTACTTAGAAACTGCATAACTCCTAATATGAATTGGTTGGACCTAAATACCTGATACAGTTACTGAGCCAAATGGTGGTGAGTATTAAACCAGGCTAATGCCATTAAAAGCAAAAAGTATCTGTGTGGAATAAAAAAACACTGCAATTCAATTTTATATTACTCCTGCAGGACCTACTGATGAAGAAATGATTTTTTTTTTAAAAAAAGGTAATATCCTAGGAATTTTAATCTATGTATATTTTATTTAATAGACTCCTATAGTGCATATCAGACTAAACTGCCTCGTCAAAGCCTCTGAAAATTGGTCTAGATACAAGAAGAGGCATATTCTGCATAGTAAGACTTCTGAGAAAGGCTTTTTAAAGAAACACTTTGGAGAAATCTTATTTTTTCTAATAAGGCTCATGGGAGTGCTTTCACTGAAGCTATTTTTTATATAGAGATAAAAAATATTTTAAAGCTAATTGTCAGACACCTTCATACTTCTAAGAGCCAATGATTCCATGCCAGGATTTCTTACTATATGCAGCTGAACCACTGTTCACCTCAGCAATCTCCATGTCCGTAAAAATCCTTATCTGAGAAAATTTCATATGTGCTTTGGTGTTTGCAGGATTAGGTTTTTGGTTTGCAGCTGACACAAGTAAAATATCTATTTTAAAAAAAAGAAAAAAAATGTCCAGAAAAGATTATGTTATCTACTTAGAGCAACAGAAAAAGGATGCAAGATACTAACATTTACTTAAAGACCTCTATGCCTTCCTGATGACCAAGCATGCTAATGAAAGTTTACATCCCAATTATCCTAAATATCAATATAACAATAAAACAACCCATGTTATCTCAAAGAGCTATGACTCTATGCAATTAACAGTAAAACATTTCTTACAGGTATGAAGTTGACTGAAAATGTTGGTAAATAACTCAAGATACTTACCCACAAGGAGCATTCAAAAGGAGAGCCTTCTAATTTCCCTGAAACATCACCTGTACCAGTGACTAGCAGCCAGACACTGCTCTGAGTCAATTCCACCCAATCCAATACTAAGTCAAGGTTAGTGTATTGTAGCAGCAAAAGATAGTAAGAAAATTAGTCAGTGTATTGTTTTGGGGTACATCCTGTTGAGATTGGGAAAGTTAAATATGAGAGAGCAGAAAGACTCCACTCCGAATTACAGCAGGATACCCACTCATTTCAACATACCCAGAACACTGGAACTTTTGAAGGGAAACGCATAGAAGTAAAAGCAGTCACCAATGACATGATGGTTTTTCCATTAAAATGACTTGTTTTAAAACTTTTAAATATTTTAGAGCACTATTTTTAATACTTTTTTTCCCCAGCTTTGGATGCTCATCTTTTAAGTTTCCTCCTTTCAAAGACAAAGGAAGTAAAGAAAGTGCTTAGAATAAGGGTAAGACAGAAATTTAAATCAAGGGTCTAAGTAGTCTATCCTCTTAAGTTCAAGGAAATTAAATATTTTTTTCTATCTTCAGCCATTTTATTCTTTGCAGCAAGTATTTTTGCATGTTGTCAAAACAGCCCTTATCAAAATATTTGCAGTCTAACAGTCATGTTGACCCTGTGCAGTTTGAAGGAAAGAAGGGGTGAGTTGACTTCTGTGCAACACAAAAGTCAAGACTCTAACTATGCCCGCAAATATCAAACCAAAGCTAGAAAAGTATAACCAGTTTTGAAATAACAAGGCGATCTTCTTCACCTCAAAGAAGGTGCATGCATCATGGTTAAGATCTTACTGGGCAAACAGACATGGAGAATTCCCCATGATCTCTTATTCTCAGCTTTCCACACGTTTTTGTCAGTATTGTATAAAGTCTTTGTCAGCTAAATCCCTCCCCAGAGCTGCTGCAGAACTCCACTGACTTCAGGTCTCACCGTGGCCACCACTTAGGGCGAACTCTCTTGCAATGAGCCACAGTTTATGCTCTGACCTATTCCGTCAGAGTAGGTTGAGCCCTGCACATCACTGAAAGGACTGCCATTCATTACCTAGCAGCTCTTCAGAATAACAGAAGTAGAGCCCAGGAAAGTATCTGGAGAGAAAATGCAGATTCAGTCACAATGGTCATGAATTAAGAATCAAAAGTTTACCAAGAAAGGCAACCTCACAGAAAAAGATGTGATATTTTTAACATTATAAATGAAATGAGCACTGCTTTACATATTTCAGTGACACTGTTGATCAAGACACGGTATGTGTTTATATGGAACCAGTTTAATCCCAAATGGAAAGGGAAACATGAGGTACTTGTAAACATCATTAACACTACAGGCTGCAGCATAATCATTATAGACTTCATAAAAGCAATAGTGATTCTGACTAAAAGAGCTTTTATTTTCAGACCAGGCCAAGTTAAGAGCATATCTTTGTCTCACAGCAACATGAATATTGCATGTGCATTCCTGTATTTAGCCATCTTATGCAGTAGAGGTTAAAAGAAGCAGGTAAATATTGCCTGTAAAAGAGTGATTTTCTTGACCTTAGCATGAAAAGAAACCAAAAGAAGCCATAGTGGAGAAGGGGAGGAAATGAGTTTTCCTCTTTCAATCATTTAATCCTTTTTTCTTTCTTTTCCTAGTACAAGCCTTGACAAAGCCAGTGTAATACTATCCCATCACTCTGAGTGCAGGCTCTCAACTGTTTTGGTAATGAAGTATATACCAAAGGTTCAGGGAATCTGGGAAATGGAAAGACACACATGAGATTTCTCCACCTATCTTCTCTAATTAGCAACTATCTGTGGACCAACAGCACACAATTTGAGAACAGTGAGAGCCTACAGAATATATACACAATCCCCTGAAGTGAGGGAGGGATACTGAAATGGCCAGCCCTCCAGGGCTGAAACAAAATATGACCTCATCCTGAGTTCAAATAACATATAATGGACAGACTTTTCAGGCGAAGTAGGCAGCTGGAAACTATTCTACCTGCAAGACGACCCTGCTAAAGCCCAGGAACACTCACCTTTAACAAACTGACAAGGCAGCCTTCTCCTACTCCCAGCATTCTCCAGGAGTGGGGATGGAAATATGCGGAAGCCAGAGCAGAGAGCCCCTGGGGTACCAATCTTTCACTATATGGCGCTGTCTAAGAAACATGTCCTATGTCTATAAATTAAAGCAAACCTTAGGCCACTATGAGTTACAATTATTAAAGACACTTCACAAGAGGAGTTTCCTGCCTGGAGTCCTGACTATGCACATGGCACATCTGCTGCTCCAGCTAAGTATGCCTCAGTGGCAGGACAATGCCTTACATCAATCACACTCATTTTAAAATAATTGAAAGAACGATGCTTATTATGAACTGCAACTAATTTGAAAAATCTGTATTCAAACAAGTGACATTTACATTAAAAAATACAGGTAATAAAACCACGTTTCGCTTCAGAAAGCCAACAAGTGAAGAAGTAGGATGTCTCTCACTTTTAATTTTCAGTTTCACTACATGACACTGGGAAGTCCTGATTTAGTTGTAAAAATGCTGCTGTCAGATCTGGGTTTGGTAACTGATGGAAGCTTGCTTGTGTACAGAGAGCAACTATCTTAGATCCCTCAGTGGACCAAAAATAATCCTTCATTTACTTGCTTCTCTGAACTTTGCCAATTTTCCATTTGCTAGCGCTGGCCCAGCATGAGGATGTTTTATTCTGGAGTGACATTCTGGTTCTTACATCGTAAGTAGCTCTCCTTTGGACCAACAACCTAGAGAAGGGACTGCAGCAGCTCAGCAGCAACTGCTGTGCCCAGGCGTGCCAGAAAGCACGATCTCTCTACTTCTCCAGAGGGAGAGGTTACATTAAGTGTTCCCATATTTCTGTAAGCAAGCGGCAGAATGTGATTGTCCATATGTCACAATGGTGAGGGCCAACTGCACTCATGAAAGCTCCAGCACTCTCACCAGGGTGTCCCCGCTGTGGAAATTAAGGTGAAAGAGCTGGTGCCTGTGAACTTCCCATCTAATACAGGTCAGGTGGTATATGAACCCAGCTACTACCTCACAGCTTGGGAGTACTCCTGGGTGCACTGCATCATTGCAGGAATTTCCTTTACAGGAAATGCTTAAGTGCTCTATTTACTCATAGTTTCACTGCTGTTTTATCCCTAAATACACTTCTTTTTTTTGGTCTGGCTTCCTAATCACAGCCTTTAAGTCCATCACTTTGGTTTCCTGTTCCTTGCCTACAGGTGCAATTATTCCTGATCACTGTTTTTAGCCTCCATCAAAGGCACAAATTTCAAATAAGCATCACTGAACATTTGATTTGCTGAAGAAACGGTCCTCTTCAGTCACTGAAAGTCCAGTCAGATGCAATCACATAATGTGTTTACCTTCCACAAATGATCAGTTGCATCATTACCGATGATAAGAAGCCAAAATCTGCAATGGGGTGGGGAGGAGGGGGAATCTTTTTAGAAGAAAAAACTCAGCACACTTGTTTTTAAGGTATTCATCTAGAGATGACTGAAAATGCATTGTGCCCAGGGGCATCTGATACTAGGTCAATTAGCTCTCTGCACTGTCTCCATTTCAGTGTCTCATTGTCAGCAACAACAAGATTTTTCATCAGAGAAAAATACTGAGAAATGTCAAGAAACATCTCAGTGCAGAGACTGACAAAGAATTCTTTATGAATGAAAGCTGCTCACATGAGTAAAGCTGTAAGGACAACTTTTTTTTTCAGATGCCAGGATAGGAGGAGAAAAGACACACACACACTGTGAACACTTCCCAGTTAGAAACACCAATTAAAATAATTTCATAAATGCAAATGGATCTATACCATAAACTCTTAAAAGCAAATATGACTGGCAAAACTCTAATCCAATTATCAGCAGTAACAAAATATATGTATATGCTGCACATTTTCAATGCATCATACACAAAACCAAATTTTATAGCCCATCAAATAACAAAAGCCAGGTATTAGCCGTGTAGTTGAAAATAGAAGATAAACAGAGGCTTAACACACATGGATTTGCATTTGTCTAGAAAAGTACCTCCCTTGCTTTATCACAACTGTTTGAGAAGCGATAAATATTTAAATATCATTAGCAAAAAGCCATTATTTAACTGACAGTTATGAAATCATACTCTGAAAGTCAAGTCTTTGAGACAAAGTAATTCTGTTCTAGCATGGCAAATGCTTAGTTACTAGTGAACACAGAGCAACAGCAGAACACTTCACACTTGGCAAAGTTTGAAATAATATTATTCTGCTTCAGTAAGAATCTGTAAGTAACAAATGAGATATTTAACAAGCTATGCAGGATTTATTACCTTTGAAATGTTACTCTAATTTGCAAGATACAATCAGGTTTCCAAGGAACAATGCTAAAATATAATAAAGGATCCATATCTCATTCCTTAGCAACTCCTTCCATTTAATCATAAAAACAAGATAAATCCAGTTTGCCAAAAATGAAAAGATGGACGAGGCAGATAGGAAACAAATCAGTTAAGCACAGGCATCAGAAACTACAGTATGAGATGGCATACAAATCCTGTGGTTGACAGAGATAAATCTGTCAGATAAATTCAGAAGAATTAGAACTGACACTAAACCTAAGGTTTGAGCAGAAGCTAGTACCAGTGCACAACAGGAAGAACGAAGCAGAGATGTTTCAGACTTGTCTCTGCTTTGAAAATCCCCTAGCTTTACTGATTTTTGTCATCACTTCATCATAATTTTTACAACAGCGTATTTCAGAAAATAGTACGTTCCTATAACCTGGGATCTTGAGAACTGACAGTATTTGCATTGTCTGATGGTGCATTCTGAAAAGTAACACTATTGCAGTGCTCCTGAGAAATATCACACATAGCAAGTTCAAAGGAGACCTTACATAACATTCAATAAGCAAATGTGTAACTTGCTGTGAACACAAACTTCATTTCTGGCAAGGGATGATGATACAGTTCCCCTGCACCTCAAAATAAGGTACCCCTGCCTTATCAAAAAAGGGTAATATTTTATGTGTCAGAAGTATTATGCAAATCAGAAGTAATACAGAAATTAATTGTTAAGGAAAGTATTTGTGAGCCTGTTGCACTTTTTTTTTTTCCTTTTTGGGAGAGCAACAAGGTCAGAGAATCTTGGACAGCTACTGCTGCTAGGGGTTGCCAAAAAGGTATTTTTGCATTGTCTGAAGACCATGGCAATGAACATCTTCCAGGCACCCCTTTTCCCACTAAGCCTACACAGGCTGCAGCTCACCTCAGCCAGTCCTCACTGCCTCTCACACATGAAGTGTGAATAACTATTCCTCCATGACTCAGAGAGCAAGAGTACAAAAACTGAAAGAACAAGGAAGTTACCAACAAATTACAGAAATTCAAGGCAGTTTTTCCTGTAATATGATTAACCATCACAAGGAATAGAATGCAGTGGCTACCATACTTACTACCTCATATTGTCACCCTATAATGCCTAAGAGATTAAACCAGTTTCTGTCAATACAGCCTGATGATCAAGGGAGATTAAGGGAATTTAAGAAAGGCTCATTAACAACTATTTGACAAAAGGGGAAAACCATCAAGGCATGCAAAAAAGAGTGAAAACCTGAATGTTTATGTTGATATGCCTGGTGTAATTACAAATGAAGACTATACATTCAGCATTTTCTACCTCCTCCTAAACACCATGGTTTTGTTACAAGCAATGAGGTATTACAAGCTCAGCATTCCAGCACACCAGAGGGACTAATTAGGACAGCATTATGTAGTCCATGAGCTTTACCAGACCAAAACAAGCACCTCTGTATTGGACAGTTTCTTCAAATATTCTTCCAGTGGAAGACCCATTTATGAGTTTCTTTGCACAAAACTGATTTCAGTATGATCAAGTGATGTAAAGCAGCACTAAATGTAAGTATTATTTATCATATGTTTAAAAGGCCAAAAACTACAATAGCATTAGCAGATCTACTGAAATGTAAATGTGTCACATAAAGAGTTAATGCACTCCTACTCAACTACCTCAGTTTATTATTTGAAGCAACAGTCTTCTGATTATTGCAATATTTATTTCTGTCTCAGAAGAGAGAAAAAAAAACATCATGTGCCAAATTTTTTATGTGGTGAGATCTCTCCCTATAGCAGAGATAATCTTTAATTCAGTTTGACATACTGTTTTCATTACAACAAGCTTGCTTCCAGCATAATCATAACAGGTAAGGATTATGTTAAACCTTTTTCTCAGCTGAAGGCTTAGCTTTTCTTTAAGTGATGTCATGACCTTCTCCAAATAAATTAACCTGTCCAGTCCAGATGTTGACATTTCATATCAAAAAAGAGAACCACACTGTAAATAAAATGTAAAGAAATATGTGTCAGCAGTGACTTGGCAAACGTTTAAGACTGATGCAAGTATTTCTGGTATGAAAAACAGAAGAAAGCTGCAGGTGTGAAGAATGCTTCTGTGAAGAGGAAATAGGGCAGGCTGACACCTTAACACTTAGCCAAATACTGTATTTGATGAGAATGCAGAAAATCAGTTAAAATCATTGAAGCTACTACATTTTAGAAAGCAAAGCAGGAAGAGAATACAGAAGAAAAACAGTTTCTTACAGAGTTTGGTCTAGGGTGCTTTTGTATGTTTATGTGTGTGTGTGCATGCATATACACGTGTACACATGTGTTTGTGTGTGTACAGAAAACACCTCTGACCAGTCACTTAAAACAGCTTGCAGCAAAAATAAAGTACCTTGCATTCTCTCCAATACATACTTCAAAGAACAAGAAATAGAGACTTAAAAACATTATAGAAAAGTGTGAACTTGTGTCTTCCCACTCTCCCTAACACATTAAAAAGGCAGAAGGGAAAAACAAATTTTAAGTATTCACGGCACATTTGGCAAAAATACAGAACTTCCATATTTGAAAAAATTCAGACTAACACAGTACAGCAAATATTCACATTAGACTTTACTTAGAAGATCCTAGAAAAATAAATAATAGATTTGAAGCATTATTAGTGAGTGGTATTAAGACACACAGCCCAGCCTTTTGCCTTGGAATTTTGGGGGAAGGCTGTCTAGCCCTTCCCACCACTTCCTCTCACGGCTTTTTGCAGAGGAAAAGGATTTACCAAGGGAGTCGAGGAGTTGCTGGTGAGGTCACCCAGAGAGCTGTGGGCAGACACCTACAGCACCACTCTACAGTTCCCAGGGGAAGCCCACAGTGTAGGACAGAGATGAAAGTTGAGGAGCAGCAGAGGAAGACTGTCCAACCTGAAATGACTCACCCTGGGGAAATACACTGGAGAGAGTTTCCAGCTAGCAGCCCAAACCCAAACTGGTCAACAAAACCATTATTCTTAATTCTTCTAAGATGTCTATTACTAGTGACTTGTATGAGAAACCTTCTTGGATTCACTTCAAAGGAGAGAATTGCAACTGGGCCTATTTCTGGTTTATCTTCTGGCAAGTTGATGGAGCATTTTTTTCTGGATAAAAAGTTTCTAACTATGGAAGTGAGAGGCATTACGTTTTAGAGAAGTAAGGGAATAAATTTATCCTGTCCATATATTCCTCCACACCTGCAAACCTGTTCTATTTACAGCATGAGAGAAACTTTACAGAATGAGTAGAGCTCTGAAACAAATTGCCTTACCAAAACTGCCTGACCTCATAGAGCCCTTCCTATTGAAGGACAGTGTTAAAAAAAACCAAACCTTTTGCGGTCTTAGCAAGATTCAAGATCATTGTAATAATTGTGAAATGTTTTCATTGCTATTTTCAGTGAGATTTTTTGGTCTTATTTTCGCTGGGATATCTTGTCGCTAAATTATCCACCAAAAAAAGGGGAAAACGGAGTTAAATAGCTGATATAGCTAGAGCTTAGCAACAGTAAATGGCCTGCAAAAGATGTAGGAAAATAGTTTCTGTGAATCATCCTGCTATTTTTTTTCTTAAAATGTGATTTTTATCTTTTCTAGAGATAGGAGGAAGGTTTACTGCCTCCAATTTTACTGGAACTGGGAAGTTCAATATTGACTCCCTAGCAAAACTTAGCTCCACATTCAGCACAGATAGTTACAAGTTGTGGTGCTAGGTTTTTTTTTAAGATAGTTATTTATCATTTAGTTGTGGTAATATTGTGCCATACAAGTTTGTAGACTCACATCTGCAAAGGTTTAAACAGGATTTACAAAACACGCCGCAGAATATTCTAATGAAGCCTGTACCTCCCAAGGTCACGGACATGGTTCCTGCCATTCCAGAAGCAGGCTTGTGGGTTTCCCAACAGCCAGCTCAGCCCTGTGTGAGCGTTAGGGCAGGTGCTGTAGGTCCCTGGCAACACGTGTCTCCACACACCACTACCCGCAGCGCTGCGAGAGCACGCGCTGCACTTCCACGGCGCTTCGGCCACTGAGCACGTGAGTCCTGCTCGTTCTACACAGGGAAAAAAAATCTGTGGTGATTTTTGGTTTTATTTTTCACACTAGTATTTGCATAACTGTTAAGATCACAGAATAGCACTGGCAGTTGCAAAACATATTCTCATACAAATATTTTTAAGTGGCCTGTGAACATTATCCATGTATTAGGATATTACCACTACTGTATTTTTGCTGCTGCAAAAATCCTTTCCCTCACTATACAGGTTTTCATTGTTATCATTCAGGCCCTACATATTTCCTTTTTCCACTGACTTTTGCATACATGGTCTCTCATGGGATTATACCTTTCGCAATGCAAAACCAGCTGGGAGAAGCTGGAAGAGCCCTCAAAATTCTGTAAGATCAGGCTGGACTACAGACAAGATTTGTTTTATCAAATGATCTTATTTTTTGTCAATGAGGGATTTCTATTAGACTGACAAATTTTCTAAATTTCATCAGCTTATATGAATTTAAATGTATTTGGCCAAAACAGTAAACACCAATGCCAGTGCCTAGAAAATTTAGGTAGCACTGCTATAGAGTAAGTATTTTGGAAAATGTGTACAAAATTTCCAATAAATGTTCTGAGTATCCTTCTGCCAGAACGCTTTTCTTCAAAAAAAAACCCAAAAAAACCAACCAAAAAACTTTCAAATACTATCAAAGACCAAGACACAAATATTATTAGCTGTTTTTTTCCCAGGTTTTCCTAAGTCATCTCCTGTTTTTATCTTGATTTGCCCAGAACTGAAAACCCCACTGTAGCTGTGATGTGTTCCCATCTTAATCAAAAATACAACTGAGTGATCATGCCAAAGGTAGAAAGAGCAAATCATAACAGCCTGATGTCACCTAAGCAAATCTAGCATCTTTTCTACCTTAACCAAAGGGAAATACAATTCTCATAAGCAGCGAGCAAACCAACCATATGTAAAAAAATCACATTTGTTAAAACACTGAGCCATTTGCTTACCATTAGGCACGTGCACAAATCTTTTCCTTGTAGTGCTAACTCTTCAAAGACCAGAAATGACTGACTTAAAAATTAGCCTTTTTTTTGTAGGAATGCACTCAAGTTTTCTTCTAGCTTTCTTTAATTTCTGAACTCTTCCCACGCATCTGTAACACACGGAGCACCTGCGGGGCTGCCATTTTACAGAGTGCAGCAACCTTGCTTCCTGCTGCAGCTGTACTCTGGCTACCCAGAAAGGCAGCAGAGCTCCCTGTAACTCTCCAGATTTCTCACTAGATATGTTTTGCCAGCCTTACAAATGCCTGTAGCTCAGACTGGCTGCTAACTGTACCCACACGCACCTCCTGCCCCTCAGTTCTGTTCCTCCTGCTACGGCAAAGTCTACCCAAGCCCCCTTTTTTCCAGTCAAGGACAGATGAAGTAAGGTCAACTTCTCCTTTCTAGATGTGAAAGATGGAGGTGAGGCATAACACAGGTCCAAGGCTTTAATTACCCTCCTACACCTGCAATCAGGCCTGAGGAAGCAAGGATCAGATGGGGAGAGGAGAATGGAGCAGAAATTACGGTATTTATTTTTCCTATGACAGAAAGACTAAGAACACCATTTTCTGAAGTAGCTTAGATCAGCTACTCTCCTTTTAGTCAGTGAACAAACGTGACATAATAGCTAAACCAGAGAGGCACCTTCATTCTTATTCCTCCATCTCTAGGAATGGCCAAAATTAACAGGAAGCCTAGAGAATCTTGAATTACGGCAATATTGCCAGCTTCTGCAAAGAAGCAACACCTGATAGTTCACCAAGGGGGTAATATTAATGTTCATGCACGCTTTAGTGAGTTAAGCGTTCTACTCAACTCATTTCTGTATTCATAGATGGAAAACAACTTGATAATAAGCATATTTCCTTTTTAGTGTGGTAATACAACTTCACTCAATAATCCATTTGTGAAAGGACTGCAAAAAAATGGCAAAAGGATCTCCCAGGTAAGTGCACGTGACCACATACAGTTGTCTTTTTACGGATAAATCCAAAGACTGGAAATATCAAGTTCTTCATGAGCACTTAAACCTGTTCTGCCACTCATGGTTTTCTTCAGCGCTCAGAGGATGCGGCAGTGCTGAAAGCGCTCCAGTTCAGCCCTTATTATTGCTGCTATGCAAGGATGAACGTAAGGCACGTTATTCCCCATTTTGTGATGAATGGATCTGGAGTACAGGAAACTTTACATTTCTGTACTAGCCAGGCTCTGGTGGCCTGTGTTACGCAACACTTCATAATACCTCCAAATTCAAAAATGAGCTTTGCATGTGGTAACTATGAAATTTTTACATGTTAGTATGATCATATAGATTTTTTACGATTTTAAGTCAAACAACTTTTTGAGGAATCAGCCAATACATTATAGGATATAACTTTATATTCAGTTGGAAAACACCGGTGTATTCTGGAGTAAGGGAGAGACTTTATTTTGGACTTCAGAGACACAAAATTAGCAATCAGAAGCTTAAAATGCTTTACCATTGCCACACAACATTATTTTTTAGCAAGTTCTGTTACATTAGCTCTCTGTGCTTTAACAGGAACACCTGCCAGAAGGAGCTGACAAATTTGTGAAAAAGCAGGAATAATTATCCAAGTGATTCCTGATAACTGAACAACACCTATAAAACCAGCAAGGATGAATGGCCCAAAGCCACTTCCAAAATTCATACGGTTCACTGTTGAATCCACTGGGCACAGAGAATAGAGTGCATAAGATGAGACAAATAAAATCAGAAGTCTGACTTTTTCAAGTGCCGCCCACGGCAGTAAGATCCACAGCTCTGTGAAAGCCAACCATATAACACACAACGGTCTATTTTTCTCTGTAATGCCTTTTAACATGTGGTACACACAGAAATCGCAGGGCAGCTTTATATTTTTTGTGAACACTTACCTATATCACTCATAAACATACAAGAGGTTCCATGGCTTCTCAGCCCATAATGGAAACAGATAGGTTTTAGGAAAACGTATAAAGATGGATGATGTGTGGTATCTTTTGCTGCCAGGAATATTTATTTTATTATTATTCCTGGTATCAATGCAAAGTAGTTATTCAAATATCCATAAAATGAAAAATCATTTTGCTTTTAAAAGAACTGTAAGTACATCTGATTAATAAATTTGATGGAAGAACATTTTCCATAAATACATAGACTAAACAGATTTTGGAACATATCCTGCAGAAAGGTGATGGAAGAAATACAGAAATAACTACAAAGATGTACAATGGAAATCAAGTTGAAATTTATGTTAAGAAACATATTATACTTTCAATAATTTCCTTTAAATTAGTAGTACACATTCTTAATATTGCAGAAATGGTCCAAGCAAAGTAATCAACATGATAACTGAGACTGCTTGATTGAAAATGAAGCATTTTGGTTATCTTTTTCATATTGAATTTTAAAATATAATCTTTACATTTCAATTCATAATTATAAAAGAAAAAAACAGCATAAAAGGTTAGCATTCCATGGCTGCATTTTAAAATATAGGCTGGGGGCAGGGCATTACAATCCTTGGCCCCATCCCAGCTCATAGGATGGTTTGGGTTGGAAGGAGACCTTGAAGATCATCTTGTTCCAACCCCCTCCCACAGGGAAGGACACCTTCCACTAGACCAAGCTGCTCAGAGCTCCATTCAACCTGGCCTTGAACACCTCCAGGGACGGGAAATCCAGCACAACTTCCCCAGGCCACTTGTTCCCAGGCCTCATCACCCTCACAGAAAAGAATTTTTTCCTAGTATCTAATCCAAACCTACTCTCTTCCAATTTGAACCTGTTCCCCCTTGTCCTGTCACTACATGCTCTTGTAAAAATAATTTACTCCAAACACGTTGAAATTCAGGACAGAGTCCTCAAGGAAACAGTGTGGTTAAAAATGAGATTCATTTTATCCGTGAGGATAGCCAGATGACAGAGGCAGAATTGGACTAACACCTGAATTCTGACCCAGAAAACACCAAGAGGAAAAATGGAAGAGAAACTATGCCAAGAGGAAGGACAACAATAATTACATATGATGCAGTATCATTGGGTCTTGCCATTTTCTTCACACACTGCTATAAATCACAGGAGAGTTGCGAACGTCACTCTCCCTTCACCCAGGCACACATTTCCCAGAAGGATGCAGACTGAAAGAGACAGGTTAGTGCTGAACTGAGGTGGGAGAGAAACACAGCTGCCAGCATTAAAATATACCTGCATGTGAGAAGTTTTATTTCAGAATAAATAGACCACCAAATGTATTATTTACATACAGAACTCTGAAGGTCTGAGAACACAAAAAAAAAAAAAGATGGAGAAAAAGCTGATTTCTTTCTGGATTTTTTTCTTTCCCTCCCTTTCCCTTCAAATAATGATACAGACTCTAAGAAACCTCTCTGGTAACATTCAATTTAAAAATCTGTGGGTTTTTTGCTTATATTGTTCAGATGTAAAAAAGTACTCCTGAGTGGAAAAAAGAAGTCATCTTAATTCAGAAGTATTACACAACTGAATATGGCATTTTAGAACAGACTTGTGCAACCACAGCTACCAATGTATTTACATGTTCCACCTCTATTACCTGTAACTGTAATGAAGACTGACTGTCGTGACAAGTGCACATACAGCGTTTAGAAGCAAATTCAGCCAAGTCCTAAAAACACACACATGATCATCCACCACCTATACACGAGTACACGTGAGGAAAACCTTCCCCGTTGATCACATCAGACAGCAATATTAATGTACAGTTCGTATTTTGGGTTTGTTCTCTAAAGTAACAACAGCTAGAGAAGAAAAATGGAGCGTTGTTTCACCTGGGACGAGTTAAAAAGGCTCTGAGCAATGACACAATTCTGACATGGCAGCTGAGTCAGTTCAGGTTTAATCAGCCACAGTTTCTGTGTCCAGCTGCAGGGCTGAGCCCTTCCGCACTGACTTGGAACATCTGCCTAACGCTTTCTATAAACACACAATCTCAATATTCTTATAATTTGCGAGACTACCATCATTCATTTGCTTGGTTATTAACAGTTCAGAACAGGTTGAAGGCAGGACCTGGCGTTATTTGTTTGTTGGTAGAATAAACAATTCTGGTTTTACAGCTCTCACACCACTGAAGTTCCAAGAGTTCATGTATACACACACAGTACTGAGATTTGTGGGTTCAATTTTTTGTCATGCATCTGTTGGGACAGTGGAAGGCTTAAGGGTTTTGACATTAAAAGACTGACCTAATTAAAGCTGGATCACTCTTCCCAGCTATAGAGTAGCCAAGTTTTGTAGCACCACACCCCATCATATCATGAGGGTGGAAGCAGACTAGAACCTTGGAACATCTGCTGACAAGTTTATACCTGAAAAATAATTAATTTGATATAGGATAGCAAGTACGCAGCTATCCTTGAGAAAATTCAAATTGAGAAGGATTAGTAAAACTCTGTTAGATAAATATGTATATTTATTTATATAGCAATATGAAAACTGCTTACATGTGAACTCTCAGATCCTATTTCCATGCCTTGTTCCTTTGGTTTCAGTCTTTTTTTATCTCCTCCACATTTTTATATTGCTTTTATGCTTTTCCTGCTTTGTGTAACTATAAGCACTTTGCTTGAAAACACTATATTGTGTACTGTATTCATTATTTAGTTCACTATTTGCCTCCTGCTACTAATGTAGGAAAAGACGGTGCATAATGAACATTTATGCAAAATATACAATAATAATCTAGAGGTTGTATTACTTCTTTAATATATATTTTAATGATAAGAAATGGCACTAAAACTTTTCTCCAGCACCAGCATATGGCACTTCTAAATACATAAAAAATATTTTAATTTCACAGAAGTAACATACACACACACACACACACACACGTGTATTTATATATATATACATAGGGTAATATACTGATTCCATGATAAGTAAGTTGATGCATTTTTAAAAGTGAAGAGCAAGACTACTTGCTCTTCCTTGAGCCTATTTTCAGTATGTTTCACTCTATCACACATTTCTTGACTTCAGTCTTTCTCCAGAATGTGCTACAGTTCATGCCAGTCTCATCTGTTTGATTTTTTTGAGTAGCCTATAAACCAATACGCATATGTTTCACTGGATTATTAAATAAAGTATTTAATTTATTTTTCATTATGCTACTGTTCCCTTTTTGCAGTTATAAGATAATTAACAAACCCCCTAACTTTCCATCTTAGTTTCCACTGAATTTCAGTTTTAGGATTGCAGGTACTAACACAATTCCTCAAGATCAGAGCTCAAGTAACAAAAGTAAATTGTCTTTTAAAAATATTTCATTATCCTGAATTTGGAAAGTTCACAGAACCACTACAATGGACAGTACAATTACAAAATAGCCCTGAGATTTCTGTAAGTGTACTTCATAAAAAATCCAGAGGCAGAATTAAAGCATGTGACTTTATTCCAGTTTCTCCATCTATAAAATCAGGTAATTATATTTAACTACTTCACTGCATACTCTTATTCCTTATTATATATAAAATTTGTGAAGCTTTTAAAACTGTCAAGACATGACAGAACTGGAATCAGAATAGAGGGGCTCCATTATTCTCCCAGTTAGAAACAAACACAGAAGTTCAGAGATTTATACATTAAGAAGGCTCAAAGAGAATACATTTTAGCTTTTTGTTAAGCTCAATACCTCAAACTCAAAGAACCTTTTTACTTAAGGCTTCTTTCCACCCTTTAATCTTGCAACTCTTCTTTGAACCTTCATCTATTTTCTCCTTTACTTGTGATCACTAGAACTAGAGAAAACAATCCAGCCTTAGACCTCCCAGAGCCAGAGTACCATCTCCTTTCCCATCCCCACCCTTTCTAGCTTATATAGCCAGAGCTCATGTCAGCCCTTCTGCCGTAAATGTTTTACACAGGATGAGTCTATTGCTCTAAAAGAAGCTCTATGTCTTTGTCCCTTCATGTACCTTTGCTGTGTTAAAGCAAAGATCTTTTTTTGCCCAGTTTGACAAGCACAATCACTTATCCATTTGCTCTATTCAGTATTATTTTCTTGATCTTTGAATACTCTATAAACTTTTTAAGTGATTACTTTTACATGGGCAGATAAAAAAGAAAATGTTCAAGTGTGGAGGACTGGCAGCCCACTGGTACACACTCATACTCAAGGTACATACTCAAGGACCACCAAAATCTTCCTTTAGGTCTAATTTACCTACTGTGTGTCCTTCTCACTGCACATCGTTCTTGACTCTTCACAAAAATGCCAAACAGCACCAACAGAGTAAACTTTTGGAATATATGTATTTTCACAGTACTTCCTTGTAAACAGCCCAGTGTATGTAAGCAGCTCAAAAATACAGCAAGAGTAGTAGTGTTACAGGGCCTATTTTTAACAAACTCGTGTTGACAAGCATTAGCAATATCCTCTGTACTTTATTTACCAAACCCTCCACTACTTACTCCATCATTTTACCTGGATCATAATCTGGGCTTATAACTACCTCAGCTATCCAGTACTCTATGCTGGTGCTCAGCCAAGTTTCTCCTATACTCCTGATATGCCAAAACTTTTGTAAATCAACAGTGAGAGTCCAACATTAACTTCTTTGTCAGCTCTGTTTGGATCAAACTTCAGTTTCTTCAGACTGAAACAGCCACACTGAAAACTGGACTTCCATCTAATTACCTGCTGTCCCAGACTATATGCCTCTGGGAGGCAACAAATTTTTTTTCCACAGTATTCTGCACTTCAAACAGAACACACCCTTCCTATCCAACCATCAGTCTGCTCTCAAGCAGGAAACTCAAATACAATCAACAATATGTGATTTTCCTTCTCACCTAAGCAGTCTATATAAGCAAAGGTACCTCAAAAGAAAGCCCTATCGCTGTGTGAAAAGAGAATAACTGCAACAATGACATTCTTCCCACTGCAGGCTTGGTTTGTTCCTTTTATAGACATAGGATTGCAACATAGGACAATAAAAATGTTAACTGGACAAACAGAAGAAAGAGGTGCTTTAATATGTTTGTAGAACTATGAAAAGGCATAAATGTTTCTGCTCAAGGAATGTATGTCAAAATTAATGTAGCAGACTCCATTTAAAATATGTAAAGCATAATGTAAGAGAAGAATAGGCTGTTACTTTTCCACGTGAATTACTGGATGTACCATAAAAAACCAGGCAGAAAATTCATCTTCTATTCTCTGTGATGTTTCAGCTTATCTGAGAAATAAGGTTCAAATGGAGCAGTTTTGGTATCCAAAGCAGCCAATAGATTGTGCTGGCTTGCATCAACATTTTAAAAATTAAGGAAAAAAAAAATTCTCAGAACAAATATTGATCAATTGCTCTGTCAAGCTGATGATGAATTCAAGAAAGATCAAAATGCTCTGCTTTTGAGGGTCCTCTTCGATATTTATGTTGCAGATAATCAGGAGCTTTGTTTTATTAGTGAGTGTGTTTTGTTGCTGGGGACTGGGATGGAGGGCCAGGAAAGAAAGGGGGGAAGGAGGGAGATTTCATGCCTATAAAAGCGCAATTGAAGGTCAGACTAAAGCTTATTTAAAGACTTCCAGTAAGAAACTGTGACCAAGGCTTAAAACACACTAAAGAAGCAGCTTCATCTTGAACTTTGGGAGCAGCTGTGCTCTCATTCCCCTTCCCCCAACACAGGAAACAGACCTAGAAACAAAAATAAGACAGGAATGCTCCTGTGCAAGCTAATGTTGTTGGCTTCTTAAACATCCACTACTCTTGTGCCAAAAAAAATGAAACCCAGGAGGATTTAACACTTCAAAGGATAGTGAGACACTGCTTTAAACACAGAATTTTCTACCAGAGACAGATATTCTTTCATTTTGTAAACAAACTGGAAGAATGTTATCATGAGTGCATGTTGAGACAGATTTCATTTGTATTCCTGTACTACTTATGCACAAATACACCACTGCATATTACACTTTTACCCATTTTAGACTACAGTTAATGCTGTAGCAGTGTTATCTCCCACCAGGAAAAAAAAAATGCAGCAGTTGAATCTTCTGATACTTTCCAAAACATTCTATTACAACATGCAGTTTGGAAGCTTAACAGTACAGAGAAATGTTCGACAAAGAAGTTCTCTCCTTATTAAGCAATGATACATAATTATATGTTCAAGGAGAATATGAGTAACATCTTGCCAAAGGAACCTATGGCCACAAATGCCACTCACAGTATTTCCAACTACAAATCATAGTTATGCTTTCACTTGTGTTATTAACAAAATTTCCATCTATTTAATTTTCTAAACAAAGGTAAAAAGACGGGAAGGAAAGTGAGTGGTAGGCTACATTCTCTGTCTAACCTAAAAAAAACCAAACCAAACCAACAACTTTATCTAATTTTGACGAGTACAAATCATCTCCATGGCTTGCTCTGCTTCACTCACCACGAACAACTCATGTTTTCAACACTTAATTTAATATTTTGCAGGCTAATGGAAACTTTATATAATGCATTCTCCCTCATAAAGCTAAAATGTCAACGCAAATAGGATTGAGATCTTGATATGGAGAGAAAGCAAATGTTATCTTTTCAAAATCTACAGGCTAACAAACATGATGTGGACGATGCGATGAGCACTGATATGAAGCAAAGAAGGAGGGGAAAATAATCTTACTTATTTTAGAAGGGTGTCTGTATCTCTTTCTGAGTGTAGCACCCCCAGCCATACCTCTCTCAATAGTGTTTTAACATTTGATTAAAATAGTTTCTTGATCCCTCCTCATTCTGCTAGTGTCCTCCCTGTGGTAGGACATGAAAAACAGATTGAAAAACAACAGTCGATGTGGTTACTAACAGTTATATTTCACTGTCACTGAAAATTCAGTAAGTATTGTCAGATTAATCCTCACTCTCAACAAATTCCAACTCTGGTGGTTTCCTCTTATTTAAAAAAAAAAAAAAAAGACTATGTTTGATCTTTTCTTTGTGCATTGAGAGTTCAGGGCAGGCAACACTCGTGCCTTCAGCACCTGTTAATAATTTCTCAGTAGAATGGATAGAGCAAAAGCAGGTGAAGGGAGGCTTTCAAGTTTTAACCCTTCCATCCATGTACCTCATCCCATCCAACTCCATAGTGAGGCCCCTCCCCTAAAGCACCACTTTTTTACAGCTACAAATAGCAAGAGGGAAATGACTTATTGTGGGTGTAGCATTTCAAAAACGGTGCAAATTAATGTAAATGGTTTCCAGTTTCATGGGATTTCATTCTAAATACAGGTAATTAAATCTGAGCATAATGAGAAAACAAAAGCAAGAACTGATCACACCCTGGATGTGTGAAAAATCATCAGACATGGTGAGCTTAACCCTGAACAACCAATTTTTCTCTTGAGCTGTCTTCCAGTTACGAATATAATCTCTTTCCTCCAGAATAAAAAATCGGCAAATTTTGATAGAAAATCTGCATGCTTTCAGAATGCTCTGCTTATTATACCCAAAATGGAACATACATAGCAGCTCAGTCGACCACTCTACTGCCATTTCACAAGTACTTTCTCCCTTTTTCCATAAAGTCATATTTATATCTATTAAATTTTCTGTAACCACTGCTAAGAATAAGCACCTCATTATCACAGAAGGGTTTTATAATCTAATATAATGTGGTTCAAACCACTTGATACTTGCTGGGTTACAACAAGGGGATAGATAAACGGACTAAGGTTTAGACAGGTTACAACAGAATTATAAAAAAAAAATAAACACGGCAGCACTTTTAGCAGAGTAACTCCACCTACACAGGTGGTACTGAGCTATAGCCCTGGTTTTGACACTTACACCATTCCTGGAGAATAAGCTTCTTATGCCTGGAAAACAGTACGGAGAACAGATTGTAACAAACTCTTGTACTTGACTCTCCAGAGTGGATTTTCCAAAATACCTGAACCCACACTCAGAGCAAGTTTTCTATCAAGTCCAAATGTAAAGGAATGCCTGGGTACTTTTTTTTTCCTTCTGTTTTGCATGGTTACAGGATGGATGTACAGCCTGATCCGTGAGATACTAAGCTCTGAAGGTCTAGTAACAAAAATAAGAGGAGTTTCGCAGCTAAAGGATAGACTAGACTAGACTAGACTAGAATAGGATTTCATTTGGAAGGGACCTACAACTCTCACCAGTCCCAACCACCTGACCAGTTCAGGGCTGGCCAAGAGTTAAAGCGTATTGTAAGGGCACTGTCCAAACGCCTCTTAAGCACTGTCAGCCTTGGGGTGTTGACCACCACTCTAGGAAGCCTGTTCCAGCATTTAACCACCCTCTTGGTAAAGTAATGCTTCCTAACGTCCAGTCTAAATTTAGCCTGGTGCAGATCTGAGACATTCCCACATATCCTTTCACTGGATTCCAAGAAGAGACCAGCACCTCCTTTTCTGCTTTCCCTCCTTAGGAAGCTGTTGAGAGCAATGAGGTTGCTTACCAGTCTCTCTCCAAGGAGACAAGCCCTAAGTCCTCAGATGCTCCTCTCAGGACATGCCTTTCAGCCCTTTTCAGCCCATTTGTTGTCCTCCTCTGGACACATTTGAGGTCCTGCACGTCCTTGTTAAATTTTGGGCCCAGAGCAGCACGCAGTGTTCAAAATAAAGCCAAACCAATGCTAAATACAGAGGGCAAATCACCTCTTCTGAGTGGCCAGTGATGCTGTTTGATGCACTCCTAGGTTCAGCTTGCCCTCCTAGGACCAGTGTGGATGAGAACCATACCACAACTAATTTCAAGAAATGTACATACTGACAGAGGTAGGCATTTTGTTACATATAAACTGCATTTTGAAATGTCAGCTGGGCCATAATCAAAAATAACCAATATTAAAATGTAATGAAAGTCCACATTCCTATTGTAGGTTAGGGTGAAAATGTGATCTAAAAATAAATTAGCCTTTATGTATTGCACATCACACCCCAGTATCTCAAAAGAAATTTATATATGCTTTTCTACTTAGCATAGTAACAAAAAGTCCTTGTGCAAGTGTTACAGAAATTAACTACGTAAAAAGTCTTAATTATCCACATAAATTCTCCAGTTGCTTGATGAACAATAAATTTATACGATTCTGCAGACATTTAGAATTGTGCTACACTATAATGATATACCATTTAACAAATACTGTACACCATTACATTTAAAAACATTATATTGTAAACAGAAGGTTTTAAACTTACAGCTTACAAAGCTGCTTCATATCTCCAGCATGTGGTATATGCTCATTTTCATCCATCTAAAAATATCACATTTGTAAAAATCTAATCTCTGGAAACATGACTAGATGGCCTTAAAATAGTCAGTTTGCTGATGGATTTATAACTTTATCTACATTTCACAATTACACTCAAAAGCATATTTTAAAAAGAGTAAGTTCATGCCCCTTCTGCAAATAGGCATTTGCAACAGGCTTTAAATTAAGTTCATACCAGACTGCAGCTCACATAACAAATAAATATGGTGTTCTATAAGCAGTAGAACCAAAGAAATCTGGGTTCTGACACTTTTATACACCAGGCCTGCTGAAGAGCCTCACAAACTCCTGCTATTACCCAGACGATTATGCCATGTGCTGCCTGGCCAGTCCAGTGCTACCCCATGGAATGAACCACAAACTACCCAAGAGCTCTTCCCATTTTGTGGTGGAGTGGCATGACTTTGGTCTCCTTTACCCCCTCAGCCCCTAATTCTTACAACACCTGGAGGAATTCCTTATCTTTGAGCATATTAACACTGTGGAATGTGGCTGATGTTTAACAGAACCAAGTGTTCTGGGAGGAATGGAGTGACAGACAATGCCAAATTGCACAATAGGAAAAGGCTCTTCACCTGGAGGGTAGCTGGGCACTGGAACAGGCTCCCCAGGGAAATGGTCACAGCACCAAGCCTGCTGGAGCAGGCACCTTGGATGACGCTCTTAATCCTATGGTTTAGTTTTAGGCAGTCCTGTGAGGAGCAGGGAGTTAGACTTGATGACCCTTCTGGGCCCCTTCACACTTGAGATATTGTATGATTTTACGAATGCAAACTACGGATTTTGTTTCGTAAGAAAACCTCACTGATGCTTACACAGGTGACATACATCTACTCAAGATGCCTGAGCTTCCACGTAGCTCATGCTACTCAAGGAAAGTTTGTGGGCTAACCCACCTTTTAGTTTTTACCACACAAACTCTGGCTTCTGCTGGCAAGTGCTGTAATCAGGCAGAAGTCACTTCAGCTGTAGCTGTTAATGTGCCCACGGTACACAAACTGATTATTTCAGTTTCTTTTGCCTCTCAACCTTTTCATACTCTTACATTCAAGCAGTGCAAGTTAAGATCCAGTGAAATGGCTCTACTTGCCAGCAGAGCAAAACACCTAAGTAACATAACACTGTACAGCACCAGAGCCAGGCAAGCCACTTCACAGGGGAAAGCATGGTGCTTTATGTGCATTTCCTAGTTACAGAGAAGTACTGGTGTTCCAGTCTAAGCAGCTGTATTATTAATAGCCAATTGGCTTTTTAATTTTAAAGGCAGAAATACTGAGATCTTAATCAATTCTTAAATAGGACGAATTTATAAAAATAACGAGTTATTTGAACTGAATTGTGCTGGTGACTAATATGCCTGTTCCTCGATCTATCGTACTTCTGAAGTTACAAAAATATACAGTAAATGAAGCTCCGGATGATGATATTTAGCTGTCTTGAAATTTCCTTTATGTTCTGCCAACTTCAATTCTGATTTGGACTAGAATGGTAACTGGTAAACAATAATCTGGCATGCACTCATTAGCAGAAAAACAAACAATATATTTTTAAAAGTACAATATACCAGATTAATTTCCATTTCACAGTAGAAGACTTCAGCTTCTAGTCAAATGTACTTGCTTTATTTTGTTGCTGACTGCAAAATGGCATAAAAATACTCTATTACACATTAGGCTTTTAGCCCTAAGGACTTTCATTTAGCTATTGCTACTTCTTTTCTCTCCCTTTCCCTCCATTTTAAGAGATACCATGAGTGTGAAATCTGCTCAATTTCAAACAAATGGAGTAGAATAGTTTCACAGGTTAAATCTGTTGTAATTCTTATGTTTGCTTTTATGGATTTGAAAATTATTTCATTTTATTCTTACTATTAAAAAAATACCCTCACTATGGGGTAAAACATCCAACAAACTGGACGGGGAAAAACAGTGACCTTGGAAGACTACATGACATTGAATGTGACAACAGTGTCTCAAATAAGCAAGAGACAAAAAGGGAAGAAAAAAAGGAAACTACATTGATTTCTTTTTTATAGTAATCAGCTATCACTTATCAAAACATTTTTAGTGAAAGTGTTATTTTTAAATTCATCCAGGTATTTAAAAATGAGGGAAGTATGTATTGTTTTAAAGCTTACGATCCTTAGCTTCTAATTAATAGTATCTTTGTTATTTTAGGAGCCTCATGGGTATTTAGACAGCTAAACTGCAATAAAACCAAGGTACACAAATGAAACCTATTAAGGTCGTCTTGGTCAATAAATACTAATTGCATCAAACAATAGCCACAGATGATGGACAGCCCTTGCCAGTGGGCAGGAGAGGAGGAGAGCACATCCTACAGCCCCTAGCACCAAGGAAAGGCTGTCATCCATCCCTCTTCGCCAGCTCATGTCTCCTCCAACCCCAGACCTCCTGCCCACCAACAAGAAGCAATTCAGTAGTATTTCAACAGCCATATGGCTGTGCCAGGCAAGTTCGACCTTGCTGCCTCACACTGCTGCTGTTCACCTCCTCCATGGCTTCCCAGAGCATCTGCCAGCCAACGCGTTCTGCCACAATAAACACCTGTGGCAAAGTTTTCTTTCTCATGTTCTCCAGGGAGAGGCACAGAGGCTCCATCAAACGTGTTCCACTGTCCCAGAGGATGCTTTACCTGGCTCAGGGGAGAGCAGTGAACAGCAACACGCCCGAGGAGCCAGGCACAGCACAGAGCAGTACCTGCAACGCCCGACCGACAGCCTGAGCGCAGACCCTGCCGGGACAGGATGCTGCTCCCCAGCACTGGGGACACACGGCAGACACAGCCCACAGGCTGACCTCACAGCAGTTCTGGAGAATATGGCAAACCACGTCCTTTAACTATACAAAAGACATCCACATTGTTTCTCAAAATGGCTGGGTAAACGAAGCCTGGTGCCTGTCTTAGACAGAAAGCCTTTGAAAAATCCTGTTTCTTGCAAGAGGGAAAAAGCACCTCAAACATTTATAAACTACCCAAACTCTGCATATACACTGTCTGGGAACTCCATGAGTTCCCTTTTTCCTACATTATGAACCAGACTGCATATTTACAACTGTTTCCTTCATCAGACTAAAGCTTCATCTGCGATCCCCACACCTGTCTTTTCGTTTTGCCCTTTGAATACCACTATAATTTATTCAATTCCTTTGGCGACAGGCCTCCTTCATCTCAGAAGGGAGTATTAAATTCTCTAAGGATTGTAACAGGAGAAACTAACCATGACTAGACAATGTTTGAAATGTACATGTTTTTCTTTTAGTTGCAGAATGAGTCTGCATTGCTGGTGGATATAAAATTCAGACTGGAGATACGGAGATAACTTGAAAAAAAAATTTCAAAGCACAGTTCTACACAGGTAAGTCTCATGAGCAATTAAGAGAGTTGCTAACTTTCTCATTACTAAATGCTGTGTTATTTACATAGAAGCCCCACAGACTTGTTCTTCCCTAAGAGTATTGTGGGCAGCAGTCAAACATTCCTCCACCCAGCCTTCACTGAGAGGTGGGTGGGGGTACCCAAAGATTAAATATGAACCACAAAGACAAACCAGAAAGCCCAACAAGTAGTGTTCACTGCCCACTGAAAGCTCTTAGTTACCAGGTACTGCTTTTAAAATCTACAAAGTAGAAGTAAGATGGATTTTATAACATTTCAGCTCCAGACAGGAAATTCTTAGGAATTATAAACTAGCAATTAAGGTCAAGTCCTAAACATACAGATACACCACGCACACACTAAGCTTTCTGCACACAACTGCTGCTGTTTATTCCTGTGAAACTATTGTGTATGCAGTTAAGCACAGACATAACTATTGAACACCTACAGCCACATCCTATATGAAGAAAATGTCTGGCCTACAATAAAAACACATTTCGCAGAAATATTAAGTACATAAATATATTTTTAAGAGGTATCCCTTTCTGGTTTTTTATTGGTTTGTTTTTTTTTTTTTTTAAGTCAAACTATTTAAAATTCAACTTCAGCATATTCATAGAATCATAGAACGGTTTGGGTTGGAAGGGACCTTAAAGATCATCTTATTCCAACCCCCCTGCCATGGGCAGGGACACACTTCCCACTAGACCAGGTTGCTCAGAGCCCCATTCAACCCAGCCTTGAACACTTCTATTCATCAAAATACAGCTAACAGCACTTTGGTTTTAATGTTTAAGAACTGAAAGTCTAGATATTAAGGGGGAAATGGCTTTATTAAGTTAACTTCTACACTGAAGTAAGTTCAAGGAGGAAAACGACGTATTTGTAACTGGCAAAAAGATTGGTTCTTGGCTACAAACACAGCTCCTTTTTAGATCAGTGTCAACCTGTACAGTACTGGCAATCATACAACAGCCAAAATAGTCAGCAAACTATTGCAGAAACAACTGGAATGAAGGCATATACATCTACGCAAGGAAGCATGATGGATAGTGTCAAAATTTTAGCCTAATTCTGATCTTGTGCCATCAGGCATAATCTGCTCCTTTATATACTCTTTTTGTCATCAGCATTTTAATTAATGTGCTTGCAATTATAATGACAAAATTACAGTTTTTTAAAATAAGAAACCTTTTTTTTACTGGAAAATTAAGTATATCTGTCCAGCAGACAAACAACTGGATATGATCTAAAGACTGTGTTGCTTAAGATAAGTGAGGCAACTCTTTGATTTAGAAGATGTGAAAATACTAATATGTCATTCCCCTTCTCCCCAAACATACACCTAAGTGTACCAGAAGAACCACAAACAGCAACTGTTCTTATGAGAATGTTTTTCATGAAAGTTCACTTTACCTCCCACACACCTCAAGATGACAATCGAGAATCAATTCAAAATGTAAGCACTACATCCTAAGGCAAACTATCAGTGCCCAGCTAACAAGTCCGTCATCTGCTTAATTTTGTTTTGGTGAGGGATGTTGGGGGTTGGGTTTTTTGTTTGGGGGTCTTGGTTGGGGGGGGGTTTGGTTGGTTGGTTGGTTTTTTGGGGTTTGTTTTTGGTTTTGTTTTTCCTTTTAATTTTATTTTGTTCTGGTTTACTTTCCTGGGTTTTTTTTTAAAGATTCATCAACAGAACAATTTGTAGCAGTATATTAATGCTTGCGGAACCAATTTTCACTTTCAGAAAGGCCAATTCTCAACTAAAGGCTGAAACTGGTGCTGTGTAAATTCTTACCTTCAAGGAATGAGTCTCTTTAAGCTACTATTTTGCTACCAGCTTCAACCAAACCTACCATGGATAAGAATCAGGGAGAAGGTCGAACCTAGGGGAAAGCTGGCATGCGTGCCTCTCTCTCCAATAAAACCACACCATATCAGCACTGTTGTTTGCTTCACTCTCTCTCTCTCTCGCTCCCTCTCCCCCAAAAGGAACATTAAATGTAATAAGTGAAGCAAGAGTTGCAGGATCAAAACAATTTATTTCTCAGCAGCATGATGTGGCACAGATGAACACCTCACCAAACACCACTTTTCAAAGGAAGCAGGGTAGCCGAGAATAAGACTTGAAACTATCAGGTTCAAAAGCTGTGAAACCAATGGTGAGAGAAACCTTTAGGAAACAACAGTTGCACAAGACCAACAAAAATCTGCCAGATAGGTGAAGGTTCCTCCTGCATGGCCCAGATTGTGCTCCTTTTCTCTAAGTTACTATCATTTACTTATCATTTCCCTCTGAAAGGTCTTGCTGATGCACTAGAAGTGTTCCTATGTTTCCAATCACTAGAGGTGAAGAAACAAATTAGGTAGTATAACAGCTCTTTCCATTACAAGCTGCATGCCTCTGTGACTGGGGGATTTTTACTGCATCAGACAGATGCATAACTAAGATTTCTAAGAAATTTTGTGAATCAAAAAAAAGTACTAAATAATAATTATAGAGACAGCTATTAGGTAGTATCTGTAGCGTTGAACAATTAACCCAACTGTTTGGTAGGTTAACAATGCAAATTTGTTATGTTGATTTTGTCTGTCAAAGACTTGTTACTAGCAACAAAGGACGAAAATCAAAACTTTAAATATATGTCTAAATTTTCATTTCATAGTTTCTGTGACTTGAAATTAATGGTCAATATTTCAACAGCCTACAGTATGCTTCATACAGGCCAATATTCTCAACCTAAACAAAAAGAGAAAAAAATGAGAAGTCTAAGCTACTATCGTATAGGTCCTAAACTCCTCTGTGGACAGGAACAATACATCACATTTTGTTCTTCATATCAAACTTCTTCCACTAAATACCTTACACAAAGTTCTCAAGCAGCTTGACGACACTTCTAAGCTACAGAGAAAAAAGAAGAAACCTCCAAGCCAGTGCAATTTGCATATAATTCTTACATAGTACAGTTCATCATTTGATACTGCTAATTTCTAGATATTTATAGTCATAATTGATAAGTAAATCTGTCTAATTTTAAGAAGTATTTGGGTCTTTTTTTTTTTTTTGCATTAGGTCACTATACCTCATATTGTTTCTGTGGTGTTTCTGTTTGTTTAAAGAAGAACAAGATTCCCAGTTCCTACTATTTCAACCACAAAACAAGTTCTCATGGTTTTTTAGTTCAGAAATATTTGTAACAAATAGTAAACAGAATCACTACTACCGTATTAGTACATCTTCTCACAACATCAAATGCTACATTAAATGAAACTAAGCACATATGGTAAACAAACTTGGTACCAATTTACAACAGAGACCCTCTAACCTCTACACAAACCATATACCACCTGCACAGCTGCTGCTGAGAATCAGTGTCAAATTTTTCCCTTTCAAGAAACTTATGCACATGGGAAAAAATCCACCCATCTGTGTATGGACTGGTAGCGGTCACCTGGTAGGATCTTCTTCTTGAAAATATTTTTTAACATAATGCTTTATTTAACTTAGGGTAGAAAGATGGAGGTGATCTTTTCTTGTCAGAATGTTATGATGCACCCCTGTACTAAGACAAATTATTTATCTAGGCATAAGCAGCCACCAATTCCTCTGACTTCAACTGGAGCTGTACCTACCCAAGGCTTCTGATAAACAAGCCACTTATTTAACTATCCATATTCAAAAATGTTGGCTTCTAAAGCACCCAGCCAGCACACACGCTACAGATACAAATTATTAACAACATAATCAGCATGAGCCATAGCCACTATACAAACAAGCTTGAGTGTCTGTCATAAAAGCAAAGAAATAATGAGGTGCAGGTAATGTTCATGTTTACTTCCATTTAGGTTAAGCTCAACAGTCTGATCTTGACTGACAGCAACCCCAAAAAACCTCTTGCTTTAGATCCAGGTTGCTACAGGATGAAAGCAACACTTTTTTCCTGAAAACATAGTCAAGAGAGACATTACCAGTTTATCCAATTTGCTGGTGGTCTAGCTGAAGAAGCCCACAGATTTTCCAAAAGCAGTTTAATCCCTCTAAATGCAGATCAGATGGCAGTCACAGCTATGCAAGAGAGTTTTAAGCAACTGGCTGCCTTTGGAAAAAACCCCAACTGTATGGTCTGAATTACCTTTTACACTGTATGTGTTAGAATGGTCTTAAGACTGAAGGTAACAGCTGTTATCTCAGTGGGACTCTCTTTTTTGTGTGTGTCATAATTATATGGTAATATTTCTGGAGGGCAGCATGTTTTGTTCGGAAAGTGTTTACAACAAGAAGTTGAGCCATGTCAAGCCCTAGTGACAAAGCGCAAGTTAGTGGAGTGACAAAGTGGCATTACTGCACCACTTTGAATAAAACAATAATTTCACACACAGCATACAGCTTTAAGAAACCCAAGAAAGCAAGCTTCAGGGAAGGAAATGGCATGTATACAAATATTGATAATAAATAATAATAAACAGAAGGTCTGTTCATTACATTATGCAGAACCTGGAAGAAATCATTATTCATCTGCTTGCCTGCTCAGTCTATTTTAGTGCAGGCTGCAGGAAATAATTTCCAATACTGGGGAAAAAAAAAAAAAACCAAGACATGCAGGTGGATGGCTTTCTGTATCTAATTTCATCAGAACTCTGAAATGTAAGTGTTAGAAACCAGAATGATCCAATGGAAGACTACAAAACAGATTAAGCTTACCACAAAATAAATGAAAAAAATGCATGTGTATACACGCATTACATGGAAATGAGAAAGAGGGAGTCATCCTCAGCTCCTTAAGCCAGTGGTTATCATGCTGAAAACAGAAAATTTAGTTACCAGAAATATTTTGATTATGCAACTTTCCCTTTGGAAGAAACTAGGAAGAAGGAAGGAGTCAAATTTACTTTATCCTTTTACAGGCAACTCCTGAAGAAATTATAGCAAGAGTCCTAACTTTCAGTATTCCAGAAATGTCATATACTAATTATAAAGTGCAGTTAATCTTTTCTTCTTATGCACACCCAAAAAAAAGTAAAACACAGTTTATTACATTTCAATCTAAGAGATTAACACATTGCTATTTACTTTTATTGGCAGTGTGCCCAAATACCCCAGATCTGCAAGACTGATAGTGAAAAGGAAAATATTTCAGGCCTCAAAGAGAGCAGATCTGTGGTTGCCTGGAATGTGTAAACAGCCAGAGCCTGTTTTACTTCCCACCCCCACTCCCACCATACACACCTCCTCTACCTCACCCCTCCTAACATTAGCAAGGAGTGCTGCTCTCAAGCAAAGGAGAGAACACAAATGTAGTAACATCAAGTAACAAAATTCCTGACATTTTAACATGCAAGAATCTGGATTTACTGAAATAAGATGTTGCCATATAAATAGGTGTAGTCTAAAAACAAAACCAGGACTGCATAAGACCCTGAAAAAAAGGAAAAGAAAAATCAGCTGAGCAGGCTTCCTATATGACAGACCTGGTAAACACAAACTAAGGGAATTAAAATGCTTCTCTACAGATTATTCTTTGTGCAATTAAGGATCAGCCAGATCTGTATTCTATCAGAGAAAATACAGTTCACAGTCCTACATAAGAGAAGGGATATTTTCATAAATATCTACACAATGTAACCAAACCGATGCCAAAATTTAATGTTGGTATAAATTACCTTATGTGAAAACAAGGATTATTACTTGCATAATGATATATACACCCACAAAGCAGTAAGTCATAAAAATAGATATCATCACATCCTAAATAAGTTCACAATATAATTAGACCGTTTTTTAAAACTCTTTAAATTTGTGGACCAATAAAGATACCTTGCACAGTAAAACTGAACAGTGACAACAGACTTCCTCCTTCTTTTTTTAACCCCACAGCTCTCTATAAAAACAATCCTGTGTACCTTAGTAGCTTGCAAGCCATGATTTGAAACTACAGAATTACAGAACTGATAAATATTACTGTTGCTATTTACCTAGTAGCTTTAGTCTTCAAAACCAAATCAAAGCAAAGTGTACCAAGAAAAAAAAGGCAATTAGAACTGCAGAGCAAATGGCTGTATATGACGGGAAGCTCGTAAAACCCGAATGAATAAAAAGGGAAAACTTGGGGGGGAAAAAAAAACTGTAGCATACTATGGTCAAACACTGAAAGGCGGTCTCATAATGTTGTTTACAAATAACAGGTCACACAGCTGTCCCATTTTCCATCTATTAATTTTACCGGTTTTATGAACACATTTGGTGAATATTTGAAGAACACATCCGTAGACTAATGAGGACGAAACGCTGGCTCAAAGGAGACACCAGCAAAAGCTCTGTCAGTAGACTATTTGCAAACAGTTGAAATCAAAAATAAATTCAACCTAACCAAATGCAACGCATACAAACAGAAGTTAAAAAACGGAGGCAACTGGCAAATACATGAATGATGTTTCAGGCTACAGGGCATACTTTCTCACATACATTAGCAGGTTAAACAGGCTGGCAAGACACTGGCTCCACTTGAGATATCAGAATGTACCATATGTACTTCCAACAACAAAAACAAAAAATAAGACAATACTAATAGCATAAATAGCTAAGTATTTATTTAAGACAACTATTTGTAGGACGTTGAAGTCATCAAATGAAAAAAGTTAGAAGATTAATATTTAAGGTGAGAAAAATAAAATGTCATGATCCTTCTGTGTAATTTTCCTTACCTACTGCAGTCAAACACAGAGCAACCACCCCAGAGAAAAACAGTAATTTAAAATAAAAAAGGTTGACATCTCCTCTCCACAGAGGCTATGGTGCTTGCAGCCCTTACACAAGACAAGCATCCAGTGCCAGTCGCAAGGTGTTGGGCTTCGTATCTGGTAGGTCATGTTTGGCAGAACAGTATTCAGACTACCCATGATCCAGACAGGCAATGAGACCATCGTGCCACTGTAGTTTGTTAAACCTCGTGATACGGCCTTGCCTGAAAAACTAAGGGCACTTGACTGAAAAAGGTCATAGGTTCCAAGCGTCCACCTGTGCTGGTCCCTTTTCAATGTACGTGTTTGCAACCAAGTCTTACACTTCATACTGCAAAATATTAAGCCCAGTCAATTTCAACATAGCCAACACAGCTCCTGCACATTTTGAAGAAACCAGGCTCTAAATCTCAACTTCACATTTGTCATCTACAGAAACTTCCAAGCACATGAAGAAGATTCAGATAAGAACATTATTCAAAATAGACCGTGGAAGTTTTGCCATACAAAAAAAAACCTACTTATGTTGGCTAGGGGAAAGGAGAGGGACACCACAATCTCCACTTCATTACAGGAACACTGCCTGTCGGGACTGAAGCTAAAATCACGTACATCATCTGTTGCCATAAAAAAGGCTCAGAAATGTTTACTTAGTCAAGAATCTGTGCTGCCATCATATAAGGCCTGATCCTAGAAATCTCCTGCACAAGCCAAACACATTTTTGCAACATCAGCTATAGCTATAACATTGTTGAATGTTCAGAACACAAAAATATATCACCAACTCTGTCCTTGCTGGAGTTACCTGGGTATCATGGAACTGTCAGAAAAGAAAAACTATGGAGGACAGAAAATAGCCATTAAAATGAAACCTCTTTAACTCCACTGCAAACCCCAATAGGTTTTTTGCTGTGGGGGGGAGGTAATTAAAACAAAGGTTTAAAAGTAATTACAAAAAGTTGGAAGGAAAAAAAACAACAAAAGCTTGTTCTGAGACAAACTAATACCCTAAATCCAACTCTGTTAGCCAGGAAACTAACTTCCAGAAGATTAACAGAAGATTAACAAATTAAAGCAATCATTATTTCTAAGTCTAAACTGAACACTGAAAGGGACAAAAAACTTTTTGTTTCATAATTTTCTTTTGATACTTTGCTATCCTAATGGATAAGCTGACAGAAAAATGAGATTATACTTTAGTAAGTAGAGCTTTACATTCACATGTTTTAATAAATTAGCAACAAAATAAACTGACAATGTGTTTTGCTGTTTAAAATTCTTCAAAAGCAGTCATTAATAAAGCCTTCACAGTAGTTCTGTAGGATGGCAGGCAGATAACATTCCACTATAAGTGGAATGTAAATGATTTACCCAGGTGTGAAAAGGTGTGCCCTATCAATTGCCTTGTGAGGTTGTTAAAGGAACAGATTTTTTTCTTTCTTTTTATAGATATATATTCAAATTTACATTAAAAAAAAAGGAAGTAAGTTGTACTTCAAAAACTCATGGCAAAATGAATACAGGAGCAAACAACTACAAAATCATTCACTGCAATTATCTGAGCACTTTTTAAGTAGGTAGAAGATACAGGTCATGATATTGTTTTTAGTAAGAGGAAATTAAATTTCTTTCACACTGGACTCCATGTACATAAACATCTGCTGTGCACAACAAATCTTATCTACAAAGCCACCATTCAGCGCACATGATCAAACTGACAAAGTATAATTGCTTTTAACGTGATGTCATTAGAGAACACAGAACCCTTCCATGTTTCAAGTGGTTTTTAAACTGAAAATATATGCTGCTGGTAATACAGTAGATACCATGAAGAATTTACTGTTTAGCCTAAGCAAAATTTAAAACAAAAGATTTACTCTACAGTGAGGCACATATGCACACAAATACGTAAAACATTAGAAAAACCAGGCACACAAAAAAAGCCATTGCTGTAACCACAAAATAAGGTATTATAAACTACCCACATATCACATATACTAGTGAAGTATAATTATAATACTGAAGAAATGCACAGGAATAAGTGTTTTGAAGACACGTCATCTTAGCCAAGAAAAAAAAAATAAACACAGTTCAGAAAACTTCTAAAATAATTTCTTTGTCCACTTGATGGTCAGCACGTTAAAAACAGTGAGTCCTCACCTTTGAGGTAGCCTATTACCACTCACCTTCCTCCTCCTTGTAAACTGCCCAGAAGGGCTTAAGCTGCACTCCATTTTTTACCTAACCTCTACCCAGCACTACCAGACTAGGTAGTAAAGACAGGATGGTGGTCTCCCAGGAAAGTAATTTTCATTCATCAGCAGTGAGGGAAACCATTATGTTAATGCCTTAGTAAATTTGAGCTGTGTGTAATAAATAGGTTCTTTCCTTCCACTCTAATATTGCATTTCGGGCCCCCCTTTCAGCTTCAGGATTTTTTTTTCCAAGCACATAAAATCCCATGAGAATGAAGCTGGATGAATTTTTATGATACACTGTCATGCACTAATTTTAAACTAATTGGCTCATTTAAATTAACTGATTATATAACACACTTACTGACACTAGCAGAAGTATTAGAGCTGAGAGTGTTTGGGTTTTTTAGTACAAAATCAGATTCCTCCAAATACAAATTAGCATTGTTATTGAGTTACAACACCAGCAACCCAAACAAACCCAGTAGTAGTCAAAATGAAAATAAAGAAACCTTGAATGCTTTCACAGAATGATACAAAATCTGTCTTGGGAACACCATGTAATGTTACTAAAAATGTACTTGCTTCTGCTCCTTACTTCCATTTTTTGAGAACTGGCATAGGAAGGAAGATGTTTTCCACATTAGAATAATCCTCAGGCATGCCTTTTATCTGTGCCTCACAGATTACAGTATTTTAGTTTAAAAGTCAAAAATTGCAAAAGTAAACTAGAAAAACTACAGAACCTCTCACATTAAAAAAGGACAAAACTAAAGCCAAAAAGTTAAAAAAAAAAAAAAAAAGAGGAAAGTTAAGCTACAAGGAGAGAGATTTGAGTCCATGTATTTAGCAGCACTACCAATACCTTCTGAAACATTTAGAAAATATGTCATGTGTTTCAACCAATTCTATATCCAAATTTCTAGAGGTCTCGCTCAAGTGTGCATGTAAAATAGGCACGAAAAGGGTTAAGTTTGTCTTGTGACTGTAAAAAGCAACAGGTAAATATCCTTGGAAACTAATCCCCACAATATGAATCGGCACTGTCTGTGCTTGGATTCCCAGTCCTAACTTGTCAGCAGAACTCGACCCTATCTGTGGAGAATGGTATGGAGGAGGGCAATTTTACCTCAATCTCTCTGTCAAGATCAGGGTTAAAATTTTACTTCTAGGAGCAACTAAAAACTAAACAGAATGGTAAAAAAAAAAAAAAAAAAAAGGAGGAAAAAATTAAGATAACATAATTCTGAAGTTTGAATGCATGTCCCAGCCCCAGCTCCCGCCTCCTGGTCTCACCAGGCTCAGTCAGATGTACAAGCACAGTATGCACTCCTGACCTTGCCACATCTCAACAAGCATGTAATTAAAGGGTGCTGCACCTCTGTCTTCTCCCAAAACCTGACATCCAGCCTGAACCAGCCTACAGTCATTTCACTGGCTCTGCAACACCTCAGGTGCTGCTGACCTGAGCATATCCTAGTTCAGGGTGTGAGAGTCAAGCCACTGCACGCTGGCACCACTCTCCAACCTCAGGGTGACACCCTTTTTTCTCCAAAACTACTTTTTGGACTACCTTAAGGCTATCCATGTACGTGTATATACGTGCACACGCATGCATTCGCACACGGCAATTAGTGTAGTTCATTTTAAACAATTAATATTTGTGAAACTGATTCCTGTTCTACAATCCCAGCTGAGACTATCTGCTAACACAAGTCTTAATACTAATGGGTCTCTGGACACACACATATCCCTCTGCCAGCAGCAACCAGACTAAACCCACTGATACAGTGAACAAGCAACTCACAGCTGCTAAATGACACTGAAACTATCGTGTTGTTACAACAATTCCTCATTCTAACACACATGAGTTTACAAAAAAAAAAAATCTGTATTTTTACTTCACTTTATAAAAATCTTGTGTATTTATTAACAACACACTCTGAAGGGCAATTCTTTTGGAAGAACATCTTTCCAATTATCTTGCTGTAGGCTATGGGATTGTGTTCAAATTAACACAAACTCAGCAGTGGACACTTGTAAGCATGAAACACAACAACAGCTGTATACGTGTTAATCACAACAGTGCAACTGCTCCCTTTCAGGGGCCTCTGTAACATGACTATTTGATTTTCAAATATAAATCATAAATAGTTGGCTTCACTCTTGAATTAAGAGAATACTCTGCAGAGTCTCCATTCAATGGCAAAGGCTTAATGAAGAGCTGATGGTGCTACACAGCAAAATATAGCAGAAGCCAAAGTTTGCCACTGTATATCCAATGCAGTTTGCTGCCTTCAAAAAGGAGTACAACAAATGCATTATGCTGCAGAATGACAAAGGGAATCTACCCACCAAAGTAAAATCTTCTTTGTTTTCTTGAAGACAATGTCAAAGCATATTCTCCAAGTAATTTTAATGCCTAAGGGAAAAATGTTGCTTTTTTTCTCTATTGGTAATTTATTGGAGGTATGGGAAAGTTGTGTTTCAATAGGAAAACACCCATAAAATCGTAATTAATGTTACTGTATCTTTTCATTTAATAAAAGTATGATTTTATATAACATATTCTACATATAGAACGAATTCTAACTCCTCTACTCAGTGGTAAGAAGTTAAACTGTAACTAAGAATTAGCAGCTTAAATGAAACTTAGGTCAGTAAGTGCAATCACATTTCAAATGGCGCTGGAGTGATGTACAGAGCAACTGTTACATACTAATGGAGAACACTGGTCTTTAAAAAGCCTTGTTTCACCTTCCAATAGCAAAGGGTCAATAAAACTCACTACTTAATTAGACTAGAGTATTCTGATGAGCATATATATATAATTATTAGACATTATTAGTACTACTCATCTGTTCAGACACAGGCCACAAGTCATGTCATCTAAGCATCAAGGCACTGTTCATCCACATGTTCAGTGTGCTGTGTAACTTCACCTAGCAAATGAGTAAGATTCAACATCCAAGCCAAAATGTAGTTATGCAACGCACTTAGCTAAAGTATTAAAATAATTGTTACTTCATACTACAGTACAATCACCATGATTTCGTACTGCATGAACACCACAGGGTTCTTGGCAGAAATTTCCATTGTAAGTTCATATTAACATTATGACTCTTTACACACACTCCAGTTTAAACAGGACAAGCAGACACATTAATTGTCCATACTATCAATAGAGGCGGTCAAGAAATGGGTTTAAACATCGTGATGCCCCTTTAATTGCATAAAGTCAACAGGATCATAAAGATGGAAGCCACAACATCAGATGCACCCAACCCCAAGCTGCAGTCATGCTCATAACCCAAAGTATAGAAAGGGACTGGTGGCTGGGATCCGAACAGAACAGAGGCAATATATTCTTCTCAAACAACAAATAAAGAAATGCAACTACTATTGCTACAGCCCAGTATTTTTAGTATCACTTAAAATAAATACAAATATGCACAGGAAAAGCGGCTCAAGAAAGCAGCATAAAAGGCCTGTGGACCTTTACCTTCAAAAACTGTCACATACCCATTGTGGAATTAAACTTGCTTTCAGTTAAGCTAGCAGAAGCAATTTTGTATTTCTACAGAATTACTAAACATTAGTAACTATAATTTATAAATCTCTGTCTAGGACAAAATCTCTACACATGAAGAAAACTGGTAAGAAACTGATGTTTTCTGAATGAACACCCTTCTTTGACTGCTTCTAGCCTTTACACAGCCCTAACTTTGGGGGACTTCCTGTAATTGTAAAACAAAATACTATCAGTCATCCTTAATGCAATTCCATTACATTAATGACCAGAGAGCAACAAAAAAAGCGCCTTTAAAATATTCTCTTGTCTGCTGAAAAAAAGAAGAATAACCTAAACCCCGTTTTTCAAATTTGTATGCTTGTTTCAGTATCATTAAAATGACAGGTTTTGTACTGACAGGAAGGCTGCTATTCCTATGTACAGCCGTAGTCCCAATGTTTTTGTTTAATTTCAACCAACTTGTCCAAGTAGGCCATTTGGTAGAAACCTATAAATGGCACCCAGGGGGTCTGGGTTCTTGCTGTAAAGAGGTCAGCTATTTCCTCCTAACTAAAAATAGGCAAGATGAGGGAGGGGAAGAGGGAGTGGAGTTTTAATTTAGCAGCTGAAAAAAAGTTTACAAAATTACTTCCATCTTGCCTCATAATGAAGATTATGAAAAAAAGAAGCTGTCCCAAGAGTAACAAACCTGGATCGCTTTATAGGCAGGCTGGTGTACATAATCTAAAATACTAGGAATTAAAAGAGCAGTAGTAAAGTGAATCCAGGATATGGATCACATTATGACGCCCACCCCTCCTTGGGCAGAGCAGACAGATTTACCAGCAGCCGTGCTGCCAGGTGTTAACAACTCTTCTCTCTCCCACTAGCTGAGATCACACTGTGGTCGAGCAGATAAGGCACTACAATCAGCTGCTGTTCCCCTGAGTCAGTTTTTTCCAGCATTTACCCTCCTGGCTTTTTGTCTCCCTCACTTACATTACAACCTGTTTAGGGTGAGAACCACGGTCTACAATATTCCCCAAATGGCCCTGATTTGAATGGGGGCCCCTTGGCACTACTAAAATACAAACAGCATCAGTTTAATACAGCATGAATTCTAACTCTGGACTCTTAGCAGCAGCAAAGAGCAAGGGCTAGCGGCACTGAAGCATGCACCAACCCCGCTACCTGTGGCAATTGCCTGGCAACCTAAACCTAAAACCTGGGATGGCTTTTCCAGCCTTATTTCCACAACAAACCAAATTCAGCATGTTGCTAAATCCTTAGCGTATCACACTGCCGACTTAGCTACTGAGAAATAAGATCCCATCCACACTGAGAGACATTCTTCTCTACTCCTTCCAAGCAAAGGGATGACAGGCCTTTAACAGCTGCTGCTGCCAGAGGAAGACTCTCCATTCAGGAAGCTCTTCCAGGAGCCATGGCAAATTAGACATATCAAGTGGACAGCACATCTACTTCTGGCCCCCGTCATCACAAAAATGAGAAAAGCCCATCTGACAATCAATGACAGGACCAAAACAGCATGAAACTGAATCAGGGGAGGTTTAGGTTAGATACCAGGCAAAGGTTTTTCACCCCGAGGGTGTCTGGGCACTGGAACAGGCTCCCCAGGGAAGAGATCACAGCACCAAGCCTGAAAGAGTTCAAAACATAGTGGGATTCTTGGGGCTGTCCTGCACAGGGCCAGGAGTTGGACTCAGTCCTGGTGGGTCCATTCTAACTCAGCATATTCTATGATTCGGTGAAAACTGGGCAAACTGGTGGAGCAGAAATCTGACAATTCCAGGTGCCCGTTCCCTAGCAATGTTTTAACTTAATTTTGCTCTTTAGCTACGTATTATAGAGAATATCTGCAATCATTTAAAAAAAAGCAGTAGCATAACTCACAGCAGTGACACAGCAGAGAACACTGGAGTCATCTTACTCAGTTGGGTGGGGGAAGGGCAGAGGATGTATTCAGATGACAACTTACCTGCAGAAGGTTTTTTTATGTCTTAAGAGACCTGGACAGTTGTGTAGTTGCCAGTGTTTACATGTATGTGTAAGTTTTAATCCTCTTTGTTTCTGAGACATGGTTTTTCATCTTAGGGGGAGGAAAAAAAAAAATCTTAAAATCATAGAATATACTGAGTTGGAAGGGGCCTACAAGGATCATCGAGTTCAACTCCTGGCCCTGCACAGGACATCCCAAGAATCACCCCATGTGCCCAAGAGCATTGTCCAAATCCTTCTTGAATCCTGTCAGACTTGGTGCTGTGACCACTTCCCTGGGGAGACTGTTCCAGTGCCCAACCACCCTCTGAGTGGAAAGCCTTTTCTGAACATCCAACCTAAACCTGCCCAGACACAGCTTCAGGCCATTTCCTCAGGTCCTGTCACTGGTCACCACAGAGAAGAGATCAGTGCCTGCCCTTCTGCTTCCCCTTGTGAGGAAGCTGTAGACTGCAATAAGGTCTCCCCTCAGTCTTCTCTAATCTGAATAAGTCAAGTGCCCTCAGCCACCCCTCATATGGCTTCCTCTCAAGACCTGTCACACCTTCATGGTCCTCTTTTGGACACTCTCTAACAGCTGAATGTCTTTTGTATACTGTGGTGCCCACAACTGCCCCCAGCACTTGAGGTGATGCTGCCCCAGTGCAGAGCAGAGTGGGACGATCCCCTCCCTTGCCCGGCTGGCGATGCTGTGCCTGATGCCCCCATAACACAGCTGACCCTCCTGGCTGCCAGGGCACTGCTATTTGAGCTCAACTTGCCATTGACCAGGACCCCCAGGTCCCTTTCCTGCCACTGCTTTCCAGCCTCTCATTCCCCAGTCTGTCTGTACATCCCGGGTTGCCCTGCCCTGGTTGTTGCGTAGCTCACTGAAGGTGTTAAGCACTGAGACGACTACAGCAGCTCTGCTGAAATCTCCACTGTTTTTACCATTATTACATGTAGCACAAGAGAGGTTTAACGCATTTTTAATGTGATAGCATCCTCCCCCTCTTGCATTCCTTTTTCCTCCCACCCCCTCTACAAATCTTCTGTGGGAAAGCTTCCCTGTTTTACTATTGCTGTCGTTGAGATGTTGCAATTATTATCTGTTATTCTTTAAAAAAAAAGCCAAACAAAAAAACCAACAATGCCAAAACACACACTAGGACAAATCCGGCTCTCTTTGCCAACAACATCTGCTATCACAGAATTAATATATTTAATTTAAAACCTGCCCAGTGTCTCTGTACATGACAGGACACTGACTGCAGGACAGGAAGAGGCCTAAACCCAGTTACGTCCAGTCACATGGTAGACAAGGTATATGATGTCAAACCTTATATATGCCACATGAGCAGTCTTGGTTAAAAGACCACAAATAAATGGGGTAAGGAAGAAAGATATGACATTATATTTGTCAAGAGTAAAGACCTTGTATTTATTACCTACAATGAAATCTCCCTCTGGCACAATACGTTTATTTTCATACTATTAGCCTAAAACACTAGTCTTGAAATTTTAACTTTACACTCCATTTTATTTCAAATCACTCTTTTCAATGGAATATTTTAGGTTTCTGCAACATTATGCTGCAATATTTTCTTTTTTTGGAGGAGGCGGTGGGTGAGCCCCACCGAACAGCCCGCCTCCCCTCCCCCACCGCACACATCCACATCCACACTCCAAGGCTCGTGCGTCAGGAAGGGAGAAACGCCGTACGAATCCTCGTGGAGAACAGCAAAGAGGCATGTTAAGGCAACACATAAAGGGAAGCCTTTATTCCGTCTAAACGCCGACTTTGAGGAATAAATATGCGAGCCGAACTTTTAGGGTGTGGCTTGGTGTTTTTGCCCCTTGTTGCGCTGTGCAGGATGCCTGCCCCAGAACCCAACAACATATCATTAAATAGGTCAAGGGTCATTCGCTTTACATCACACCACACCAATATTCAGCCGCGCACCGAACCCATCTATCAGCCCCACCGCCGAGACTGAACGCGCACAACAAAATGGGGACCCTGCCCGGCCNCGATGTAGGGGAGCGACCGGCCCCTCCGCCCGCTGCTGATTCAAGCCCTGGCGATGAATGGGATCCCCTCCCCCACCCAGGCTCTGCAAACTCCACACTGGAGCGTGAATACCTCGCATTTCTCTCCCCCTCTCCCCGAGCATTTATTTTTTTTTAATAGCCCCCCCATACAGTAAAATACTGTCTCAGAAGTAGGGAGAAACTGGCCCCTCCCTTCCCCCACGCCCCGGGGTCGCTCTGCCCGGGGGCAGCTGCAAAACACCCGCCAAGGGCAAGGCAGCCCCACACACACACACATCATCTCAGCCCAAAGATAACACCCCCAAAACCCCCACACAGACCCCAAAACGTCCGGGTTCAAAAAACTTCGTCATAACAAGCGGCGACTGAGCGACCCCCTCCCCCCCGGGCGGGTCAGGCTGCAGAGGGGACGCCGGGGGGCAGTGGGCCCCGGGCTGGGCTGGGCTCGGGGGGCTGCACCGGGAAGGGGGACCGTAAGAAAAGGGGAAATTAAAAAAAAAAAAAAAATACGGGGGGAAAAGAAACCACAACAGGGTCCCCGGGATGAATAATCCGCCTCGGGAACTCACCTCGCGGCGCAGCGGGCGTTAAAGGCACAGCTCCCGCTCCCGCGGGCGGGGAGAGCCCCAACTTCTGCGGGGGGCGGCGGCGCTGCTGCTGGCGGAGACTTTCCCTCACTTGCCGCGCATGGTGCAACTCCTCTTCCCCCGGGGTCCCGGCCAGCCTGCCAGGAGGCTGCGAATCCCCCCTCGCCGCCGCCGCACACGCCTCCTCCCCCCCTCCGCGCGCACGGGCGGCACAAGGAAGTCCCGGAGAGTGGGAAGGGGGAAACGGAAAGTTTTGGGGCGGAATGGCGGTGAGGGGGGGCTAGCGGGGCCGGTGCGGGCGCGCGGCGGCGGCGGGAGCAGCG
>VXAZ01003263.1:964644-1228793 GCA_013399875.1 Gymnorhina tibicen
CCGTGAATCAGCACAAACGGGCTTTACTGGTTCTCGCTGAGGCGCGACACCCGCGGGCAGCAGCGCTGCGACTCTTTAGCCTCCAGCGCGCCCGTCCCACGCGTGTCCCCGTGTCCCGTCCGTGTCCCCCCCACCCCCGGGCGGATGATGCAACGCGGCTCCATGTGCTTCCCCTCCCCCGCCCCGCTCCCTTTTTTTGCGCCTGGCGGGTCACCCGGCGGCTGATTGATTCTCCTTTCGCGCTGCGCCGTCACCCGGCGCTGGAAAGTAAATAACAAGTTGACATCATTACCGCGCTCCGCAGGGCCCCGCGCGCCGCTACCGCACCGCCGCGAGTAGCTGCGCACGCCAATGCGCGCCGCGCCCAGCCCCCGGCGCAGCGCGGCGAGGCCGCTGCCCATCCATCCCCGCCCCGCTGGGACCGCACCCCCGGCACGACCGGGAGGGACCCGGCCGGTCGTTCGGCGCCTCCGGGATGTTTTTGACGGCCTTCTTGCCCCTTGCCCTCCCCCACCTCTCCCCACCCCCCGGCCTCATGGCTAATGTCATGCAAATAATAAAGATTATCGGGATGTTGCCGGGGTGTCTGCCTCGGTGGGCTCATCCCGGTGACAGCCAGACTCGCGCGGCCCCAAAAGTCATATTTATTATTGGAGGTTTTTTCCATATGACCTTTCCACTCTTTTTCTCTTTTGGTCTTATTTTGACATTAAAGGGAATTTCATGCTTGTTATACATTTAGCCCAAAGCCTACAAATGTGCTGTCACCCAGTGTTCTTATGGAAAAATATGACATCACCCAAGTCAGGACAACAAAGATCATTGCTACATACATTCATATATGTGTTGAAAGCAGAACTCTCGAAACACTGGGAAATGTTGTGGACTGATGTGATTCATTTTCATGTTCAGAGCCTCGAGACTGCAGTGCAAGGCCATCAGTGCTCAGACAGACAGGCAGACACGTGGCTCCCCTTCTAAGTAAGCTCCCATTCGTCTTATTTTTCTCCAAATGCAAAACCTACATTACGTTTTTATTACTCGGCAACGTAAACAAAAAACACCCTCCAGATTTGTAGCGACATGGCCCAGAATTTTTAGCTCCTGTACTTTTTTGTTTGTTTGCTTTCTTTTAAAGTGCTGTGGGCTTACAAATGAGGTAAACTCATCAGACAATGGTCCTAAGTCAAGACTTGCAGAGCTTCCAAGGCGCGGCCGCCCAGCAAGGAAGCTGAGACCCTTCCCACTCCTTGTGCACTCTGGGGAGAGCGATCGAGCTGTCCCTGCTGTGCTGGGTGCCGTCCTTGTCCCCACGCTGAGGAGGCGGCTCAGCACGGCCAGCGCTGCGGCAGGGAGGAGACGGGAGGGCTGCGTGCTGAGGCGGCACCGGGACTCCGGGGTGCCCTGCGCGGCAGGCTCCGGTGAGCGGGAGCACTGCAGGTCTGTCCTGGCAGCCCTCCCAGCCGTGTGTTGGGATTCTCACTGCTGAGGAGCAGCACGCGCTCATCCTACGCTGCCTGGCCATGGACCTACCGCAGTGTTCCAACCTCCGGCTGAGAAAGCCACCGTGTCCCAGCCAGGCACCGGACAGCTGGTCCCAGCCTGGCCAGGCCCGGCCACATGCTCTGCTGAGCGAGCAGGGACGCACAGGCAGGCAAGGAAATCTTGGTGGGGAACTGAAGGCGTTGTGATGGCAAGGAAATTAAATTGCAACTTCATACGGATATGAGGAAGTGACTTTTCCTCTTTTCTAACTGGGCACAGCCCCTGCTGCCCAGGGACTCTGTTTCTGATGGAGTTTAAGTCAGTCCTTCAGGGAGCAGGACAAACAGGAGAGGGCAAGTCTGGAGGGCTGCATCCGCCTGCCCCTCGCTTTCTGAACTGATGCTGTGGCCGGTCCGAATCCCCTGTTTGTGTACAGCTGTGTCTCGGGGCCGCCACGGTCCTGGCCACGCCGGGAAGCCAGGCAGCGTGCAGCCACCCCCGGGGAGACTGGGTTAAATATTGGTGTAATGCTTGCCGAGAGCTTCAAATGAAGGCTATCAAGGCAGGCACTTTTTTCAGGCCATGCTTGGCTAAAAGGAGCTGCAGAGACCTATAATAAAGACTTGCGTTTTTTCCAATTAAAATGAAAAAAAAAAAAATCCCCAACTATAAAGTGACGGTAGATTAAAAGGTAGAAGAGTGAATCACTACTCTGGCCATTGCAATAATTTTAGCCTTTGTGTAACAGAAGACCCCAAAGTGACCACATATAAAAGAAATCACCTTTTTTTTAAGAGTCATGTTTTTTCAGTTTCGTAACTCATGACGCTGTGTGGTGATCAGCAGCAGTGCCACAGCCCTGCAGCTCCAAATGAGGGGAGCCAGAGCAGAGGTTTCTTACCCTCATTAAAATGGAAACCCTAACCGGAAACAATCAAAGTCAAGGGTCAGCAGGGTTGGCCTACTGGGGAGATAATGGGATCATAAGGCAAAATATTTTGTATTTTACAAGATGACATCCATTGTTATTTTTCTAGTGCTTCATCATCTTGTATTGTATTGGTAACTGTTTCTGTGTTTTCCCCCCACCCCATGTTTTCCGTTCTCTAAATAAAAGTAAGTTCTCTTGAAAAAGTGAATAATTAAAAAATAAATAATTGCTTCTACTTCTACATTACTTTAGTTAAATAATTCTTCCCACCAAAAAAAAAAGAGCCTAAAATACAGATTAACTATTTACTCCTGTTATCGACTGTAAAAAAAGAGTATCTGCTAATTAAGTTTTTAAGACAAATTCATATGCAAACTTTCGATGCAATAGGGAAAACTGAACTGGTGTTTTAGCTTGAATAGATACCCCCACACTACTGGGACAGAGGGGCTCTATGCCATTCTCATGTTGCAGTACGTAGATATTCTATACGTGGAAATGTGACATGGTAGGCCCTTGCTCTGTCATGCTTACAAATATGTTAAATCCTTAGCTTTCCTATTATGAGGTGTCCTGCCAAACTATTCATGGTGGGAAAGTAAAGGCTATTAGTGCATTATTATTGCTATTTAGCACTTCTGTAGCAGCAGGCTTTGACTTCTATTTTGTGAGAATCTTTACAGTATTTGATATTCTTCAGGTGAATGTTCTGATGGAGCCACTCATGTGAGTAACTGCTTCACAGCATCAGAAAACGTTTTCTCATTTAGCCACTTGTTAATACCAAGAGTTTCAGTTTTAGAAGGAAATTCTGATTGACTAAAATATTTTCAGGAATCGAGACCATGACTGGTTTTTTTTTCTTCATATATTACTTTATTGATATCTTTGGACTAGACTGAAAGCTTTTGCTTAATTCATGACCACTTGTGCAAGTAGACCTCTTGAGTAAAATGATATTATCAGAAATAAAAAAGTAAAGTGGAAGACCTTGTTTCAAAGTTTCTGGAAGACAAAACTGTGAAAAATTTTTGATTTCACAAAGCAAGCATGTTCTGATCCTTTTTCTATCCTATTTCTCGCTATAGTTTGATTTGTGTGGCCTGTAATACCTGCACTTTCTAGTGATAATTTTTCATCCACCATTTTGAGATGTGAAGATCTAGATTCCTCAGGCTTTAGCAGGAATTCAATCTAATCTGATAACTTCTGATAAGAATTTTGATACTGTTACACTGCTGCAGAGGTTGCAAAGAGGGATGCACTATTCATAGTTCCTTCCCTGTGCCATTATACAATCAATGCACGTCTACTGCTCAGGGACACTGAGCATTAGGTAAGCATCACACCAAATGTGTTTTTGCTTTTTTGTATAAGGTCATAAGAACAGATTTGGTGATTCTTCCAAAAATCTACATAAGTTAGGAGTAACACTTCTATGTACTTTATGGGAGATATTCTTTAGTAAGTGGAACACGTACTTGTTATTACTTAAGGTAAAATAAATCAGAAACTTTGATGTATGTAATCTACACCCCTCTGATCTATTTAGAGGGCTGACACAAAGGGCTGAGCTAGCAGTATGGGTCCCTTACGATCCTCAGATGGAACAGAGATTTTTTTATGTTGCTCTAATTCACTCTTAGAGACAGTTTGGCCTCCTGCCAGTCTGGAATAGAAAGAAGAGAGGGGTGATCATCTCTTTTCTTGTCTTTCCTCATCCATGCAGTGTTGCATGGCCCCAGCTGTGCTGAATTAATGTCTGGGACAGTTTAACATTTCAAAGCTTTTTTTCTCCTCCCATGAAAGATTTTAGAAGAGAAAGTAGTTCTACCTAGGAGCTGGCTGCAAGAGAGTGAAACACCTAGAGAGTGAACAGGATCAGTTCTGCAGAGAAGCCAGACTTAGCAGGAGGTTGTGCTGTGGATGTGAGCAATGTTAACTATGCATCATCACCCCTAGCTGCTCAGGTTTTCTGGAGGTGTATGAATCCTGAGCATTGTGATAGTGCTGTCAGATGTCTCCCCTGGTCCTGTGAGGATTATCTTACCCTCTGAGGCCAGCAGCAGGAGCAGCCCTGCTCGCACACTTCTCAGAGTGGCTAAAGTGAGGTGGGAACCAGGAGTCTATCCTTGGGAAGGCCTAATCTTCCTGAAGAATTCTTGTTAATACTGGTCTTTGGTCCCCAGTGGGGACTTTGTCAGGACAAGCCCCAGGGAGAGCCCAGTCCCTCTCACGAGGAGTGTGCATAAAGACACAGACATGTCTGTGGGCAGGTGGACAGGATGAAACAGGAATGTAAGGCCCAAGTGTCTGCATTGCACCAACATCAGCATCCAGGTGCCTGCTGGGGCTGGGGATGTCTAGCCCCAGGCTGGTCCTGCAGGCTGCCTGACAGGAGCACCTTGGACATGCTCTCAAGGTGCAGTGGTTGGCTTAGTTTCACCCAAAGGGAAAGCAGTTCTCATGCTCAGAAACCTCTCTGGTCTGCGTCCCAAAGCTCAGCACGGAGAGAGTCAGGAGATTAGTTTCAGAAGTGCACTCCTGATTTAGACTGAGAGTGGTGTAGATGCAGTCTGTGACAGTTCCCTGTTTATATTGACATTGCATTGTATAATATTTTACACTTTAAAAGGTCCCACTTAATTCACTGGGATTACTCAGGATTTAAAGCATGATTCACTGTTGAAAAATGTAAGACATATGGATTGCTTCCCTTGCCAAATGCAAAATTTTTGGTTCAAGAATTCTAAAATAGTTTTTCTTTACACAATCTCTATGGCTACTGAAGCACACAAGGTACTCTGTATCATTTCTAGAAGCAAGCTGCCATTTTTGGGGAAGAATGAATAGAGGGGAGAAGGATTCTGAAGAAACTCATATATGTGATGCTAATGCTGTAAGAAAATTAACCTCATGTGGTGCCATGGCCAAAAGAACTGCTGTAATACTGGGTACATAGAAACGGATGTGTCAGGAAGGAGAACAGAGGCTGAATGATCTCTGCTTGGCACTGGTGGTGTGATGTCTGCTAAAGTAGTCCCATTCAATTATCTGCACTTCCAGAAAGATGATGGAGGAACTACAGAGAAGAGTACTGATAATGACAAAAGGATTGGGAAAAGGCTTATTTTTAAGACAGTGATCCATTTAACTTATCAATGAAGTAACTCAACCCTCTGGAAGAATGAACATGAGGGAAAAGAGCTATCAGAGGACTCCTCAATCTATCACACAAACATAGGGAGATCTACAGCTTGACGTTATGGGCAAGTTGCAGGTTTTTAAGGAAATTAACCAGTGAAGCAGCTGGTGGGGATGTCCTTTGACTGGAATCTTAAACCAAGCATGACTACTGAGCCTCAAAAGGCAGCAAGAAGTCCTAAGGCCCATGTTGTGACATGATATGCTTAGAACAAACTATGACAACAGTGCTTTCTAGCAAACCTTCAAGCACAGACCTCTGAGAAGCCAAAGTGTGATTGGCTAAATATTTATGTATTGGTTATTTGATACAAATTTTCATGAAACTTGTTGTTAATACCCTGACAACAAAGGTTTTACTTTGCCTTCCCAATTTGCACCTGCGTTATTTCTGCAGGTGTGTGTGAAGTGGACTGTGTATCTATTTTTATCTATTTTCTTATTTAAGGAATAGCTTTGTACAAAACAAAGTTTTGTGAAGTTTTAGGATTAGGGTATTTTTTCATATTCCAAAAGTTTTCCCTAGAGCCTTATTCAAGAAGTAGAGGAAACCAAGAATAATCTCCAAACACTTTGCTCTAGCAGTAAACCAAACTATTACACAGGTAATGAATCAGGCCTGCCTTTCAGTCCTAATTTCTGTATGGCTGTAGTTACCTGATACAGTTTAGAGCCTTTCTTCATAGGGTCCAGTGCTCTACATGGACACAAATAAAAATGCACTAGAGGGAGAAGAAACTCGGTTCATTTTTGATTACTAAATTAAAAATACAGTACCAGGAAAAGTTTAAAAGACAGTATTATGGTATTCAAAATGAAATAAAAATGAATATTTAAAGATTGAAAATATACTTCTTAATTCCATGCTTTGGCCAGATGTATTTAAAAACTGGGTATTTAAACTAAGACATTCAGGTACAAAATCAGTTTTCAGTCTCTGTCTTGTTCCTCTTGAAACCAAAAGTGGGTTTGCCACTACTTTCTTGGGAATATAATAAGACCCTTAATTTTCAATACCTTATAACTACTGGAAAAACACTGTATGCAGTAGGGATGAATGCACCCCTAATGAGTAGTATATATATTTTTTTTTTACTGTTGCAGTTCCTAAGTAACACAGAAAGTGATTTGAAAGACTAAGGAGCAAGGGAGAAACAGGTTCAATAAATCAGTACAAACCTTCATTACTACCAAAACTATTCCTTCATTCTTTACCGGGACAACTCTCCTTACACTCAAAACAACTATTCCAACTTCATCTGTCAGTGCTGCTAAGTGAGAACTTCCTTCCTTCCTTCCTTCCTTCCTTCCTTCCTTCCTTCCTTCCTTCCTTCCTTCCCTCCCTCCTTCCCTCCCTCCCTCCCTCCCCTAAATCACATCACACAGATGCCACGGTTCCTTCTTTTATTTGAATCCTACAGTGCTAATTTTTTTTCTCACTGATTTCAGCGTTTCCTTTAATGTTTATATTAGAAACACAAGTTAGGGGAGATAATAGGAAAGAAGTAGTTCGTGTGTGCCTCTCGGCCATCTATGTCCCTTGAATATCTTCCTAATGTCACTAAGTTTAACTACACATTTTGAGACTTCCAAAATCAGGTTTGACAGCTTGGGCTTCAAACTATAGCTTCCTCTTCATTGCGTCATGGTAAATTTGTGACTGGCAGTATTTCACAGGCTTCAGTGGCTTATGATTTTTCTGTGTAATTGGCTCTGTGTAGGCTGCTGGCTTTTTTTGTTTCTTTTTTCTTGATTAATATTAAAAGAACATAACTGAGTACATTGCTTTGTATTTTCTGCACGAGGATATTTTGTTCTTTTATTTTCAAGACTCCAAATATTTCATTTTAGTTAAATTAAAATTTTGTAATGAAGGATGCAAAACTGTGAGTCAACTTGCAATATTTTGAATCATTTACATAAAATTCCTCATTTTAAAATATTTCTTTACTTACCCTTAGAATAGAATTAGCATGTCATCCCTAAGCTTTTACTTGTTTTGGGGTGGTTTTTAAATTTTTTTTTTTAAGACTGCTAACCATCTAATGCTATCTAACTTATCTAAAATAAATCTCTAACTCTGTCAACCATGAAAGACTGGAGAAAATGTGACTGAGATATGCAAGGTGAGCCCAGAATTTTCATAAGTATAAAAGAAGTGGAACTGAAAGTACACTTGGGTTTATAGTTATTAAATTTACTATGTTTCTTTGGGGTTTTTTTTAAGAAAAACTTTGAATTGAATATAAACTTATATACATTATCAAAAATTAAATGCTTTTGAAAGAAAGGTTATGTGGAAAACCAGTATTTGTATAAGAGTTCCATTGTAATGCTAATTGCAATGTTTTCCATGTCCCTAATGTTAACAAATTTAGATCAATCCCTCTGTGGTAAGAGTAGGAGCAGTGTCTTTACGTACTTACCATGGCATATTTGTACGTTTGTTCACTTGTTTCCCTATTAGAACACAAAGGGACAGGATACTGAAATTACCCTGAAGCAAAAATACTTGAACCAATATGCAAAGGATTTTTGCAACACAGGGATCTCATCAGGTTAGAAAGATACCACCTAAGATGGCATCTAATTTCAGCACTAAGTGTTCACAGAATCAGCTTCAAGATTAGGTGAGAGACCCTGTAATATTTCAAGCTGATTGCTCTGTAACTGTCCAGATAGAGAAAACACTGGCTTAGGGCTTTTAAAAAGTCTTTTAGACTCTCAGTTCTACAAATTCTACTCCCTCCAGATGAACTTGGACTTAATTGGGAGTAAGAGCAGCTGCAAGATTTTCAGATATCACAGAATTTCCGTAACACTCTATGTTTGCACTCATCAGTGTTTATGTTTACTTTTGTAAGAGTAATGAGTTGTCCAGCTAGAAAGATTTATCTGCAAGCCAAAGCCATGTGAGCATTTGCAACTGGAGTGTGGTCGCTGAAAAGAATATAATTACTTTTTATCTCTTTCATTTGTCCAGTGCCAGGAGAAGATAACCAGCTCGTGTTCTGTAAGGATGAGCTTCCATGGAAGCTTCCTGATGGCTTGCAAAGGCACCAATTGCCTGAATCTTTCTGGTGGGGTGATTAACTTTGGTGTTATCTTCTCTTACTAAGTCTACAAATTGCTGTAAACCAACAAAGCCGTGATCAGATTTATCAGCCAAAACAAACCCATGAAATTACTTACTTTTCAGTAGTGTTTGAGGGCTCACAACCATAACTGCATCTTTTTGTTATGTATTTACACAAGCCAAGAAACACACAGACACAATATACAAACATGCTTCATGTTAAGCCACATGCCTTGGACCTCACATGTTAGCCTTTACCCTCACAAAGATCCTACTGAATTCATGAAGACCAAGGTGCCAATAGTCCTTTATTGCATCCTGTCAATTCAAAGAGAACAGATTTGTTGTTCCAGATGCATTGCAAGATGTCTTTGTTTAGTGCTATACTACAATCCTTATTAACACCCATCCAGTTGTGGCCATGTACTCTTTACTTCTCAGTAGTAATCAGAACTCAAAGCTTGGGATTAATCTGTGTTCAGTCCCTGACCTACCAAATCTAGGAACAGAGCAACAATGATTTCTTGGTGCTTTTCCTTCATTTTGAGAGTAGCAAATGAGCTTTATCTTGAGGTTTCTGTTTTTTCTTGGAAGACATTGTAGTGACAGCATTGTAGAGAAGCAATTTCCTCTTCTTATTTCTAAAATAAAGACAGCTAGCAACAGGACAAGAGGAAACGGCCTTAAGCAGTGACAGGGGATTTTCAGGCTGGATATCAGGAAGAATTTCTTCACAGAAAGGGTTGTTAATCATTGGACTGGGCTGCCCAGGGAAGTAGTGGAGTCACCATCCGTGGAGGTGTTCAAGAAAGGACTGGACGTGGCACTCAGTGCCATGGTCCGGCTGACAAGGTGGTGTTCAGTCAAAGGTTGGACTTGATGACCTTGGAGGCCTTTTCCCACCTTTCAATTCTAGTGGTTCTATGATTCTAAAACTAAACCCCTCACACTGTCATCAGCTTACATTACTAAAACAAAACAACAAAAACTCAGCCAAACCCAAAACACCTTGAAATGTAGCCACACACTCAATCTGTACTTTAGCATCACTGACTACATCATTTTGTTTCTGAACCTGGAGAAGACTGTGGAGGGCTGGTGTACACGTGTGTGCTGACACATTTGCCTGAGAGAAAGATGTGCTTCCTCAAGGATCCTGTCATGGAGGATCAAGCAGTAGAACAAATCCTGCTGCTGGGTAGGTGTGCTGGAGTAAGCCAGGGCAAGTCTCCTGGGTTGCTGTCATGGAACACTGTGTCCCCAGGCTGCACCCCTGCCCTGCTCTGCAGGTCAGCGTGAGGTCACCCATGGAAGTGTTTGTGACCAGCCATCGAGGGCCTGAGCTCATGCAGCAACACAACACCCCTCTCAGATAAAGTGCTATCCTACTCACCCCTCAAAGGTATGCCCACGCAAAGGTAAACAAGGGCCTTGCCTAGAACTAACTAGAACGGTGAACTGGAATGGTTACAGGTTTAATTTCCTTATTAAGTATCATTTAAAATTAAACTTTCATGGTGTAGAGGTAGTTGTAGCAGTATGCCTTCTCTTAAACAAGGGATAAAATAAACTGAGTTTGGGTTAGGTATGAGAATTTATGATGGTGTAAAATAGGTTAAAACATCACATTCCTAATGAATGTAATTAAAGCAATGTATTTTTCCCAAGGTGGATCAATCTGAAGTGACTTCTGAGAGACAGCAAAGAGAAAAGGTACCCAAACAGTGTCCCAGGCACTCCCCTTCCTTTTCCTCTGCATCAGAAATACTTCAAATTGTATGAAGCATTTCCAGAAGAAGTGCAGTGCAGCAGAGGCCTGCTACAGCCAATGTAGCTGTCTCCATTTACAACAGCCAAGGGGCTTGTCCCTGTTTTCTTTCTGCAGAAGAACATGCAAAGCAAATTTCAGGTCTTTATTATGAAGTTGGATAGGTTTCAGGCTTGATGTTCTGCCTGGGGATGGTCCCAGAGTGCAAAAGAGTGACTGAGAGAGAAAAGGGCATCTTGTAGGTGATACTTAAATTGCTTTTTCACACTCTAAACTGAATTTTGAACTTTTTTATTTTGCACTGAATGTAAGCATTTCATTTGCATGATTGTATTGCTCATAAATGGGTTGCTAATACTGAGCAATGCTGTCAAGAAGAGTCCCTTAAAATGCTTATAATCATTTCTACAATTAGTACCCCTTTAAAGAGAGTATTTACATGATCCATCAACAGATCAGTTAAGTACTTTCAGTACACTTTACTTGCATTTGGCAGAACAATTTCCTTGCAGAAGTACACCAATGAGTGGGAGATACTGTAGCTAACAAAGTAAAGTAGAAAGAAATGTTTGGGGATTTTTTTTTCCCCCTAGGGTTTATAAAGAAAAAAAAAATCTTCAATTCGGTCAGAAAGACCTCACTTGCCTACCTCACACAAGCTGCCTTTCTGTTTTAAACCACAAGCCTTTCCAGCTGGGAAAGAGTGTGAGCTCAAAAAAGAAAACAATAAGTCCAGTGGGTTCAAAATTCTGTGTATAGGCATTCCTCCAGTTTCTGAAATTTTGGGGTTGAGTTCTGGCTTTATTAAACTCATGGTCAAATTACCACAGGCAGGAATACAATTTTAATCTTAAAGGTGTTTTGTTCTAATTAATGAAAGTTGGCATATTACAGAGTGTATGAGATTTCGCTACACACACACACACACAAAACACACAATAAACAAATACAATGAAATGAACTTACCCAAGTAAAACTAGAGCTGCACAAGTGTATATCTTAAGAAAAGGAGTACTTTTCTTTCCTAAAATGGTGGACAAAATCACAGTAAAAGTAAAATGTGACATGGGCAAACTTTGCCAATGAGGTCTTTAAAATCACTGCTACTTACATTTTTTGTTTGCATTTATGTTTTAGGATTTATCTTTCTTTCCCTCTCTGTTTAGGAACCTGCAAGCCTACTAGAGCCAAAAATGTTTTATTTCCTTTGTGAGAAGGATGTATAGCTGCTGAATAATTTATATAGTATTCATAAGATAATTCATAAATGTTGGTGCTTCTCCCCTCCCCCAGATCTGAATGCTTCCCAGATTAATAATTCCTTCATCCTTCTGATCCAGCTGAACTAAGGAGAGGGTATTGTCTTACAGAGGAAGTGTAAAATAATATTTTCCTGACCATTGTTAGAGCATGATCTTGATCAGGACGTTTTGATGGTGAATCACTCAGATGAAAGCAGGGTATGTGTGGTGAGTCTGTAGGCAGTCACTGTGGAAGCAGACGGCATGAGAAACATTTGGGAACGAGTTACAGAAGCATAGACTCAGATCACTCATGTGGATGGAATCTTTTAGTCCTCAGCAAAGATGATTTGGATTTTAGTGGCAATTCCTATTTCCCTGCATGTGGAACAGGGAAGGAAATTGAGCTGCTGTGGGATGAAGTGGGTAGGAATGGAGTGATGATCAGTGTGCCGGCAGGCAGCTTCTGTCCCAGGGCTGGAGGAAGCACCTGCAGCAGAAGCCATGGACAGGAAAGAGTGGATGGGATGGGAGCAGATCCACAGGTGCATACCAGGGACTGGAGCCCACCCTGTTCAAGGAGAGGATGGGGGCACAGCACTGGTTTAGCCCGGAGAAGGGGAGACCCTGTGGCTCCCTGCAAATACCTGGTGGGAGAGGAGGGAGGAAGCATTGTTCCAGCTTTGCGCCTGGCCCCATTCTGCGCAAGGGCTGGGACAGATGATCCCCTTTCCACCCAAACTGGTAGGATTCCATGATTCCAAGCTCACAGGCTGACTCTTCTGGAGCACTGAAACAGGGCAAGAGCAGCACCTCTATTCCAACAGGATATCCTCAAGAGCCTAATTTCTGAGACTCTTATGTGACGGGAAAATGTTTTACTTTGCCTTAAGAGTCTGCTGGAAGGCAAAACCATCCTACACATGCCATAGGGGAAGGCAAGAGTTCACCACTTCCAACAACAATAAAAAAGGAGAATGTTTCTTTAGAAATCTGAGCATGATTTTAATGGCCTAATATTAATCAGCCAGGATTGAAAATGATGGTCAAATTATAAATAGAGCTGAAAGGCACGGCATACAAAAATACAGTTGTATTTGTATTATAAATTTTGTATAAATAGAAAGAAAAATAACCCCTGAAATTTTTCAGGCTCAAATTCCGGCTGCTCTGTTAACATGAAACCTGTTCTTTCCCTTCTTGTTTTTCATTCCTGAGCCTATGAAACCTTGGTTGTGTTGCGGTGTGCCATGGCCAGTGCCATGGCTGACAAAATCAAGAGGATCAAAGGCGCCAGTGGTTTGATGCCCACACGGCCCAAGTACCCTAAGGTTAGGGTGAGTTCCCACAAGGCTGTGTGGGACATGCAAATTGAGGGCCCATAAATGGCCACCACCATCTCCTCCCCTTTCCCCCTATATTTGGTTCCCCTACCGGAAAGTTCTATGTCCTTCGGTTCCCCATTGTCCCGTGTTAATTCTCCCCGCCTACCCCAGTTGTCACTGGCTATGTACCCTTTTCCCCGCCTGTGTTACACCCCCTTGCTACCCTGTTATTGGTTGTTGTGTGCTTTCCCCGCCCATTCTGTAAGGGCATAAAATGTCAGAACCCCTTTGTTGCTTCTTTGTGTCCTCGCTTTGTTTGTTCTTGAGCCTTGTCTCCCAATAAACCCTCTCCTGCTTCCACAAAGAAGCCCCTCCACCTCATCCTTCCTTCTCTGTGTGCCTTCACCGTCGGTGGGCTAGGCGAACCTGAGCTGAGGCTTTGCCAACCCTCCTGCACAGCGTACTGCCTCCATCTCCCTCTGCGGTGCGGGCGAGAGCCCGGTGCTGGGTGGTCGCAGGCTAGCTGGAGCACAGCACCACGGCAGGGTTGGGTCCACCCACCTCTCCCAGGGCCAGCTTCTCCCTCTCCTTCCGTTGCAGCCCTAGAACTGCTCTCTTGCTTTGCAGGAGAGAGCTCAAGAACAGGTTCAATGTTTCTAACTGCAATCTGTCTCTTCCCATGCTAAAATCTAGTGTGAGATCATTAACAACTGGTTCCTGTGGAACCAGTTGGGTCTAGCATGGCCGCAGCTGCCTGGATGAATGTGTCATTTGACTGAACTTTTTAAGAGCCCTTTTCCAGCCTGTCCTCACCTGTGTGCAAGCTGCTACGGCTCAGATCCCCTGGTAGCTTGCAGGCAGGTACCATGACTGACAGGAAGACCCTGATGTTGCTCTTCTCTGCAACCCTTCACACTGTAAGAATTTGTAGTCTGCTTGTTACTTAATTAGCTTCTGAAAAAATTTGAAACTATTTTAGTAGCACTGCCATAGATGCTCTGGACAGCAGAAGCCTGTCTGGAGCTGGGTGGCTCCAGGGGAAGCCCTCAGGGTACTCTGGTGTTGGGCACAAAGGGGTTTGGCTGTGGCAAGCAGCTGGTTCTCACTTCTGGGCGAGACCTTTGGGTGCTGACAGCAGCAGATGTTTTGGCTTTTACTTCAGTAAGAACCAGTCTGGATCCAGAGGCTTTGGTGAAAATGTACTTCAGCTCACAGAAAGCTCTTCTTACTTCTGGGAGGTTTCTTACTCCAACAGGTTGTGAACTAAATGGCCTGGATTGTAAATTTATTTGTCAGCCCTAAGTAAGAATATTCTGACTCGAATTGGACAAGACGGAAATGTCCTGTACATCAGGTCATAATGAAACATAACATCTTTTTCTCTGGGTTTTGCATTGATTAAGCCACTCTAAAGGGTTCAGTTAAACAATGGATTGCTCCTTGCTCTTCCTATCACCACTATCACCCTTTCTTGCCTTAATTTGTTCATGGTGGGGGCATCAGATCCAATTTTCTTACACACTCAAACATATGGATTCAAGATGTGGGCTGGTCTTACAGAAGGATATTGTGTTTTTACTTTCTCTGAAACTGAATAAGCAGTTGTCACAATCCAAGCTATTGTGCTGAATTAAGAAAAAAAAAGTTTATAAAATGGGAGACTGTGTATGGGTGGCAAAACTGGGCGCTACATAAATGTGCAGAGCAAGAATATGCTTATTAAATAGGCATCAGAGAATTAGAGGAAACTATTTCAGTTTACATTCAAGAGTATTGTGGGATTGTTTATAGGGCCCAAAAGAACTTCCCAAGCATTAACACATGCAGTATGAGACGCAGAGGTGGTAGAATCTATATAAAGGTGAACACACATGTAAAACTAGAATAACTTGTTAGCATTTACATTGTTGCTGCCTTGAGGCTATGGCAACTATTTCACCCACCTTTTAGAAATTCATTCACCATTTTTTTCTCAGTGGGGTGGATTAAAAGATAGTACTTTTTTAAGGCCAGGGAACAACTTCAATGATAAATCAATCTAATCTTGTGCTATTCTTTCGGAATAATGAAGGGCACAAGTGAGAACCCTACAGAAAAAAGGTACTGTTACTAATAATGCATTATGAAAGGAGGAGGTGAAGGTTTGGTTTATGTTCTTTTTCCTTGTCTTTAAGTGTAAAGATCAGATGACATATTTATCTCTGAATTTATACATTTGTGCCATAGTGACATTTCATCTCTTATCACCCTTTCCTAGGCGACTCCTCAGAGTCTCCAGATTTCTGGACAGAGAAGAGGAGGAAATTACGACAGCAGAAAAATCTATGCAAATAAATCCTCAGTAATGAGAGGGAAGGTGAGTTTTGCACTGTTTGATTTTGATTTTAACTCAATTACTGAAAAATACTCAGGAGAAAATTTATCTTTGTGTCTTTCTTCAGGGCAGAAAAGGTTCAAAGTGAACCTGTGAGATCTCCAATGGCTCCTCGAGCAAAGTTATAAGAAAATTAGCTTTCCTGGTAGCTTAAAGATAAAAAAACCCAGAAGACAATCCCATCCTCTTATACATTTTATCATGCATTTAACCTTCTTAAATTATTGAGAAACATGCCAATTAAGAGTTTATCTTTTAAAACATTCTTATCTAGATTTTTCAAACAAACCGAGAATTGGATGGGGATTCATCCATCTTTTTAGTACTTTCTTCCCCAAATTAGGAAGTGCTATACATTCTCACAAGCCATAACAAAAGGTCCATTTGCTGTGGGATTTGCTTTCAGCAGGGACACAGACTGTGGTATGTCTCTACTACCAAAAAGATGTCTGTTTTAAAGCAGGGGAACCAGGATGCATTATTGTCCTGCTCCAAAATCCCAGTAGTGTCAAATAGAGTTTTTACTATCCTGTACCTCAAGGATAGCACTGAACTTTACAGCAAGAGGTGATACCATACAAGCATTTTAGGATAAAACCAAGAAAGATTTGTTTACTTGAGGGTTTTACCAGGGTGGGGGGAAGGGGGAAAAAAATCTCTTTCATTATAAGAAAAACAAAATAATTCCTGTTGGGAATGGTGAGATCTAAGGTAGATTGGAAGTGGAGGGAAGAAAAAAGATCTGTCAGTTGCCTCATCCCTTACACCACTGCCTCTTGAGTCTCATGATCACAGAATCACAGAATCATTTAGGCTGGAAAGGACTCCAAGAAGTTCAAGTCCAACCTTTGACCGATTTCCACCTTGTCAACTAAACCACAGCTATTAAGTGCCACATCCAGTTGTTCTGGAGCACTTCCAGGGATGGTGACTTGGCCACGTCTCTGGGCAGCCTGTTCAAATGTTTAACAACCCTTTCGTAAAGAAATTCTTCCTGATGTCCAACCTAATGATGTACCCCTTGAATGGATTCTGTAATTTTAAAATAAGGCCAGGTTTTCAACAAGTGCGTGTTGCTATCACTCCCCTGTAGTACATGGAGCAGTGGTACTTACAGTAGTTGAAACCCTGACTTTTTAAACTCTTGCCTTTTTCTGTCTATATGAGTGCTTTTGCCTTTTTAACTGTCTATTGAAATGTCATAACATGAATTTTTTAACAGCACTTAAATTACTGCATACACTGACAGCCTCTAATAAAACTTGAACACAGATGTATTCATATATAGGGTTTATATTTTTAGGGTGTATTAATTTTACCATTAAACCTTAATGGCTAGTAGAACTTAGTCTGTACCTGAAGGGACATGCCTCTGAAAATACAATCACATACCTTTCTGCTGGAGGCTTTTTCTTGTACCACAGCAAGGGTTCTCTTTCCAGTAGATTTAAACCATCTCCCCAAACCAAGATATGTTGATGAAAAACACGCATTTTGCTTGAACATCTCCGTCTATATTTGGGTTTTGTTAGCTGTACAGTTGAAGGGAAACTAACAAAATGCTTTCATGGATCAGCTTCTTGCTTCAAACTTACAGCAAACCCTTCATAAAACTTTTAAACTTGCATAGAAAGAAGAGTAAGAAGATAATAGTGATACCTGAGTTTGGTTGCTGTCATGTAAGTCAAGTGAAAAGAAATTACACCTACTCTGGGTGAAACAGTGATTCACATTGTTCACCTTTAAGTTGAAGCCTTTAAAAGGAAATTTGGTTCTGTCTCAAAGTGGATGTGTGTGGGAGACCGACATTAACACCTTGCACTGGAGGAACTATTCTCTCGGTCCCTTTTCACAGCTGACTAAACACAAACAGCGTGGGGTTAGCAAAGAGCCACAGGCAGCAGGGCTGCTCATAGCCCACACTGAAGGAGAAGCTCGATTCGACAAGGTAAATGAAGGGCAAACTACTCATGGATCAAATTTTCCCTACCCACCAAAGCCCTTGCATTACATTATACATGCCATTGTGCTACATTTATTTCTAGAACATCAGCCCAAAGCCTGGATTCTCCACCAGCCTCATTAGCCCTTGCAGCACACTCTGCTGATGTTGAGGTCCATACCCACACCACCTCTACTGCCAGAGCAGTCGGTGTAAAAATACATTAAAAGAGCCAGAGAGCAGCACAATTTTAAACGTGTCAGTGTCCCTTTGTTAGCTACACTGCTGAGCTGTATTACCCACAACATGAAAGATTTCTGTATTTAACAGGACAAATGTGTAGTTTAAAAGATCGCTTGACAATTACCTTTGAAAAAGGTTCTAATAGCTTAGGTCACCTAATTTGTTCTCCAAGTCGAAGGTAACAGCTAGCATAAATCTCTAATTTCCCTGCTCTGATGCTGCTTTAAGATAACCTTACCTGCTCCACTACATTTTTTCCCAATTAATCTATGAGGTTTGACTGCATTTAAGGAAGTAAGGACCTCAGGGAAAGCTACTGATGTTTAAGACTTTAAGCCAAATATTTTTATTAAGATCTTTCTCCCACCATGAATATTAAGTATTTACAGCTGTACTGGGCCAAGAAGGTGGCAGCACTCAGATACTTCAGCTGGATGGTTTCTGTAAGGCTGGCAGACCTTCTGACTGTTTTAATTGACAGCATAACTCTGCTCACTTAGCATGATGTAGAAAAAAATATTACAGGTGGCCATTTAAACTCTATTTTTCTGTTTCCCAAGTCTACCTAAAAACTCTTGGAAATCACAGTGATGTACATGAAAGCAGTAGAGGTGTGTGCCCGGCTGCCACGGTGGGGTGTCCTGCAGATCCCCTCACAGAGCTGGAGACAGCAGCTGCTGCAGGGGGGATGCTCTCTGCTGCTACTGCTGCAGTCAAACTGCCTTGGATGTCTGTGTCTGACTGCACTGCTCAGGGTGGATACATGTCTACATCTATACAGATGTAGGAACATTTACAGATAAATCCTGAAATGGTATAAATTGGCATAACTGTATTTGATGGGAACATAGCCATTTACCTTAGGTGAGTACTTGGCTCTTTTTTGTTCATGTTGTGCCAAGACTTTCTCACTCTCAGGGTGCTTTAATTAATATACTGCTAGCTATTTATTGAACCCCACCTGGCAGGGTTCAAGGACTTCTTCAGAGATGCTGAAAATTCTGAGTAGACACTGGAAACAATGCACCTCAGAGGCTTTCAGAACTGGCCAGAGCCTGTGGTGCCACAGAAGAGCAGATCCTTTTCTGTTTCTCTTCCGTGAGGTCAATGTCTTGCATTTTGTTGGACAGTTTCACATGTAATGAGCCTGATGCATTAAAGTGCAAGATTACTAATGAGAAATATTATGAAGAGCTGAGAGTACTAGAAAGCATATGTGGAACAAAAGGACAGATACCCATGTTTTGGGGCTATATAAGTCCCTTCAGACGAAGACTACTACTTCTCTTTTCGTTTAACACCTAGAGTGCTCAGGTCTGGCTCTGCAGCTGCAGTATTTATCAGTTTTCACTGCTCAAATAATATAATACAACACATGTACACATCTGATACTTCTTGCCACATTTTAAAGCAATATCTAAGTAGGATGTAAAACTAAATTCTAGTAAATGACTGGAACTATATGTGTTTTTGAACACTGCCAGAACAGTACAATTGAGGAAGGAGGCACAGACAACCCTCTGAACTCATTAATTCTGAGGCTAGTCACTACAGACAGGGCACATTCTTCAGCATGAAGAAATGAATGTGGCAAACACTTCACCCACTGTTGAGCCAGGACACTCCTCTTGGGCCTTTCTAGTAGGAAGTGAAGGGAGAACCTGAATGATGATATCAATCCCCATTTTTTCCCACCTACACACCACTTACAGGAAAGTTTATTTCCCAGTAGGCTGGGTTTTATCTGAAACTGCAGTACTAACTTAGAACTACATCATGATTTATTTAAAAAGCTTGTACTACAGGGAATTAATATGGAAAGGATTGAAGCCTGGGTCACTCACAGATACAAAATGGAGTTGTTATAATTAGGAACATATAAAAAAAGGTTGGCCTATTTTAGTCTGCTCGCTACAGAGTGGTTCCATCCGATGAAAGATCATTTCAGACACTGACATTGCATCTGTGCTAATTGTGTGCAGGTGACAGAGAAATTGGCCAGGGTAGTGAATAAAAGAAAAAGTTGCCTGTGCTGTGCAAGCGGAACGGCTTAATTAGATTGTCATGATGAGCACAATATATTTTAATGAAACTAAATAGAAAATAATACACATGGAACAAAATTGCAAGTTCTCCTTTGAGGATGGGAGACCGTCTTGGCAAGCAGTCACACAGAGGCATATTTAGTAATCTGTGGTAATTGCCTCGAGGTGAATGCTCAGAGGAGCTCCAAAGACAAGAAAGTAAATCTCCCACAGGCATTTGCAAACATCTTGGAGATAAGAAACATGGCAGAGAAGTGGCTGCACCTATATGTGTAATGCTGAGTGTAAAACATTATGTCGAAGTGAAAAAGTTACATTTCAGAAGGAAAATGGAATTTTGAGAAAAAGATAAAAATACAGTAAAATGGAGTAAAAACTACAAGACAAGTCCCATTATATGTAAGGAATTAAATTTACAAGTTTAGGAGAGAAGATTACCATGGACAGAGATTTAAACACTGAAAAGTTATTTGGGGCTGTGAGCTTTTTGACCTTTCCATAAAGGTGTAATAAAATCTAATCACCGGGAAGTGGAGTTTGAGAAATGGAACATCAGAATAAAATGTAATTAAGATGATTAATTCCTGGAATCGTCTTTCTACTGGATGCTCCATTCTGCCATCATGGTTTTGCATCTCAAGAAATTATGAGAAATTTCTGTCCAGCCACAATTTCAGATTTGATTTTAACTTATGGAAGAAAATCTGCATGTGCTGATTAAAAAAAGACAAGCAAACAAGACTAGCTAAGAACTACCTCTGCGTTATATAAACTGTCTTGGTCCTTATCCCCTTGTTGATTTTATGCTAATGATCATGCCAAGCAGCTAATGCAAAGGATCACACAATTTCAAGAATCAAAGCATTACTCTTTATTCCAGAAAAAGCCTAAAACCAAACGTAAATGAAGCCTACAATAATATCTTACTACAAATCCATTACTCATCCAAATGAAAACACTCATTTACAGGAATATCTAACCGCAAGAACTGTTTGGATATATTTTGGCTTTCTTTGTCTTAGAGCATATTTTCACACCTCAACTCAATCCATCAACTGTTTACTTCAGAACGCCAGGCTTATTATGTCCACTATTTTTTTACCTTCATGTAAGATCTGTTTGTCTTTTACATTTTAAGGAAATACAGAGAGTTTCATAAACACCATATTCACTACTGCAGATGAAATTTGCCACATTGTTAGGAGTCTTTGTTTCCTCCTGTTAAAATAAATCTTGGAGTTAGATCTTTAATTTAGGTTAAAATTCCTAAAAAAACCCTCCTTAGAAATATATTAAGGATGCATTGACCTTTGTAATGTAACTTTTGTAGAAGTGTGTGAGAATGTTTTATGAAGTACAACCCAGCTAGAAGACCACCTTCCCTTTTAGCAGAGCAGTCATTACAAAAAGGTTGAGCCAATAAGTGGTTATTTGTTATTATCTTGTTAAGATGTATGTTACAGTGTCCAATTTATTCCTTAGCATCTGCCTGCATCTAAACAAAAGGCATGAAGATTATGTGATATTTCATTTATGTCTGGGAGACATCATTGAATAGAATCATAAAGTCATAGAATTGTTAAGGCTGGAAAAGATCTCCAAGGTCATGGAATCCAACCTTTGACCAATCATCACCATGTTAACCAGGCCATGGTACTCAGTGCCATGTCGAGTAATTTCTTAAACACCTCCAGAGGTGGTGACTCCACCAACACCCTGGGCAACCTGTTCCAATGTTTAACTACCCTTTCAGTGAAGAAATTCCTCCTGATGTCCAGCCTGAATCTCCCCTGGAGCAGTATGTGCCCATTTCCTCTCATCCTGTCACTGGTTGTCTGGGAGAAGAGGCCAATTCCCACCTGGCTACACCCTCCTTTCAGGCAGTTGTAGAGAGTGAGGTCTCCCCTGAGCCTCCTCTTCTCCAGGCTAAACACCCCCAGCTCCCTCAGCTTCTCCTCACAGGACCTGTGCTCCAGGCCCTTCACCAGCTCTGTCGCCCGTCTCTGGACATGCTCCAGCACCTCAGTGTCTTTCTTGTCCTGAGGGGCCCAGGAATGGACACAGGACTGGAGGTGTGGCCTCACCAGTGCCAAGTACAGGGGGACAATCACTGCCCTGGTCCTGCTGGCCACACAATTTTTGATACAAGCAAGCAACTGTTGAAGGAAGTAGATTTAGCAGTAATGACACAGAGAATGGGATTTGCTAGTGATGCAGCATGTGAATTACATTCCCATTTGTCACCCAGCTCTCCTGTGTCCATATTATAACTGCTCCTGATGGGAGATGTAAGATACACATAGACCTAAAATTCCTGGGTTTGAAATTAGAATCACCATTGAGCAGCTTTAGTGAGAGGTAGCCAAGTTGGTTGATCCTTCCTTCAGCAAAACACTAATTTAAATTATTTGGGTATTAACCTGACTTCCAAGATGAAAATTACTTGAGTCGACATAATGAAAACTGCTTTATAATTGTGCATGGGGCCAGAAAAGGTAAAAGATAGGTTTTTTTTTTTTAAAAAGTGCTCCTGTGTGATTGCTGGCTGTTCCATTACTGTGGTTTGATTGTCTGTATTTTTGTGAATGATAAAATATGAAATTTGACATTGAAAAATGATAAAAATCTGTCCTTGAAAGTTATAAATCATTCCAAGAAACCAAATACTTGTGCATTTGTGACTATGTGCACGTGCACATGTGTGTGCTGTCAAGATTGCAGGGGGTCTATGTGATAACATTTCTGATAGAGGGACATTTATCTAACAAACCACAATCAGACAAATCTCTACTTTAAATAGGACTGTGACCATAAGATAAGGCACATAAAATGCTATCTTGATATCTGGTACTATCAGGGCATAAACATGAAATTCTTATGGTGAATTGCTCCGGCTAACACATTTGTAGCAAAATGCAGTGTCAAAGAGCTAGAGCCAGAAGAATTTAGAATAAAAATTAGAGGCACAGTTTGTGTAATGAAGTTAATTAACCACTGAAACTACTTAAGAAAGTGCAGTTAAGTCTTAAGAACTTGGTGTGTTCTCTAAAATATCTTGCCCCAGACTATGAGCTTACAGTAAGAATCTATGCTGACAGTCTGATCTTTCTATGGAATGATCTCTTGGCCTTAAAGATGTACAAATGTTTCTTTGAAATGAAACTGACAGCTGCACAAACTGTGGCCAGTGGCTGAGCACTGCAATCAGTCTGTTCCCCCAGCCCAGCCTGGTGGAACCATCTCATGTCTTGGTTTGTGGTGCCTTGTTGAACTCATACAGAGAAGCTGATCTCAGCCCATGACATGCAGAAGCACCCCAGCCAAAACTTCAGATGTGCATGTCTTTTCTAAGAGGAAGTGCTGTATTGTGCCTTCATCAAACACAGTCATGGGTAAGGCAGCAACTTGCTGGCTCTGAGTGGGAGGGAGGACTCAATCTCTAGAGGTTCTTTTTTTTGCATTTTTATGCATCTGTGAGCATTACTTAAAACATATCCTCTGTCACCAAATCTGAGTTCAGTCACTGAAGTGCTTCTTTGTTACTCTTAACTTCCATGAGTAGAAGTTAGTCTTACATAATTAGGACTTTACATGATGTTCCCGAGTAAGATAATTCAGACTTTGATGTCAAAATGTTGGCAGTTTCCTCCAAACTTATGTGCAGCTTCCTTATGCAGTGTTCGTAAATTTCAGACATAGCTGAAATGAATGGTGGATACAGGTTTTTATAAACTCTGGAAACGAAGATTTAAAGGAAAAAAAAAGTCTCTTTCTGGACATGAAACTTATAAAAAATTTTACTTTGAAGTGCCATACTTGACACTCTTTTAAAGTTTTTAATATTAAAGTTATTTTTAATGCTTTGTTGGAAACAAAAAGTAAGTTTTCCTGTCTATAAATACAGATACAAAAACATATAAAATAGAAGTTTACAATTCAAATAGCTGACACAGCATAGTACTTTCAGAATCTGTATTTCCATTTTTGCTTTGTGTATCCTTCTACTCACAGAGTAGAAGAAAAAGAGCGACATGGTATAGTCATTCTTTGATGGGCAGATCTCCCCAGAAACCCGATCAAATTCAGAATTTTGTATCATCATTGTTTGAAAACCCACTGTAGAATGGATTCAGTTGGAAATCAAAGGCAAAAGAGACATATTCTTATGTGAGGAAACACAGAATATATTACATTATCTTTGAACTAAAATAAAGATGATTAATCACATGTAAGAAATACAAATAGTAGGACTTTCCTGTAATTGTCAAAAAAATACTTTCTTTTATATATGGATGTATTTAAAACTCCTACTCTTTTAATATCCAAAAGAGAACTAAAGGTGCCTGGGAAAATAAATCGTGTGAGAATTTCAGTACTGGCTGCTGCAGAACCCAGAGGAGGCTTGGACAACGCTTTGGAAAAGTGGTGTTGTGGAAAATATTACAGTGTTGTGGAAGAAGTAATAGTTTATTAAAAATAAGGGCTGCAAAAATGAAATGATGTGTGGTCTGGCAAATGTTTTCTTTTTAAAGTTATGCATCCTGCTCATCTAAAAATATGCTAGAAGAACCCTGAGCTGGTTGAGGACCAGCAGCTGCACATGCCTGCTGAGCAGAACAGCCACAGGGAGTTGATGGAGATCTGCCCTTAGCACTTCTCTGATACAGACCACAGCCATTTTTTTTCTACAAGTAGAGTAATAGTGATAAAGATACGGTTTTCAGAGAAATATCTCTTTTAGGAATCATTTTGAAAGCAATTACCAGTATTTGCAACTTTGTGAAAAACCTGAAATTGTGTTCTTAAGTTACCTGTAGTCACAAGAGCACTGCTTCGTGTTATTGCCACGTTTCAGGATAGCAATCTGTGCCCTGAAGTGTGCGTGTGTGCTGCTGTTGTCCCCTGACCCCAGGCATGTGCCACTTACTAACGCCCCTCTAAAGCAGAACCAGGAACTGAGGCCACCGGGCACACTCAGCCCTGAAGCTGCACGTCTGCAGCACGAGCCCACAGGAAGAGTTTGTGACCCAAAGCTGTGGCTGTAGATAGTTTGTAGAGCTGGGGGAGCTGGCAGCATCACAGCAGAGGAGCAGGAAACATTCTCAGTTCCTGTGGCTCTTAACGGATCGACCAGAGTCACCCAAGTCCTTTGCAAAAGCTGTTCTTACTAAATTGCTGTAGTTGCTAGGAATAGCTACTGCTTTGTTAACTGAAACATTTTGTGTAAAGTACTTTTCAGTTTAAAATTGGAAGACTTTTCCCCTAAAATTCCATAAAGGAAAAGGATATGATCCTTGTTTTGTTTTGAACTTGACTTCCAAAGGCTTTGTGTGTGAGATCGTGAAGACTTTCACAAAGATTATAATATAGTAAAGCCAGTTGGTGGGCTGGTGCCACTGAATTTTGAACATTTCATCAAACAAACAGCAATGTGATAAAATGAAAGGAATGATGCATTTCCAGAGCCTGAATTCCAGAGCTAGAGCTCCCTGGGGTATTTCACCAGCACAGAAAGCAGCCCTTTCCTTATTTTTTGACCTCTTCAGCACAACTGGCTGTGGTAGGAGTTTGAGGTGAGAATCTGAATAAAAACTGAATGATGGCAGAACAGGATTCTGAAGTGGAAGAACTGCTCTCCAGAGCCTAAGGGGGAACCCTAAATAAGTGACATAAATGGCTGGTGTGTCTGAAGACAGCAGGTGCTGAGTGGGCTAGATATACATCATTCCCTAAATAAAATGGATGTCAAGAAATAAAATCAGGCCATAATCCTGCAGTGTATTCTTTCAGTGTTGGTATTAAAAAGCCAGCTACGTCTCTTCTGTCACCCAGAGTTTATAAAAAATTATTAGATTTATATGTAAAGTAATAAAAACCATCCAAAACTTTCAGACAAGCATCAGCTTCTTTATCTCTGCTTTGCAAAACTCAATTGTTTTGAAGATGCAATTGTAAATGCAGCATCTCTGACTTCACATAAGTCACTTAGACAGGTTAAGTAACATTCTAGTTGAATTGCAAATCTTAAATCTTCTTCCAGAAGTGAGGAGTTTGTAAAGGAAACACAAGGGGTTTTTGGGATGGCTGTTGTCATCTGCTGTTGATACCAGCTTAGGCCTGACATTGCAAAACAATCTAAACTAGCAGGGCAATTGTATACATACTGCATGGGAAAGGGTTTTCCTCAGTAGGAAGACAAAGAAATAATTCAGCAAGTCCCTTCTAGGCTTGTTTTCCCTCTGTCTCACTACATAATTGATGAAGATAGTTGAACAAAATCATCTCCATCTGAAGCTTCAAGAGCAAAGAAAAAATGACAGAAGTTTCTTTAAACTTAGGAATAGTTTCTTTTTGATTAAGCAATGCTTAAACAGCATCAGAGGCGTTCCAGAGGGTGCATTTGTCCTTGTGACAAACCGCGAGGCTTTGGGCTCTTTGTGGGCAGCTCTGACTGTGGCCGCTTTGCTCGCTCAGAATTCAGCCGGGATTGGGATCTACACCCCCAGGCACAGCTGGAAAAGCACAGGGGTGGCCACAGCCATGGCCGGTCAACCCCCGTGCGCAACACTGTGAGCACCACTTGATCCTAATGCAATCACAGATGTTTGCACAGAAATGGCATCCCCCAAATGTTTTGGTGATGGTGCCACTGACAAAGGCCTCGTGCTTCCGATAGCCTGGATGCACCCTGACACGTGGGACTGCCTCTCCAGGCTGTCCCGTCTCCAGCATTGTGCAAGTTGGTTTGTGTAAGAGTCTGGGACCATCTTGCCACAGATCTAAGGAATGAGTGCATGAGATCATAGAAAACTTTCTTTTGCCCTTTAGTTCAGAGACATTTAAAACTAAACATAAAACATTCAAGATGTTGCAATCAACAATTTTGCAATCATCAATTATTATAGCAATGGACTTCAAGACACAGTGAGAGGCATTCTTTCAACACCAAATTATCACAATTTAGGCAAGGAAAAAGAGCAACTATGCCATGTTTCCGTAAATCTCCAGTGACAGTGGTTTGGGTTATGGCCAGTTGATTAATTTAAGCGTGCTGTGAGAATCTGACCAGAGTTGCAGGCCCATATTTAGGAAGATTTATTTTTCTTTCTTTAAGTCAAATTTTGTTTTCAGTGCTTCTGGAAGACAAATTATTGTGGCACATTGTTAGTGTCCTTGGTTCGACTGTTTTTCAGATAATTATAATGCTGCATGCATTAAATCTAGCTATGCTTTGCCTTCATGATTCACTGTTTTCCTGCAGTACTTTCTTGTTGCAAACCTACACATTTCGCAGACAGTAACTAGCTAGATTTCATAACATTTCTTTGTGTTAATTTCAAGATTTCCTGTCCGTTTTCTGCATCTTGAAACTCCAAACGTCTTTCATTTTATACTGATTTTAAAGCTAATAAAAACATGGAGTAATAAAGCTATTGTTATAAAACTAATGAAAAAGGATCCTTTTGTATACAGCAATGAAGTGGAAGAAATCAGCATAAATTCCCATGAAAAGAATTATTTTAATATATCAAACAAGTATTTTGCAGTAACTACACTCGTAATAGCACTTCAGAGTATAAGCCCAAAGAGTCTATTATTTCATTTCAGATGTACTGCAATTTAGAGTCTGCTTCCCAGAGAAAAAGGCTTTGGAGGGATGCAGCTAGGGGACATGTTACTGATGCCAGGGGTCAGGTTGCTTGCTGGAGCTCAGCAGTCTGTCAGCTTGCTGCAGATAAGCTCTGTTGGAGAAATTGAGTTTTAGGTTGCCAAAGAAGGGTGATTTTTCTTTTGAGGTTGGGACAGATCTGATATCAAACAGAAATTTTCCCAGCTCTTTAGGGGAGGTGTGGAATGGTGACACAGCAGGCACTGACCTCTCAAGCACCCCTGCTGTTTTGGTGGAAACGCAGCTAGAAAATTAATAATTTTCCGCAGTGTCTACATCCTCAGTCATTGTTGCCACAGTCTCCAATAGGAGTGATCAGCCAATACAGGGAGTTATTAGGAGTGCATGGCTAAGATAGGAAACCAAGAAGAGATTAAAAGGCAACCTAGCACTGTTTGCTCATTTAGAATTTTTGTTGAGGATACACAGGGTTCTTGCCTATGTGAGGCCATCAGGACTTGGCAGAGTAATTTTCAGAAAAAGTAAAGTGGATGAGATCAGTATCCGCTCCTAGTTGCACAGCAGTAAATTCAGAGTAACTTTATTCTCTGACATCATAGGAGCTAGTCTGGATTTACACCAGTTTGAGTGAGAGCTTATAGTGGTCTACTGAGAATTTAAACTTCATGCCTGAATGTGCAAGAGGGAGATTTGGCTGAGCTATGCAGAGCTAGGCATAGAAAATTGTGTCCAAAGATAACACTGAAGAGGCACTTTTTGCTACTGTTCTTATTGTGCTTCTTGCACTATTAAATTCTGCTCCAGTTCCAAATGTCTCTGTAAGAATGAAAGATTTGCAACTACAAATGGACTATAAATTATATATTGTTCCTGAGCTTATTTTCAGGATAATATCCAGGGGCTCATAGTTATTATTTCTGCATATTCCACGGATGGGTTAGATGACCCACTAGGCTTTTCAAATGTCAATTTGTTCTTTCCTAGAATCTATTATAGCAAAGATGTCCAGGGTAGTCCTTAATATATTATCAGAACACTTTGTATTGGTGTGTTAAATATTTCTTTAATATTAAGTGAACACACTGCCTCTGCTCCCCATGCTTGAAGATAAACCTTCCATAAGTCTTTGAAAATCAAGCTCTCCAAAGAAGAGAAGCAATGAATGCCCTATTTGGAATCACCTGTATTCTTCAGCTCAATGCCAGCTGAGGATGCCAGGAATTCAAAATCAAGTCCTTTTGGCTGGATATGTGTCATAGAAGATGTGAGCCAAGAAAGGATCATCTAGTGAAGTAGCCCCGTGAAATACGATAGCTCTAACTCTACAAAGTGTCTGATTTCCCTACATCTATTTTTTCCTCCTGTTATCTCTAATATGTAGAGGCAGATGTGAGCTGTCAAACTAGGAATCTGAACAGAGGAGACTTTTTTTAGACAATGATGTTTGTGCCTTAGAAATTATTATCTGGCATTGAGAACCTGATTTATATGAGGGTTTTTGTTAGCTGATGACCATCAGAACATTACTGCAATCAGATACTGAAATTACCTGTATATTTGGGTATGTGTTTTTAATAGGCAAGGCACCCTGTCAAAAGAACTTAGGCACAGCAGCCATTTAGATTTCTTTCTGAGTTTCAATAAGCATGTATGTACCTTAGGCAACACCATAAGTCTTTTCCCTGACCCATTCTTAATCACTTAGAGAAAGTATGTTTTCACTAAGGAACTTAAAGTCTGTATTAGTGGACATTCCTGAAGAGGTAGAAAATGGTTGAGACTTCTTCCTACGACGTGTGCTTCAATTTACAGTTTGCATGATATGGCTAAAGTTTGCTTTTATTTTCAATAAATATTTTCTTTGGGAAAAATGACTCTTGGCTCAGGTTCCAGTCCTTTGCATTCTGAAGCAGCAATTAAGCAATTGAATTAAAGCCTGCAAATAGCAAATGTTTCCATTATAAAACCACTAGCAATTCTACCTCTTTAAATAGTAGTGCAATAAAAATACCTCAGAAATTCTTTGTAATCAGATCTCTGACAACTATCTAATCTTCCTCTCTAATATAGGGGGAAGAATGAGGTTATGTAAAACCCATGTATTCCTCCCTAAACAGAAAGCTCTGCAGTTTCCCAGCTACCCAAATTACCTTTGCAAAGCTTTATTTAGTATTACTGTACTTAAGACAGTACTGATATTCAGATGCTTCAGTACATTTGACTTTGGTTTTGATCACTTAAAGAAGGTTCATATCAATTTGTCTTGTTTCATCCCATCTACTTTGTGATCTTTGCCATCTCTTTCATTATACTCCAGATGTAAATAGATTCTAACTGCACAGCCTTTCTTCTTTTGGTGCTGCTTTTTTAAAACAGTAGCATTTTTGGCTTTGGCATCAACATGAGGATAATTACCATGTGGTCTCCATTTGCTTGTAGGTTGAAGACCCCCACCCTAGATCAAAAACAATTTCAGTTGACTGAAACAGCATTTCTCAGCGAGTGGAAATGATGCATATCTGGCAGCTTTTCAGTGTAAAATGAGTCATCAAAACATACTGACTGTAAGCATCTTCACCCTTCCTTCCCCCACCTCTTAATCCAAAGATGGCTAAGATTGGAATAAAGCTTCATCTGCAGCATGTATACAAAACATAGCGGTACAGAGACAAACACTTGATTGCAAAGCAGTCATGTAATGAAAAAGCATATAATTTGAATCAGATTGGGTTGAAATTTAAATTGCAACAAACTATTTGTCAGTTTCAAGCTCTGGAGAGTAAATTCCCTCTTTTCCTAATTTTCTTTTCTTCATCATTTCTCCCTCTCACTTACCCTCCATTCTCTCAGTGTAGGAGTTCTGCATTGCCCCTTGTTTTTTGGCTTCTGATAAAAACAAGATTGAAGAAATCTACTAACACTTACACTTCAAATGAAAAGCAAAATCTAAAAATGAAAATGCAGTAAATGTTTGTTTAAAAATCTCAATGATGAAATATAATCTGCTCTAGATGATTCTATAACTGCAAAGTGATATTCAAGGTGGTATATGGAATTAGAAGGGAAGGGAAGGAAAGGGAAGGGAAGGGAAGAACACAAAAATATTTGAGGCTCAGAAAGAAAAATCAGAAGCATACATGTGCCACTTTAAAAAGCTGAAATTTATAAAAAAGGAATGCTTGGCATGGTTGCCTTAGTCTCTGGGCAAATACATGATTGCTACTGTTTTAGACTCACATGGGAGTTCACTAGGGAAAGCCAGCAGAGATGTGCCACTCCTGTACAGGACTCTCAACTCCTTAGGAAGGACTGGGTGGGTGTCAATGTTAAAAAAACTCATCATTAGAACCATACTTAAAAAACACTTCACGGTCGTGGATGATGTTTCTACCTTCCAGTTTTGGATGAGTTCATTATGAGGTTTGTGATGAACCAGTTCTGGAACTCTTGAGATTCCTGAGCTCTGATTGTGACTGCGAAACCTGCAGTGTTCATGGCTCCTGGTGAGAGAGAAGAACCAACAGTCCTGGCTGGTCCTTAGCTCTGTCAGCCACATGGATACCTTTGGTCTATTTGACATTCCTCAGTTATTTTTAAAGAGGCCTGTGACACTCTCATTCTACTTTGCATCAGAAGTTCTATTGCCTTACTCAATGAATATGTGCAACTGCAGCACTGTCTGAAAGAAAAGCTCAGTTGTGAAGTCTTTGGCATGTGATGCTTTTTTTTAATATATTTCCCTTTTTAGAGTATTCAACATGATAATACAGTATATTAAAACTTAGTAATGATGGAGAAAGCAGACAAAAAGTGTTGTATAATTTGGTCTCTCCTTTAGAGTAGGTTGGCAGGTGTGGGAAATTATTTGATAAGAGATGAATAGACCTCGGCACGCCACACATACATACTTAGCATTATCCAATGCTCACAACAACAGTACACACCCAAAAGCTTGTGGGGATGGACAAAGAGTACAAGAAATCTGAGGCTACTGCTTCCCCGTCTCTGATTTACACCCTCCTTGCAGAACAAGGTGCTGTTCCTGGGCACTGGCTCTGCGAGGAAGAGAAGCCGTGTGGCTGCATGAGCGCAGTGCCAGCCTCGAGATGAGGCACTTGGACTCTGCCTCTCAGCTGGATCTTTGCATGGCGTCACTGGCGCGGTGCCACCGGAGCCAGGAGAGCAGTGCCAGCTCGTGGAGCATGGGATTTGGCCTGGCATTTTTAATGCAGATAATTGGTTTAGACTATGAGGTAGGAGCTGGTGACTATATGAATTGAGAAGCTCAACATCCTAAAGGGTGCAGGAGTACAGGAAATGTATCTACACAATTTTTTTTTAAATGAGAAGATTGTTTTATTTTTTAATCCTATCTTGTCTTCCTTCTTCCCCAATCTGTAAACTTCTTTCCTTTTATCTAGCGAGTTTTAGCTTTACAGGCACTGTGATTTTTTAAATTTAAAACTCTGTGCTTAGTTTTAAAATTACATGTATATTTTTAAAATGTATATCTCCTTGCAAGGCATCATTTTGCCTCAGAGTACACTGGCATTTCATGTTTTCTCTTGTTGCGGCTCACACTCTGTGTCAGGGCTATAAAAGCTGCTACTGTTCATTCACATTTGAGGAAGGAACAAAGGGAGCTTTCTGCAGTCAGTGCACCTGGAATGTGAAGTGAGAATGGTAACTTCTGCAGCCTGCTTCTGCCAGATGGCAGCCCCTTGCTACATCAGAAAACCAAGAAAAAAATTGGGAAAATGTTAAAGGTTTGGTTGCATTTTATGTTAAGTTACTAACTTTGTTTTATGTTGATTGAAGGTTTAATTTTTAGATTTAAGAGCCCTTCTGTTTTGCATTGCTTATCCACCCATCACCACAAAGCAAGGGAATCGTCAGCTCCTGAAGGGTTTTGCAGCAATGCTAAAGTACACAAATTGTAAAGTTTCTGTAGAATTTGTGTTATCATGACATGAAATGCAGACTGCACTTTATGTAGGCAGAAAAGGAAAAGCTCTCTTAATGGGTTTAGATAAAAAAAAAATATTAAAAATGCATTTGTATTTCTGCTAAGACTAAATACAACAACTACTTGTTTCCTCTAACAATACTTAATGTTCACCTTTTTTCAAGGACTTCATAGTGATACGTAGCTCTCAGTTAGACAGTACTCAGAGAAGGTTAGGTAAAAGCAGTAAGTAGAGGTTGGTTGTCCTTGCTTGCCCCCAAGAAGTGGTGCAATGGCAAAATCCAAGGCTGCAATATTTTCAAATGTGCTTTAGACTTATTCAAGTTTTATCTTCTCTCACAGACGACTTGCTCTTACTTGAGCTGATGGTTTTGCACTACAATATTGGAAATGGCATCTAGCTCATGTTTTTGTTGAACCAGTACGGAAAAAAGCTTGCATGCCAAAAAATGCCAGAAAAACTTGCTATGTGGTTTTAGAAAGCACAGTTCAGATCTGACAGATGCAAAGATCTAAGAACAGACCTGGAAGCTCTAGCAAAAGACTTTTACTTCAGTTCTGGGGAGACTGATAACTACAGAAAAATTAGAAAAGAAAGTATTTGGATAAATACAATTTCAGAATCTGTTCTCCAACACTTTTTTGAAACCCAAGTCAGAGAAACCTCTCCTGTATTCCCAGGATTAACATTTCATGTTATGTTTGAAAAGTTGTACTTCTGACTTTTATGTCTTCATGATCTAACTGTTGTTTTTTAATATTCTAAATCCCCTTTCAGGCAATAAAACCTTCCCAGTAATTCAAGTGGAAGTAAAATTTGCCTAAATCTAAAAATATCTCATCAGTACCTTAAACTTAATTTCCTCCAAATTATCAGGTGAATATCATCTTTCTCTGTTTACTTTCTGCACATGAATATCTGGAGTTGCTTAGATCTTCTACCAAGGCTTGATCCTGATTGCCTTTGAAAGACAGATTAAGGCTTTCCTCATTGTCTTCTACTTGACAGAAACACAGATGTGTTATTTTAACAGCTTTTTTTGCCCTTCTAGACACATAAAGCCCACCTGCTCTTCTGGGACTCTGCTGTTTTTTGGAAGCTCTAATTTGCACCTGGGCTGAAACCATCCATGGGGAAAAATCAGGTGGCTGGGAGTGGATCAAGTACCATGTGCTTTGGCTGTACCTATTAATGAGCATCTTTGTGTCCAGCAGGCTAGTGAATATGGGATAACTAGCTTTGGGCAAATACAGTGGCCTCATTAGGATGGGAAATCTTTTGTTAGGGAGATCTGTCTGCCTTCTTATCCTTTTATTTAGCAGGGATGATATCAAGAGTGTGAAATTCCATATGCATCTGGCTAATATATTTTAAAACAGTCTGAGCAACACAGAGCTTGTACCATGGAGATTCACAGAATTCCCTTTACAATGCAAGTTCATTTCTCCCTCCCCCTTTCCACCTACTTGTGTGTGTTTGAAAGCGTTAGCCTTTACATTTAGCAGCTAAGTTTTGTGTCTTCAGTACAGTTTGGTCAAATCTGATCAGTTGTGATGTGAGGTTCAGATTCTTTCTGGACTTACGTATTTTTATTTCTCCTATTTTCTTTGTCCCACTGCATGCATTGCAGTGTATATAAAAACCTCACCAGTGAACTTATAACTTTTTTTTTAAACCTTCTCCCCTATACTTCCATTTAGACCATACACTGCCTATTTCACCAGTTAAAATTATTTCCCACTTATCTCCTAATTTTAGCAACTTTTGTTCAGTTCTCTATGACATACCTTGTACTCCACAGTCACTACCTTCCCCTTGGCCTTAAAAATAAGTGAAGCTTCATGAACTGGCTTAATCAACCTGTCTAGATAAAGCCAGGGAGTCCTTTAATTCAGTGAAGTAAGTCATGTGGGAAACAACAGAGGCCCACTGCAAAAAAGTTCCTCTGCCCCATGGTTCATCCCAGCATGATTCTGTCTTTGCCGCTAGGTTGGTTACAAATCTTTCTCTTTGTCAATTCGGATTTCACCACAATTTGTTGAATGTGTTTTCATGTAATTCCAGTTGTCTGTGTACTCAGCATCTCCATTTCTATGCTGTGGACACTTATGTTCATCCCTTACTCCTACTCCGCTTCCTCTTTGACAGGCGTTTGTCTCTTCAATGTCTTATTTCATGCACTATCCTGAAGAGATTTTACTTCAAGCAAAAATCTTGAGCCATGCTTGAGTCTTGCTGTTATTATTTTTACTTCACCATTCCTTCAGTGCAAATCCTATTGGTTATGCAATGTCTTTATCTTTTGTATACTCTTTGCAGAAAGTGTTTACAGAGTCCTGGCATAGCTTCAGGCACTGTGTAATTTACAGATCAGTGTAAATGAGAGCAAGCTTAAAAGTAATGCCATGTTGCCTTCTATTCCCACCTAGTGATTATATCATCTTCTTTTTTTTTGTCACCAGTAGCCCATTAATTTTTGCTAATCTTTCCTCTACTTTCCACAGCTTCGTGCTGTGAGGCTACTTTTCTAAGTAATACTGGTCACAAAACATCTCTGTGTTCTGTTCTGGCAGTTTGAAATGCTGCTTGCAGAGCCCTACACATATTCAGAGTACATAAGCATCTTTATATACATATATGTATAGGTAGGTGAGGACAGATGTGTGTGCCTACACACACACACACACACTGGAAGGTGCAAACCAGAAAGGTTGGTGCCTGTCAGGCACTTGACACAGAGACACAGCCACCTACTCTGTTTCAGTCCACACAGCATCTACCCAGCACAACAAAGCACCTGCTGGGTAAAAGGTGGGAGCCATAACACAGAAAGAGCGGGTGAGACAACCTTCACCAGTTACTTCTCACCACTTTCTTACCCAGATGTTGTCTGAAGAATCAGGCAACAAAATCAGATCACAAAACAATAAAAATAATTTATCCCTGCTAATCCAGTCCTTCCTCTACCAAAAGTCCATGCAGCTTCAGCACGGAAACCTATTTCTTCGACTGCCAGACGTATTAAATCACCCATCTTCATGCAAGTGACCACATTTATAGCCATCATGTAATTTAATTATGAAGAGATCATTATTTATTCTAGTCTCAAAAAAAAATGTAGGAACCTGTTTACAGAGAAAATGAATTTAATTTCTGGATCTTTGATTTAAAGCCAACAGAAAATTGTCTTTAATTTTAGGTCTAGCTAGACTGGTACAAACCAGACAGGACTACAGCTTTATTAAATTTAGTTGGAAAATACTGATATTTCTATTAACAGTTTTCTTAGAAAATCATGCATTTTAATTTAAAAATGCTTTACTCTTTGAGCTAGAAATGCATTATGTAGAACTATAGAAAAGCTCAATCCACCAGCATGACAGTTGGCAAGCTAAAATAGACTGGCACAAAATTAGAGTAAGAGACAGAAAGTAATAATTGCTTGACCTGTAGGTTGAAGAATAAAGAAGAAGGGATCAGCTCCAGTTATATGCTGTAAAGCTTCAAAAGCTTCTGATTGAATCTTAAGATTCATAGGTTATTTAAAAAAATCAAATTTAGTTTATAAGACTTATTAGCTTAGAAACAGCACAGTAATAAAGACATGCAGCAGACCAGAGGTGAATCAGGACTGAATTTATTTCCCTTAATATATATCAGTCAAAGGTGATATTAAGCAGAGCTTTTGTCACCTCTGTGATTATTAAGATATAGGGAAAACTTGCAAGGAGAGCAGGGGAAGCTGTAAGCTTCAAGAGTTTAAAGCATGAATATGGGTCCATCTGGCTGTACATTGGTTTTCCTCAGCTCATCTGCTGAAAGGTCCCCTCTGAGTCCTGCTGACGGACAGAGGCTTCCTACATCGACCTCCTCAGCCCCTTTAAACTTAGTTTAAAATTCAGTTGGTTTGTGTAATACTCCTTTACCTGACAAATCTTTTACTCCTGAAGGTGGACTCACTCAGACCAAAATAGGTATGCTTTCATTTTTCCTACGCAACATGCATTGATCCCGTTTACAAATACTCATGGTAGATGTCAAATTTCATTTAAGAGTTATCCCATGAATAATGTGGACAACTTGTGATGTTTATCTCCTCCACCTTGGCAATCTGAGAAAGATCATGACTAAAATACAAGTTCGTGCAATAAATTCCCCTTAAAAAGTAGAGCTCAAACATTTGAGGAGGAACAGTGAACAAAGGGAAACCAATACTAAACATTTTTGAAATAAAGATATCTTTCCCTCTCTCCAACCCTCCTTTCCAACCCCCTCTTAATGGATGTTTCCCTTGCAGGTGCCAGGGTATAGAGCTCTTCCCGTGTTCCACTTCCTGGGCACTTTCCATGGGCCAACACTGCAGGCTCTGGGACTTCCAGGTGGCCTGGACACCCCACTGCCATCACGGACGTGTCAGCTGGTGGCCCTGGCAGGCAGGAGGCTGAGTGGTCAAGAGCCAGCCCCCAGCCCCAGCTCCACTTAGAGAAGCCGTGTTTCAGCTTCACCTGTGAGCATCCCGAGACATCCTGCCCTTCCAGGGGGCTCCATGAGGACGTGCACCAAAGCCTGATCTACAGCTCTGCCATGAGCTTGTGTGCTGCTGGGGTCATTGCCACACTGGCCACTTTCAAGAGGAAAGGCACTAATTTTAAGGCCTGATATCCTTAACTCTGAAATCTGGACACACTTAGCAGTCCCTGCATGTCAACCCACACAAGAACTGAACTGAAGATGGATAGTAGCTTAAGTGGAAAAATGGCCTACTAAATTATACTCCTGGCATCTCTCTAGCAACACATTTCAAAACACTATTGAGATACTACCGTGGACTGCTCAGCATCAACCCTACTAACTAGGGCATGCAATCATGTGACTACTCTTAAATTAGGAAAGACCAATCTGTATCCAGACTCTAAACAGTTTCTTTAGACCTTGCCAAGATTCCAGATATGTCATGTATTCTGCCCTTCTGCAAAATATGCCCTGCACAGTTCAAGCCCCTTAGGAGAGTCTGCAGGCTGCACTCGTGACTGTGGTGCGCAAGCCATGGATACACTGTTTTCCTACAAGCAGATTTCTGTAAAATCAGAACAGTTCTGTAGCAGTTGCTCTAGTGATAGGGAACTCTCCGGACAATACCACAGTGATGCTCAGTTAGGAAACATAATCCATTTCTCCCAGCAAGCCTTTAGGTTAGGAGAAACAGGCTACCGAACTCATGCAACTGGAGCTCATTTAGAGCTCAGCCGCAAGGTGTGTAGAGGAAGAAGGCAAGAGGGGCGTCTTTTATGGTGGGAGAAGGAAATGGAAATATAGGTGCTAAAGCAGGTGGCTAAGCTTTCATCTGGGTGAGAGGAGAGCTTTGTAGTGTTTTTGTTTGAATGCTGGAGAAAGGTAAAAGGGCAGGTTGCTATTTTTTTTCAGAATTTATTCCAGTAAACAGAAGAAAGAAGCTTTATTGGAACAAGAAAACATTCAGGATCACATGAAACTGCACAAGAAGAAAGAAAATGCTATTTTCTATTTCTGAGTAGAGCTCAGCTAGTGAGTGCCATTATGCATTTTTTTTTTTTTTGAATCAAAGAGAGATGCTTTGTCTGGAGTCACGCAATATATTATTAAGAGTTTGGCTCTGTTGGTGATGGACTCTTCATATGGAGAGATTGAGACAGTTTTCAAACACATCATAGTCGGGTGAAGTAAAGCTGAATGTACTTCCACTTGAATGAAATATTCAAGTGAGACTTGTGAAGGGCAGCACTGGAACTTGACAAAGAGAATGAAAGATAAAACTTTTGTAGCTCCTCTATTTCTTCTCAATATATAAAACAATCTATACTTTCACACTTTCAATGTAATCTCAGTTTCCATTCACAGGTTTCTATACCGCTTTTCCATCTAATATATGTGAATTTGTCTCACTTCTATGCTTTTACATGCACACAAAACCTGTTTGCTCTTGTTCTGTGTGCTGATGAGGGTTTTGGGGGCTGTATTCTCCTGTATCAAATAACACTCCAGGAAAATGAAATCGGAGTGATTTATATATGAACTACTTAGTCACAAATAACTTGAGATTGCAATGTTAGAGATAAGCTAGTTTAAGTGAATAAGTTAATAAGATAACCAAGTTTAAGTGAATGGTATTAATTGATGAGATCTTATTAAGAACCTGAATCATCCCTTATAAAAATGTTAGGGTTGTGCCTAAATGCTTGGTGGCCAGCACAAGCGGAGGTTCTGTGGCTCTAGAAACCTGAGATGCTTCCTTCTCTCTTCTCCTTAGGACCTGACACTCCTGCTTTCTTTTCTGCCTCCTGCCTTAGCTTATTACATAGACCTGCCATTCATTTTTCACTTTTTTTTCCCCATTTTGATATGGTTTGTGCATCCAACAACCTACCCTTCTATTAACTCTCCTCTAGTTATCTGCCTATTTCTGTTCCTGATGCCACTTCAGAGATTTTTTCTTAGTGCTCCACATCCTTCTTTTTCTTTGTTCTTAACTCTCTGTGTTTCTCACCCTCTGCATTTAATCAAGTCACCACCTCCCTCCACTGAGTCCCTTGCTGGAGGCAGAGAAGTCTGATAAGCATGACAGACAACTCTTACTCTTAGTTTCAGCTTTAAGCATCACAGTAGTGGTAGTAGCTGTCGACAGCTACAAAAAATTAGTTTCTGGGAAGGCGCTTATGCTACACTCCTCTGTAACACACATATTCTACAGTGAAGGTTTGAGAATTTTCATGGACACACCTAGATCAGCATTTTTATTTGAACAATCAGAGATGTCACAGGCACCTGTGTCCATGAAACATTTTTATGTCACTGCACAGCACAGAAGTGCAACAGTTTTCAATGAAACGGAGGTCAAAACATATTTAATATCAAAAAAATAAAGAGATTGCTTCATATTTCGTTCTTGGGAAAGGAGAAGTTGTGTTATGTAAAACTTTCCAAGAAAATTCAACTGAAATAAAGCTCAACTAGTGTTTTTGCAAAAAATGTTAAGAAATGAAAATAAAATCTTAACACATGAAATGGTGCATTACTTCTGTGCATGTCCTGCAATAAAAAGGACACCAGTTCTACCCAGTGCAGTGCTATAGAGGTAAGCTGAGACAGCTCAGACTAGGTTTTGGTGGCAGAAGCAGAACTGCCTGGACTTACACTCCTTGCTTCCTGATGTCATGAGTCCTCAAAACCTAAAAGCTTTTGCTCAACTATAAATTTTTTCTGTGTGAACATCATGCAGTATAGAAGCAGGACACTGAAGGTGAGGTTTATGTGACCAAGTGCATGTATTTATGACTAAGCTGCTGTACGGATTTCCTTTATGGGTAGTGAGAAACATTATCATTTCTACTGTGTGACTCATCTCATCCTACTGTAGATATCAACATCAGTCTAGACCTGCCTACATTTTTTATCTGACTTTAAAGGAAGGTCACGGTGACTAGTTCAGGTGTAGACACCTAAAGTGAAAAGAGGTAGACCTACACCTTCCATCCACAATGTAGTGGTTCAAACTAGAAGATGACTTATACTCTCTGCAAACACACAGGAACCATGAAACCATGCTGAGGGAACACCATGCAAGAGGTCAGCTGCAATCTTTGAGTGTTCAGATATCATGGACACACTCTATAGGAGTTCCCAAAATGCTGAAGAATGAAGACTTACATCCTGAAATCAAAGAACACATCTGCAATGCCAACTTCTCCTCTTTTTTGCAGGAACTCAACAACAGTTCTTAAGAGAGAAGATACAAACTACCCTTTACATCACCATCACAGATGGACCAGCTTCAGAGGGACCAGCTTGCAAGACCAGCTCACACAGGGCAGCAGCAGAATTTTAGCATTTGGTTCCGCATAGCTCTCAACTCTGAGCTGTGACCTCTGGGGAAACACAGTGAGAGGAATTTGCTGTGACACCTCTTGGTATGTGTACAGTTTTGGCTTGCTGCATTTTATATATGAAAAGGCTGAGTAGAAACAAGTCGCATTCTTACTCTGGCTTTTCTTTTTCCTCCTTAGTGCAAGAGCATTTTTACTGGCCCCTGTGAAAAAGTTCTCAAGTGCATTATAGGCAGAAGCAGGAAATTTGCTCTCCTTATGGATCAAACAGAGCTGGCACTACTGACACAGTACAGTGAAAGGAAAAAAAATGAAAGAGAAAAAAGAAATGTTTAACACTCAGCACTAGAGGAGAGTGAAAACAGAACACACTTTGAAGAATTTCCTTGCTGCAATATAGACCTGCATAGGACACTTTCCACAGTTAGACTCAACACGTTTTGAAGTTTCTCTGTTTTATCTTCAGGTCAGGTTTTGGCTCTGTGCTTTCACTAACACAATATAAAAGAATAAAGCCTCAAACAAGGCAAGAGGAAAAAAAAAACCATAGGAAAGTGTGAGACTTAGTAAATCAAACTGTCTAAGAATTAGAGCAACCAAGGTGCTTTAAGGACTGGGGCAAAATTTTGTCTTAGACAAGAAAAGCACTATCTGGGGAAAGTTCGAATAACCAAATATCCTGGGTCATCTGGAAGCTAAGAAATGATCTCATTAATGATCTGAAGGCCAGGTTGGATGGGGCTTTGAGCAACCTGGCCTGGTGGAAGGTGTTCCTGACCGTGGCAGGAGCATTAGAACTAGGGGATCTTTAAGTCCCTTCCAACCCAATCCATTCTATGATTCTATGACTAAAATCAATCCTAGCTGCAGGGTCTGTGCAATGTGAGAAAACATTACTTTCCATAAAAGATGAAGAATAGAGCTAGAAGACAAAATTATACACTCAGTGTGAAATATTGTTCTGAAAGTTTAATTAATGTAGATATATCACTGCAAATGCCTCTCTTTCTATTGTGACTCTCTGAGGAGACTGTGAAATACTGCAAAAGTTCAGATCTTCATTTTTTGGTAACAGAGACTCCTTTTATTAGCATTTTGAGCTTCATGTGGTTCTGACAACTTGTGAACAAATTCTAAGGCAAACCTGGACTAACTAAAGAGTGCTTCCCTACGAAAGCAATCTACCCGTTGTGTGCACAAGAAATGAGGACTCCAGAAGAGCATTATCTCCATGCAGAGGCATTGCAGTTCTCACTCATAGGTGGATTCCCAGGTGGTCTCTCTTGTTTAAAAATAGAGAATTCAAGAGAAGATAGAAACAGGCAGACAAGATCAGACAGAAACTTCACTGTGTCCAGTGACAGCAGCCTACAGAAGGTGCCTGGGGAAGAATATATGAATGGCCAAAATATGGTACTATTTTGCCATAGTGCAGTCTGGCCCAAAACTGTGGCATCTGAACCTGCTCTAGACAGCAGAGCAGGGCAGCTCAGGAAAATATAAAGTACAGAAGACAAAATTTGATTCATTAAGCAACAGGCTGAATCATGATGTATGAGTAATGTCTCATATCCTAAACTGGAAATCAAACATGCAATTGTAGCATTATCAAAGAGAAGAGGAAACTTCCCATTGTCTTCAGAGTATATTAAATTTTATTCTAAGCCCTAAGCAAATAGTAATAATACTAAGTAAGCCTACCTCATCTACAGCATTTAACATATCTTGTTTCACTAGTGCAAAGAATTCCAGCTTCAGCTAAAGGCAATTCTTTGTAAATAATTATTTTTTTTACTAGTTCATTACTCACTAAAATTAGTTCATGCACTTGTAAACTGTATTAAAAAGGCAGCACAGTTGATAAAATACAAAGGGATGGAATCTGTTAATCTGTAACTACTGCTTTTCAAGGTAACACTTTGAAGTAAGTACTCCTGGTGTTTTTCACTGCATGTAGAATGTTAAACCAAAAATTGAAAGGAAAAGCAAGGGTCAGTTCTGTTTGGTTTTGCTTTTCAAATGGAAGTATCACTGTTTCTATTGCAGCCAGAATATTTCAAAGTTTAATAAAATAGGTTTTACATTTTATCTAGATCAGTTATATGCTATTTTTACTGTAACTATGCATTTCTGACCTTGTCGTAGAACCATAGAGTGGTTTGGTTTCGAAGAGACCTTTAGGATCTACTTCCAGCCTCCCTGACATGGGCAGGGACATCTTCCACTACACCACATTTCTCAGTGCCCCATCCAACCTGGCCTTGAACACTTCCAGGGATGGGGCATGCACTGGCAAACTGTTCCAGTACCCACCACCCTCTGAGTAAGGAATTCCTTCCTGATATCTAATCAAAATCTCTTCCCTTTCAGTTTAAAACTGTTCCCCCTTGTCTTATCACTATCTGCCCATGCAAAAACATCAGAAAGATTTTTTTTTTAAATCAAAATCAAAAAAATTAAAAAACCATTACAAAATTCAGAGCTATTACAAAGCTGATAAACTCTGTAGTCAGTACTGACAAAAATAGATTCACTATGAAATAATGTCATCGTGGCTTTGGGATTTGGCCCTACGTGTAGGTGTGTGGAGCTTTATTCTCTAATGCAAGCATTCAAAGAATTGATACATTGTAAAAGCTCAGGTTCCAATTTCCAGACTGAAAAGACTGGAAAGAATTATAACCATATTAGGACACTAAACTCCTTATTAACATGTTCCAGGCAGTAGCAGGTTCTTTTCTCAGCCAAGTCACAGAACAACCTTCACCTTTTTAATGTCTCAATTGCAGCTCGGCTGGGGATTTGCACACAATGAGGCTGTTTTCACCAACAGGGTGATGGCTTTCCACATCTCCGTTGTGCCAGCCTCGGGGTGATGACTGGCAGTGAGGAAATCGTTATCTTAAGGTGGGTAGGTTTGACGGATTTCCTATCAGCAAAACAAAACCATATGGCAACACAGCTTTTGCTTAGGAGGAGGCATGCCAGGTGAGGAGGGGAATGCCAGGAAATGGTGATGAAGAAACATCCCCAGACACCTGGCTTACCTGTTTGCACTGCTCCAACAGATTGCTGCAGCAACCTTGCAGGGGCCTCCTTGCTCTTCAGGAGGACACGGAGGCAGAATTATTTATTACTATGATGATCCTTGGTGAAGAATGGCTGTATAAGAGCTCAGTGTGTCTGTCCTGGTCCAAACAATGTCAAACTGAACCTTCTGAACTCTTGGTGACCCAGATAACACACAAATGCCCAGCTAGAACCATTTTATGAAACTGTGTGTTTTGAAAGAGAGGGCAGTCTCTGTTTCCGTGGGATCTCACATTTACTATGACCAAAACATATCCCTTAAACTGATTTGCCAACACTACCACCAACAGAGCAAATGTGTGGCAATGGCAACTGGAATAATCTCTATGAACCAAAGAAGTAATTTAATGCAGAAGTTATAAAATTTTACATCATAAAATATACTTTATACTGTACAAGTTAAATAAACCACCTTTTTTAATTTACAGACAATCCATGTTACATGCCAGTTCAAAGTTTTCATCTACCATTAAAGAGCTTAGTAACTCATTTTAACCCTAAATCTTTTAGTTTTTACCTGATGACTGCATGTAACCAAACTAAATAAACTCTCTGTTTTGATTTGTTCCTTCTCAGGATAACTGCTTATGTCCTTTTATCTTCAGATTTACACAACCTTTTCTTTTGGACAGGAGTCAATGGAGGGTATATTCCCAAGAGAGACTATTTTGGTTTCTGATAAAGGTTATAGTACAGTCACTCCACGATAGGGTGATCATGGAAGATATATGTCTCACACATCTGCTTGAAAGGCTAAATGAACATGATCTGCCAGGAAGCTGATCCTCAGCCATAATTCTACTGAAATAAACAGACTGCAGTTGGAATTTATGCTAACAGAGGATTTTTACTCTGCATCGCCTTCCCATTTCTGCCTAAAATGATCACGGGAAAACTTTTGTTAACTTGTCTTTAAGTTAGAAATTAATAAGACAGAGAGGAATACTGTTTGTATGGCTGGAGTGTGTAATTTAGGCTCTAAAGCAGATTACGAAGTCCAGAGATATACATACTATGCAGTCAGAGATGTATCAAAAATGGGAGACTGTCAAGACAGATGAAAGAAGGAGTCATTTAGTCATATCATCTAATGCAGCTGGATTATTACAAAGATGGTGAAAGAGGTGATAAAAAAAATCTATGTATAATAGAATATGAATTTACAGTTCCTTACCTCACTGTAAGTACAGCCCCACAGCTACTGCTTCAGGGGATTGAAGAAAGAAATAGCTGCGGTACCTATGAAACATTGCCTGCTTTTTTGGAGCAGCCAGCTGGAATTGGCTAAAACGCAGAATGTCACATCAGATCTCACACAGATGAGAGGTTTGCTTGCTTTCCAGTAGAGATAACAATCATGATGAGCCAGCAGAACTTAGTCTGCAGCAATACGAAAGACACGGAGTATGAATGTTTGCTAACTCTCAATAACAGGATGAGCCAACCTGTTAAGAGCACCACACCTTTATAGGGCCCTGAACTTACTCATTCCATATTTCTGCTTTATAAAACAATGCTAAGAGCATGACCTCTTCCTTCTTGGCTTTTGTGCACCCAATTCCTAGCCTGGGTCCTAACAACCATGGTTTCCAGAGAATATGTGGTGCTGGCACCTTGACAGGGTTTGTTTTTTTTCTCTACAGCTTTGGAGAGCCTGAAAATTCCCTTTTTTTTTTTCCACTGAAAGAGCTCACTCAAGTGCAAGCAAAATCCTCCACAGATGGGGGACAAGTTTGACAAACAGCAGTAGGAGAGGTAATATTTTATAAAGAAAATGATGAATGATTCCAAGGAAGAAATTAGGAAGCAGAAATTATCTCAGGCATATAAGGAACCACATCATGATGCAATTGAAAATGTGACTGTATTATGGCCGGTAGTTTGATAATGAAGGGAAAGCTGTGAAGCTCGTTTGTGACAATGTAAAAAAATAAAAAAGACAGAGCATGTTGATAATGAGCCTTGAATATTCTTTCTTTTCTTTTCCCCCCTATTTTGTCACCTTTGGTCTACTTGGCATTCACCCAAATTAGAAGACTGACAGTCATTTCTCTTTAATAATCACTCTTGGAGACTCAAGAAGCACTCACTTTTCAGCTCTGTCAACAGGGAATCATTAACACTGAAAAATAAATATATATATGCTTAATTGTTTTTACTGAAATAAACACTCTGGGTACCCCCTGCCGTTTAATGAACATGCACTGGGTTAACTACAAGGGCTGCTGCCACTGCCATCTTTGATTGCTTGTTAGTGGCAGACGAAAGATTAAAACACATGTATTTTTTTGACAGTAAATATGATTTCACTTTTTTGGCTTCCACATGAACCCACCCTTTGCAAAGTAGTGCAGAATAGCAAAGGCTGTCAAAATAAGGCTAGCAAGTAAGTGAAGTAGCAGCTCTTTCCAGAGTTTGATTATTCTTTTGTGAAACAGTCTGTAAACAAAACCTTTAGGCTTTTGTCTACTAAACAGTACTTAGAAATTCTTCCAGCCTAGCATTTTTAATATGTGGGAACATGACTGCGTAGGATTCAAGAGCACTCAACATTTTCAAAAGGAAGACAATTTATTTTTGTAACTAAATGTGGCCTCAGAAGCCAAAATGCAGACCAAAGACCACTTTTTTTAAAGAATATAAATGCTCTGTATGCATTGAGCTGTCTATGAGACATCTTTCTTTTGCTTTGCCTATACATACCAAGATATTAACAGAGCAAAAATAATTTTCAAGTATCAATTAATATACATTTTGATTTTGGAAAGTGAAATTTAATTGAAAACATACTCAGGTCTTACTGTTCACTTCCAGCCTTTGTGCTGTGATAATAAGCCAGCTAGTCTGAGGCCTGATATCCCTTCAACTAACAGTCACTTCTTTGAGATGGCCAGAACCTTTGGAACATGCTTACACGCATTACAGGGCATAAAGACTCAAATCTCTTCTCTTCCTAGATAAATATTTGATCTAGGGCTGGGAGATGCTTTTCTTCACCAGATCAAATCACCAGTTTCTGAACATGGCCAGGAACTGGGTGCAAATATATGCATGCCTCAAAGCAGAAACTGATGGGATATTTCCATCTGAATTTCCCTTCTCTATACCTGGGACATGTCCTGAAAAGGAAGTTAAATGTTCCCTGAACCCTCCTTTGACACTGCAGCCACACCCAAATCTATACCATTAAGCTCTTTTAGCTTCCAAGTAGGGCATCCACATCAACGCTGTCCAGTGGAGACAGTCTCTGCTTTGTGCAAAGTCCTGAACTAAGCTAGGGAAACGTTCAGGATGGTGATGGTGGATCCAAACCCAGAAGAAGCCAAAGACTGTTGATTACATAAAACAATCAAGGATTTGAGTTCCAGTGCCTGGAATCTTTCCCTGGCACAGTTAAAGTTATTAGTGTGGATGTGGCCGTATGTGTCAAGGTACTTCAGACAGCAGCTGAGCCTGGAGTTTGTCACTGCTGGCTTTGCCTAAATATCAGCCTTACATATCTTAAAGGGAAACCAGTTGCTGAACAGCACATCTTGAATTTAACTCCAAAAGGCTGAATAATAGATTTCCTACAAGTTCTTTGGATAGATTTTGCATGAGGCTGTAAAAGTTGTTGCCAGTGTGATTTTGGTTTGCCTCCTACTATTTGAGATTTGCTGATCATTTCATCCCTACAGACTAATGACTAATTTTCAATCATCTTTTAAATACAGTTTTCCTTTTCTATTATACAGGTAAGTGCTAGATTTGCAATTACAGAATGAAAAGCATAATGAAATCTTTAAAAAGTACTTACATTTGGATTCTTAAAAGGATCAAGATTTTATAATCTGGTTAGCTCTTCTTCACTTCAGGCTACTTGATGAAAATTAGGGATTACTGCATCCTCCCAGTTTAGTCATCAATCCTTATACACATCACTAGTGTTACACCCACCTAGTAGGGACAGTTTTAAGTTTCTCTTATAAAATTGTAAATACCAGCCAAACAATTTTTGCAGACTACAAATGCTGGTGACAATGAGCCCCCTCCTTGCCTCAGCTGTTACTCCCAACCTCTTCAATGCTTCCAGAGTGCTTCTGGCTTCATGTAAAAATAATTCTATAGACAAACATCGTTATGATCAAAGAAAATTACAACACAGGAAGGACTGGAGCAATACATGTGTGTTGCTTATGGCCATGGCAACAACTAAGTTTTAGCTGTCTTGCCACCTCCTACAAATTACTTCAACTAGTGTGACCAGACAACGATGACTACAATTCCCACCCACATACACAGGCACATACACACACGATGCTATCTGTTCCCCATCACTGGAAAACGGTGACTTCTGGGATGAAACACAACTAACAATCGATATCTACATTAAGAAAACTCTTGGCAAGTAAAGACTAATATCACAGATATCTTCTTGCATGAATAGGTAGAAGGTAAGTTACACAGGTTTTGAAATATTCTTTACTTGCAGCATTATTTTGAAAACTTTCTACCTATTTCCCTATTAAATTTGAAGGGATAAAATCTCTTGGATTTTACTGAAAAGACCAGGATTTTCCATTAAGATTTTCTTCCATGTAAATGTTGATGCAGCACAATTTAGTGTGATCTAAAGAAAAGCTCGAACTTTTGATTTCTAGTATGTCTTTTGGAAGCAGAGTTGATTGGAAATAGGTTTTTGATGGAAAGTGGAATTCTATGCTTTGATGATTTTTTAACTTTGGTTTTTCTTTGGAAAATGAAATGGACCCAAATTTTCCACTTTCAGATCATTTTCAGAGCAATGTAAGAAAATGGAGACTGTACTTTTTTGTAGAGTTAAACACTGAAATAGGCCCTAAAGATATCATACTTTAAAACAACCATCAGAGAAGATTACTGTTAGATTTTTGTGAGGGTATCAGGAGCCCACAGTTGGAATAATAATACCAAGGTGGAGGCTGAAGTCAAAAGCCTCCCTTGGCAAAAGGGAACCAAGTTGCAGTAGAGTCTACCAGATCCAGAAGAGCAGGTCTGCAGTTTGCAGTGCTCCTCGAGGCAATGCAACGTTCTGCAGCCTCCCTTCTGGATGGGAAGATCCCCAGGGTGAGGGACATTTTCAAGACTATCTTGTGGATGAGGCAGTTATTTCACCACTAATAAAATGAAAGTTTTTGCAAAAGCTGCATCATGTTATTTGAATATTCTCTATGTTCTCGTTCAATTCTGGACAAAACCCTTTTATTGGAACAAGCTGAGAAGAGTCAAATGAACACTAAGTGTGTTCCTTCCTTTCCGTCTCCTAGCACTATGTGCTTCTCAGTACATTTAATACATGGTAGTTCCCATGTGCATTTTGGTACAAAGTGTATTGATTTTGAAGATCCCTTTCTTGGGCGTATTCTTAGAGACCTAAACTGTCATCTCAAATATCCTCTGTCTTATTTTATTACAACAGAACATGCTATGAGCCAGAATCCTATTGCTAGCTGATCCTCCTTTGCATCATGCAGATGTTTAAACCAGGTATTTTGGAAAGGATCCCTTACTCTCTTATTCGCTATCTGCTTTGTGTTATTTAGACATGGCACAATTAAAAGCTACAGAGTGATGTTCTACATTTCCAGTTTCCAGCTGCAATTACATGGAGACTCTTACTTATTGTAAGATCACACAACCTTTGTCTTAATTGGGTAAACAGGGTGTTCGGAGTACCACACAGCAGGACCCAGCTAATTAAATATCGTTCAGATTTCCCACTGGGGAGTTTATGCAACCACTGAACTATAAGCCATAGTGTTGCAGCTCAGAAACCATGTAATTAAGGTAGATATTCTGTGGAACGACTGCTCTTCCTTTCCTAAAGAAATGTTGTAATCGACCTGTGGCGTTTTGTTGAGATGGAATAAAGAAAATCAGACTGATCTGAGCTGTTTGAAGAAAACTGCTGCAAATACAGATGTTGCTGAAAAAGTGAGCTTTTAACCTACTAGGTCTTCAAGGGACAGTCTTTTCTATAAGCATGTTTGAAATTTTCACTTTGAGATAAATTCCCATAGGTGAGTGAATTTCATCACTTCAGTTGTATTTCTCTATTGCATGTGCTAGGAAATCTTAATCCCACACTTGGACTGGAGATCTCCAGGAAGATTCAGAACAGTATTATCATGCAGGGGCAGACACATCTGTGCTAGATGCTCACACAGTAGGACAGTGACAATGGCAGAGAGCAACTCCCTCCAACAAGAATGGAAACAGAAGACAAGAGGGCCACCAAAGGTAAGATGAGGCAATGAGCACTTCTAGTGGTGTGGTTCATGTATGAATGGATATAATTTTGAACAAAGACATAATCCCACCAATGTGAGAATGTCTATCCTACTCCTGTGCTAAGTGTTACACTTGGAAAGTATAAACAAATTTAACTTACTAGCTAAAGAATTCCCAAATAATCAGATATAAGGTCTGAAAGAAAGAACTGGATTCAGAGGTCTTTCCTTTGCCTTTGCATACAGTTGTCTCCAGTGCCCTGCAATAGCTTTAACTTATATCAGGCAGGTGGAAGAAAAGCAGGACAAGAGGCCTTAAGTTTCACATTTAAGCTGTCAGAGGTTGATATGGCACTCAAGGCTGTCATAGATGCCAACTTCATAGCATGTGACTTCGTTGCAGTATTCATTGAAATTATGCTCATGTAGTAAATAAGATCAATTTCTGTTTGAATACACTGAAAGTTGCTGTTTTCTTCATTTCAGCATTAGAGGATAGAGATAGGATGTATAACTAAGAACCTAGAATAGTTCCTCAGTTCCACATTCAGATGCTTCCCAAAACATATTGCTATGAGACCTAAATGCACATTATTCTCCCTTCCCCCAACCAGATAACCTACTGGAAAGAACCCTGAGTACTTAGCTGGGGAGATAGTCATGGAACACTCCAACAAATTCATGGGTCTGGAAGCTTTGCAGGGCACGACTTTCGGTCGTATCATACAAAATGAATCTGCTCTAGAGTTTAGATGCAATCTAGAGATGCTTCAACTCACTTATGTAAGGACTTAGTCATGACAATTCTCAGGTGACTCAGAACGTAAATAAAAAGTGAGAATTTCACAGTCTCTCTGAATGGCTGTAGGCCTGGGAGGAAGAGTCACTCACACAACATGGCAGGTGTCCAGTAGGACATACTGAAGTCCTTCCTGCCTCTCCCTAAGTTTAAGCCTTTCTGTATAGGCCTGAGTTAGGTGCCGGGGTAGCATTAGCATTCACAGCCTGTGCTTTGGTGTCTAAATGTCCCTTTGGAAAGGAATTTAAATTCTGTACTTCTGTTTTAACACATGCCCTGAAAGAAATGAAGTGTAGATGCCTAACGAGATCTGGAAGCTGAGGTTAATCCTTAACAGGTCTCACAGGCAATGAGTGGCAGAGGAAGTTCCTGAATCCATCTTCTGTGAATGCAGGGAAGCATCTTAACTAACCCGTGGACACTTTACCTTCACTCACTGAGGATGATGGCCTAGTGGGATGGCCATGGGAATAGAGCACGGTTATTCTGCAGTGCAGGATTGGCTACCACGTGTTGCCATCTGTTTCTGGAGGCTCCTAAACAGAGAAGGGGGGATAAGGCAGTACTATTATTTTCCTGTCACAGCTTCAAAACTGTCCATATTCAGTATCATGGTGTCAAGACAAAATCTAAAAATGAGAAGAAATCTTTTGCAGTGCTTGTTGACCAGAACAAACACCATTATACTACCAAATTCATGCAACAAAAATTTAAGGATTTTAACAAAACTGGATCTTCATCTGCACTTGAAGCAACCAGCAAGTTTGAAGTAAACATTTACTTGTAAATGAGAAAATGAAATCTAACTTTTGTTTTTATGAATTCTTAATAAGCACTAGAATTTCAGATCTTTAGAGACCTGCCTCGCTGAGATATGGCTTTTCTCTCAAATACAAAGCTGTTTAAGAAATGGTATCAGGTACAGACAATGGATGGCTAATCTATAGCCCAGATGACTGATAGTGCAGAGGAGATACTATTTTTTTTGTAAAATCTTACTCACATGCAGATATATAACTCCATTAATTAAACTCCAGGACTGTGGATACTGTAAACTTTTCTGTTTCCTGAAAACATTCCTGAAAACACAGTAATTTTTATTATGGTTATGTTTTTTGTTCTCTTTCATAATTCCCCAGGTCTTTTTATTTAAAGCAAACCTCAGACTAGTCTAAATAGGAGACCACAAGCCAAATTATGATCTCAGTCCAGAGTAAGTCTGCTTTATTTGCCTCTGGTAGACAGACTTCACAGTAATTTTGAGATAACTGTATGAGGGAATCTGAGCCAAAAACAGAAATTAAACCTTTTTTCTGTGAGATTTACGGTACCCTGCAACTCCAAAGCACAGATTCATCTGGAAAAGCTGTTTTGCCTGGTGACCTCTTGTGCATTTAGATCATCTCAAAAAAGTACTCCTTGCAAGCTCAAGTCCAGCTCATGCATAGTCTGGTAGCTGAGGGAAGATGTTCCTCTGTGTATTTTACTTTTAGGACACATCTGTCTGCCCGTGAGTTAGTTTCCTCTCTGAATCATAACCTCTCTTTTATCTGGAGAACACCTGAAATGTCCTTCAGTTTTAGCAGTCTCCTGACTCCATCAGAGGTTTCCTAATACGCAGGACAGATGACAATATGTTTCTACCCATTTATTATACCTGGGGCATACCTCAACAATCCCTTGACATTTCCTGTTTTGCTGACTCAAAGTACTAACAGCGAGTGGAAAAAGAAATACAAGTAATTTAAGCTATTCTGGAGCTCCACAGCCTCAAAGCAAGAAGTTTCTACAGCTTGGAAAAAATGTGAACTTTGAAATTTTTGTCCACTACTGCTGGAAACTGAGCTACATTATGAAACATAATGCCCTGCCGGGATGTAACGTGCTCAACAACTGGATATCGCAATGTGGTTAGTGAAAAATTAATGGAAAAATTTGTATTTTTTCATTTTCGTGGAATTTACAGGAATATTTTTATAAGTTACTGCATTTTTAAATGCCATTCTAAGAGTGTGCCTACACTTCCCAAGATGTTTTCCAACTGAATTTTGAACAGATGTAGAAACTTTTTTTTTAACAGAGATGAAAAAATCTAGTAGCAATAAATATAGATGAACTCTGAAAAATACACTGAGCTTGTATAAGTACAATCCATTGCTACGAAAATTAGAAAGGGTGAGGAACAGGATTAGATGAGGTAGGGAGCACTGCTGGTAGAACTGACTGCTGGTAGAAAAAGCAGTATGCAGACACCAAAGGACGATTTTGCAATAAAAAAACCAGTATGCAGGCAGCTGCTATCAACACTGATAGAAATTAATGCCATCTTAAGTGGGATTTACAAAGGTACTTGGCACTGGTTTAATTTACTTTCTGCTGCAGTGGATGGGACTTTCGCTGGTGAGGTTAGCTGAAGGCATGCTTCTGAAAACAGTGCCCTGAAATCACCCTTACCTCTCCTGCTCCTTGATCCTGGAAAATACCACATCATCTTTACAATAAAAACTTCAGGATGGAAAATGTTCCTTTGCTGTGTGACCTTGCAGCAGCAACTGCGCTGATATAAGAATGGTTTTTTTTTAGAACTTGGCCTCACAGGTCATTCCCTCTCTGCCTCTCAGCAGACACATTTAACTTTGTTTCAGCTAAACCCTCTGAGCAGAGCCCATCAGACTGAGACTCCGGACCGAACAGTTGTTCACCTTTGACAACACAAAATGTGTGCAGCCGAGTTGAAAGTATGAATCAAGTTTCATTTTCTCTTTGCCCAGCACCCCTAAGCTAGTTCTGGCCTGACCCCATCCCCTCAGGGTGCCTGGCAGTCCCTGCTTTCTCTCCTCTCCTCAGCCACGTGGTGGTTCCTTTGGTAAAGCCAAAGCTGCTGCCCAGCTACTCGAGACATCTGGTGTCCCAGCAGAAGGGAGGAGAGGCAGGCTGTCGGGGGAGCCACGCTTGTAGAGCTGTGGCCATGGTTACAACCATATAACTTTTTTTCATGGGAATGAGAACTATTAGGATTTTGACCTTCCCACCAAGCCTTCCCCTCCCAAAGCGAAGGCAACCAGGCTGTTTGCCTCATTCCATCCACAAGTGTAATTACAAGTGTGTATAGTTACAACCCAGCACATCCCTCAGTGGGGGAAAAGAACTGGGGGTGCCAGAGATGAGGACTCATGAGAAGCAGAAGCCCTGAGTGAAATCCTAGATTATGTCACTGTACACTGTAGGCAGGTTTGATTGAAACATGCATCAGCTGCATGGGGTGGCAGGGGAGCAACCTGAACACCTTGAATACTGGCGGCCATAGACGTACCATTTCCCAAACTGTGGGAGCTCTCCGAAGCCAAACACCATCGGGCCTTACTACACATCTCCACACCACAACAGCCCTTGGTTCATTCAGCTCTAGAAGATCTCCTCATGAACTTCAACTTTCGTTTCCCTCCAAGCAGGATTATGTCACCAAGCTGCAAGCAGGCATTCAGCTCCCAGCTCCAGAGCAGACAGATGTGGTGAGGGTTAAGGGCTCTTTTCCACTGAAACAGTGGGAGGGAAGAGTTTAATGTTTTTCACTTCCTGCCTTGATTTAAGAATGGCAGAAAGTCAAGGAATGGAGCGCGGTGTGTGCACCTATGCAAACTGCAGCTGAGGGATGTCATTTTCTAATCTTCACAGCAGCCCTTCACATGAGCCTAGAGAGTGCAGCCCAGCAGCTTGGTTGCCAGTTTTCTCACGTACTTACTGACATAAAGCCACACATACAATATTAAAGCTCAAACTCACAGAAATTGTTCTAATACAGAGATTTCCCTTTTTTTTACTAATTTTAAAAAGAAGACTCACACACATTTTGATTCTGTAACATTTTCTCACCTGCATGCCTGAAACTGCGGTTAGCAGCAGTGCGTTTTCACATTCAATACTTCTCTCTTATGGTTTCCTTTTACCATCCGTATCATGAATTAGTTCTTTTTCCACCATTTTCTATGAGAAGAAAGCATCCTTAAGGAGAAGTTAAAATTCAAATTAAAAAAAACCCTTCTTTTTTCCTACTCCCAAAATCTAATAGAGAAAATTTATTCTATTTCAGTGCAACAGGTCACTACTGTACTGATGTCACTAGGCATGTTCATGATGTTGCATAAAATTAGAGATAATTACTTATTCTAACCTTAAGAAGAAACAGTTAAAAAAAAATTGTCACAGACTTATCATACAGGGTAGATCCTAGAAAGGTAATTAAAAAAAAATTTTAATTTCCCCTTGAGTGAAAACCAAGAAATGCCCTGACTTAAACATGTGACTGATTCATATTTGGAAATTAGGAACATTTGTCCACAGGGACATCATGACTTTTGTGCTGCAATAGGTTCCTGGATATAGGCTGTTGAAAATGTGGCCCACACAGTATAAAGAATTAAGGTAAAGGAATAGCTGTATCATGAAACCATTTGTGGTGTTACAGAATACGTGCATATGCTTAAAATCCAGGTTTCTTAAGGTTAATGCATTAAAGATCAGAGTTGGGCATGAAAGTTAATCAACCGAGAAGCATCAAACTTAGTAAGTTACCAGTGCTCAAAATAACAAATTGACTCTGACTTGTGCAAGTAGGCCACACCATATGCCTTTCTATTCTAATGTTTCAGAGAACCGTTTGAATAAATAAATTAATTGCACCATCATAAGGAAATGCACACAGAATTTGCTTTACTGCAAGGCGAAGTGTGACTTGGTAGGTGACCCAAATGGATGAGCAACAGAGCTGTGGGGAGCTGCAGCAGAGTTCTTGGAAAGCCACCGTATTTGCTGCAACAGTAATTAGACAAGAGCTGGCAAGAGCTGATGGTGGTGCAGTTTTAAATAAAACTTGGTATTTGTTAAAGTGCTTTGGATGATGGTTGATACTCTTTGCTCAATATTCTTCATTGTTCCAGCAGCCTTGAAAGAAGAGTTGTGAGAACTCTGAAAAAGTTCCCATAGCAACAGCAAGGAGATGGGACTATTTTTCTCCCAGCCCTGGGTGAACAGCAATGACACACAATCGTGGTAGCTGGGCCCTTCCTGTGCCGAGCACACCTACTGTGTTTTGCAGTTTCACACAGAAGGGCAATATTTTCATTGCCCCCCAAAAGAGATGACTGACTTTTCTGCTAAAATTATTGCATTATTTTCCCTCTTAGGAGGACACAGAGCCTCTTCTTACCCTCAGGGACAAGAATGATGAAACAATAGCCTGCATGCACGTACATCCTAGATTGTGAATAGGGCCAGCAATGAGGCTTGGTGACCATCTCCTCATGGAAACTCAAATTCGTGCCTAACCAGGTAGGCTTCCACCTGCCCACAAGTACATTGGAATATTCCCAGGGAGTTTTGTGTCTTTGCAGGGATTCAGGGCTATCCCCCAGCCCCCTGCTGCTGCTGTGGTCAGCAGTGTGCAGCCTCCCTGGGGACTTGCAGTGCGTGGCCTTTTATACAGAAACAGAGATGATGGGCCAGGCTAGAGGCAAAGTGAAATGGCCCGCTTGGACCTCCCTGGTCTGCCCAATCTTTCCTAGTTGCCTTCAGGAATGTGATGGCTAATCACAGACCTTCAAAAGTCATCAGCACAGCCCTGAGGTTAGCACACTTCTCTGGCTACCGTAGAAGTTTTACTTACAACAGGCTTTTATGCATGACTGCAGCAATACTTTATGACACAGACATGTTAAGAACAAAAACCAGAGTACCAGCAAATTGTGGATCCATACTTCAAGAAAGTGTTTCAGAATACTGTCCACTCATATTTCAGGATCTCCCAGTACTTGCAAGCAAACTACTGTACTCTTAAGAGGAAAATTTACTAAAAAAAACCAATGTACCTATCAATGTAACTATTACAATTTACGTAACCTCTATGCTCTGCATCTATACTGCATCTATAGAGGTGTTTTCAGCACTCTAACATAGTGAAATATTTTCTGCTTCATTCTGTTATACAGAAAGATCATTGCTTTAATAAACCTTTTGATTAACTAAGCAATGTTTCTTCTTAATATATCAATTCTTGCAGTTCTTTTCTCATCCAAGACCTCCAACCAATTCCCTACATCAAAGGGACTTTCTTTGTTGGGGTTACCAGCACTTCAGAATTGCCCACAACCCCAGTATGACTCCTTACACATGCAAATGCAGGAAATCCCTGGTGCTGGGATGCGCATTCCATGTGCCAGACTGGTGTATACTTGCCTATTTTGACTTCGGGCTATAACTGTGCCCACACAAAGCCTTGCCCACATGGGCTGGGCTTTTTCCGCCACTAACAGGTTCGACTGGTAGATCAGGCCCTGACCCAAGTGCAAAGGCGATGGCACAGCAAGGAGAGAGCCGGTGCTCTGGGGTTTCCCTTTCACCAGCACTCCCCCTGTTGTTGGACATCAAAGGCTGCTGGTGTCTCTTGGAAGCGCCTCACAATCACGAGTGGTTTCCTGAGGGTTTTGGGGGTTTGTCCAGAATTTCTTACCAACATGGTAAAAAGAATAAAGATTTAGATGAAAAACTGACTGGAAAAAACTCAATGACTTTATATCTTCAGAAATTGTAGTTTTTTGAAAAACGTCCTTTGTTATAAAATTCTAAAAAATTAAACATGGGAAATGCTTTGTTGAATTTTTATTAAATACTTTTTTTCTTTATTTTTATTTAAAAAGCTCTGAAGAATTTCCAGGTGTGTGAAACAGTTTTTTCCAAGAGACTGATTTCTTAAAGAAGGTGCTGGCTTGCCACTTTACTTGGCTAAAATTTGAACAGTTTAGAACTAACCAAATGTACCTATAGAGAAGCCATTCAAACAAGGTTCTAGCCACACGACTACCAGGCAGCTACTGATAACAAGGTATTCTTTTATTCAGACTTAGGGAAAGGTCTGCTTTCATACATAGCAGTAACTGCTTTAGCAAATGGAGTCACAGTAGTGCACTTCGTGTAAAAAGTGCAGCAGGCCTGTATTTTCTCCTTGATTTTATATGCTGATGTTATAGATTAGAAATAATTCAGAAAGGAAGAAGCCAATGTATCGGCTGACAAATTTCAGGGCAGCTCACAAGAGTTAAACCAGGCTGCAGTGCCCTCCTCCTCCTCCCTTGTACTTCTGCGTCCTTAAACAAGGGTGCTGAGAAGGGCTCCAGCACTGCCGCCCCCTCCCCCAAAATAATTGAGCATGGCCCATAAAGGCAGCCTGCACAATCCCGAGGGAGGTAGAAATTCCCATAAAAGGATCATTCCAAATCCCCAGGATAAGTTTATTTGGCACGCTATTCAAGCAATAGGAGCCTTGCAATTGTTTTCCTTGACCTTTTAACCTGCTTTTCTTATCCCAGCAGAGGTCAAAGGACAAGAACCCGGCTCTCCGCCCCCCTTCTCTCCCTGCCCGGCCCCTGAGCACACCGAGGCTCCAAGGGAAAGGTAAAGCCAGGCAGCCACAAACAGATGTCTGCAACGCGAGGGCGGGAGGGACGGGAAAGGAGGTGTAGGAAAGGTGACTTGAAGCTGGTATTTATTTAATTGATCATTAAGCCTGGAAAGGAGAGAAAAATCGAAGAAAGTTTTCCTGCAGGCAAAGAAAGCAGTGGGGATTAGGGCACTTTGTGTATCGATATAACAGCGTTTTTTCTTTGCTGGTTCCAGTGGGTCAAGTCTTAGCAGTGCCTCAAGAGATCCCATCTGACTGGTGCTGCTCTCCAGGAAGATGGGGAGGGAGAAGCCTCTGCGAGGGGAATTCATCGTGTCTGCACTCCCCTGCAGAAGCCACAAAATTATCCTGCGCTCTGCTTGCACTTTGAAGCCTCCTCAGTTTCAGCTCTCGAGGGGCTGCAGAGGAGGAGGAGGAGGAGAATGAAGGCGAACGGGGCAATGCCCGCAGGGGCGAGGGGTGGCTGTCCCTGCCCGCTTTTTGCTGAGCAGCCGTGACGCCCCTCGCCCCAAGCCCTCGCAGGGCTGAGGCCGAGCCCCTGTGCTTGCCCACGGGCTGACGCGGGGCCGCGCCCGCACCTTCCGGGAGACGAGGGAGCGGCGCCGAGCGGGAGTGCCCCTCTCTTCCAGGGTTGGCGGTAGCCGCGCGGGGCCGGCGCTGACCCCGCCACAAAGCGCGGGTTCCCCCGGCCGGCCCACGTGACCGCGGGGGCGGGAGGGCCGCCGCCGCCAGGGCCTCGGCGAGGGCCGCGGGCCCGCTCAGCCCGGCGGCACCGATCGGGGGCCTCAGCTCCAACACCGCAGGAGCTGCTGGCCAGAACCGCGTGTCCCGGCACCGCTGGGCTGGTGGGCGGCCGGGCTGGTTTTACAGCACTAAAGGAGAAAAGGGGTCCTCTGTGGGCTTTGGTGCTGTCGGGACCAAAGGGACTGTTTGGCCCAGGGGCTCCCTCACAGCCCAGGTGCTTCTCCTGGCTGTAGAGGGTCGGTACTGTGCCGGGGCATCCCTGTAAATCACAGAATCACAGAATCCATTAGGTTGGAAAAGACCTCTGAGATCAGCGAGTCCAGCCTGTGACCGAACACCACCTTGCCCACCAGACCGTGGCACTGAGTGCCATGTCTGGTCTTTCCTTAAACGTTTATCTCCAGGGATGGTGACTCCGCCACCTCCCTGGGCAGCCCATTCCAGTGCCCAGTAACCCTTTCTGTGAAGAAGTTCTTAATGTCCAACTAAACCTACCCTGGTACAGCTTAAGACTCTGTCCTCTTGTCCTGTTGGAAATCCACTTTGGTTCAAACACAAACCAAAGAGTTGGGTGTTTCTGTATTTTGCAGCTCTTTCTGCTCCCCAAAAACGAATCACCCACATTGTACGTTCTGGAGCAAAGAAAGCTATACATTCAATGGGTCGCATTACCTTCACAAAAAGGTGCTTGTGTAGAGTATTTCTGTCTACATTTTCAAGCAGAATAAGGCAGTGAGGGAAGAGGCAGGTGCTCTAGAAGTCTTGGTTTAAGGTGTGGAAGGTCTTAACCCGCAAATGCTGCGCTAGCCCGGATGGCAACAGTGTGTAGGGACTGCAGTTTTGCACTGACACCAGGGAAGATTCCTCACAGGACAGCTCTGTCTGAATCATTTTGGGGATTTTAGGTAGTGGGAGTGTAAAAGCATTTGGACAAGTTGAGTTTCCATCCTTCCCTCCCCAGATAACAGCAAGGACTGTAGCTCGTTGCCCTCTGAGGTGACTCCTGACACAGAGCTGTGGAACAGCAAACCAGCGCCTGCCCTCCCTGTGCCGGTTGCCCTCCACGGTACCAAAATCTGTGAACCCTGTCCAGCTTTTCTGTGCCATGATCATCCATGTCAGCTCAGAAGGAGCTGGCAGAGGGAGCAGTGTACTGAGCTGCCCAGCATCACAGAACTTCCAGGGAGTGATGCAGCTGCAGCCTCCTCTGCAACCTTGGTCAAAACAACAAAAATAGGGATTTCGTTTCTTTGTGATACCAATGCATCACCTCTTGTCTTTCCTGAAGTTGTTTCTCAATGTTCACTAAACTCTAAAAAAAAGAAAAATAAGAAGAAAAAGCCCCAGTCTGTCAAATGCTGCCTAGAGTGAAGAGGCTCCAGGAGGTCTCTCTGGGGATCCTGGGACAGATTAAACAGCCAAGTCAGTGATGGCATGAGGCTGCGCTGCGAGAGAGCGCTGTGAAACTCATTCCAAGTGTGAAAGGCAGACTGATGTGAGTGATGTGGTATTTCATGGGGATGTAAAATTAGGATACACACAGAGAGCCAGTTTCACTGCTGACTTAATCTAGTGCCATTCCAGTAATCTCAGAAAATTGCACTGATTAATACAAGAAGTGATTTGGATCCTGGAACGATAAGAGCAGGATTTCAGCAGAATCAAGTAAAGGGGACAGTAGAGTTCAGGCTTGGTGAAAACTGATGTTTACTTAAATCTACAGTAGTGTCCCTAATAAACATAGGATCAGTTCTGCCTGTGAGAAGTTTCCAGTGTGATTTAAAAGCTTTTGGAATCAGCTTTGAGTGTTAGACTGGCACCAGTGGAAAAATGTTAACATCTACCCCTTTTCTCACTAATTTAAACTTGCTAGGCAGCTTAAACCCCAACTCTCATCACAGCTGAGTTTGACCACTTAGCATTTTTTGGGCTGTTTTAACACATTTCAAGAGTCCTAAATAGAATCCAAGTGTATCCACTATGTTTTAGAAGAAAATAAGGAAAAGCAAAACTTTTTTGTATGCTTGAGAAAACAGAAATGACTACCATGAATTTAGCATTCATGTTATACATTCTGATAAACCATCTTTTTGAAAATATTTATTAAAATGTATTTTTATTTTTATAGATTGTTTGATTTCTTTTGCTGCTGAAGGTATGTTACCCAGTCTGTTTTCTGAAAGAAACTCATGACAAAATGGGCAAACTGACAGGAAAATAAGACCTAATGATGGAGAGAATCCAAATGGAAAGCCTGCTGCAATTTGACAAGGATCCATCAGAATTACTGGACACATTACAAACACCACCAATGCTTGCAATTTCAACCAAAGTCATAAAATACTTTGTTTTAAAGGGCTATTGAAAGTTCATTGTATAGATAAACAAAATGCAATTATTCTATCCTGCATTGTTTGGGATTTTATTGTTCAGTTTGCCTCCCTAATGCATATGCAGTCATGTTTATCTAAGATAGAATATCAATAAACTTCAGCTTTTGCCCAGGATTTATTTCTGAGCAGTTACTGTGTAATGGAATTAAGTGGGGCAGCCAGAACCACATGGTCCCAGGCTTTCTCTTCTGTTTAAGTAAAATAAAGTGCTCTCAATAGGCTCACTTTCCTTAGGTCAGGAAAACTAAAAAGAAAAATATGCAACTGCACCAGTCATGGTCACAGATGAAACTGTGTTTGTATGTGTGTGTATGTGACCATGTACTGGCCTAAGTGCAGCATGTTTGGTTCTGTAGAGAGCTTTCCTGCTACACCGTAATTGGCAAGTGCTTCACACTGGGTGCAGAAAACAGAAGCCTTCCCAGTCATTTTTAAAAATATGTCAATTCATAATCCTTTTAAATGAGAAATGTTTTTGTCACAGGGGAAATACAAGTTTTCTTGTATTTGCTGAGTTTGGGACCATAAAATCCATAGTGCCCTTGGTGGATGTTTATTCCAAGAGAAGGCAAGAAATGTAATTACTATTTTTCCTTTGGGTTTTGTTGTGATGATGCGAGCATCCATAAATAGTTTAATATCCCATTTATTCTATAATGTTCTTGGTAGTTATGATGGTATATGCTGAATCACCTGATCCTTTGGCCACCTCGCCATTCTCATTTACCCAAATAGCTCCTTGTTTTTAAAGCTGTCCTAGCCCATCTCTCCCTTTTTGCCCTTGTTCCTCATGAGAGAGGGGCTGATTTTACGTTGCTGCAGGCAGTATATTGCAACTCATTCACTTGTGTGGATAATTGAAGCAGAGTATGGAAAAGCTGGGGTGCAGTGGGCTCTCAGTATGTATGCCAGATAACAGGCAGTGGTGCCTGACTTCTAACTATATCCTGAAGTCTCACTTACAAAAGGTAAAACTAGTATTTCTTTCTGTTTATGACTCAAACCCTGCTTGTTTTCAACAAGCATTCCTCATTTCAGCTTTTCAAAGCCATAAGGAATGTTGACCTACTTTTCAGGTGGGAAAAAGAGACACGGAGGCAGCAGGCTGGTTTGCAATATACTGTAAAACTATTTTCCTCCCCAAGTACGTAAACACTTATTTACATTCAAATGTGACTGGCCTTTCAAATCTGAGAATCTCCTTTGATTCCTCAAGATGCTGATTTTTAGAATGAGTGGTCACAGATTTAGGGGAACGCAGCATTTGATTCTTTAAAACAGACCTTCAGCGTGTCTGTTTTTGCCTGCTTATTTGAAAGTGGATTTTTTGTTGTTTCTCTGGAGTTGTATTTTGGGGGCTTCAGACGAGTCTTGGATATATATGTGATCCTTCAGCCTTCGGGCCAAGACGATTTTAACCGTAGCACATTTATGAGACCTGTGGGTGTGATTGAGGAGCAGGTTTTCAGAATCAATTAACTGATGCCGTGGTGTGCTGGAAAGGGAGGCAGAGATCTGAGCGGAGTCTGCATGGCTGATACCGTTTGGAAAAGGCCTCTGCTGCAGAGGATTAGCAGCCTGTCTGTGTTCGCTGCCTCCCACTTCAGCGTCACCCCATCCGTAGAGAAGTCAGAGTCTGGAACGCAGAAGCCTCTTTCTCAGATTTCCCTCTGACATCCAGTACTGAATGTACCTTCTGTGTCTGAACTGAAAATTTCATCACCTTTTTCATTCTTCTGATTTCACTCTCCCTCTTTCATTCCTTACATAAAGCAGAAAACATGGGCAAGGAAAAGCAGCCAGAAGGTCCCTCAGTGTAGAGGGGGGCTGGGATGTTGTTCAAGACAATTACTCTGGGAGACTGTGTAGCTATGCAATTGCAAAGCCAAAGAAGGAGCCCTGGGGAATTACATCAGCTTTTTTTTTTTTTCCCTTCCTAAGGGGAAAAATCTTGAATAGGGTTGTGAGCTGTCTATCTAATCAGCACTGCCCTAGTTCACAGCAAAGCATGCAGAATGAACCAAGAGCAGAGCACACACAGCTTCTGCAACAAGATATTTTCAAAAACCAAGGCACATAATTTCCTGTGAAGCCCTAAAGAATGGAAAGGATAATATGAAACGCAGGCTTTTTCCTGGTAATCTTTTCTGTGTATACTGTTTCACCTTCATCTCCCTTTGTCTCCTCGCTGTCATTCATGACTCAGCACCGCCTTTCATAAAACCCCCGTGCCTCTCTCGAACACGCTGACAGCCTCACACTCCCCTTGCAGGGCTGCAGATCTGATACCTTTGTCTGTCCACATAATCTGACTCATCTCTTCTTGGACACTGGCCTTTGCCACTCACTTCCTGACAGAACGAAGTATCGCACTGGGTCCAAAAAAAAAAAAAAAAAATAATTCCACTCTAGGCCATGAATGGTGTAGGATTACTCAGCTAATTGCAACGCCAGCTCAGGGCAGGTTTCAGCCACACCAGGAGCTGGTACCTCCCGGCCGTGTCTCCCAGGGCCCTCCATGAGAGCTGCCTGCTGGACGGCGCTCCAGCCCCTGCTGAAAGCTCCTTCCCTCTCCCTTCGGCAGTGTGCCAGCTGCACAGCTGCAGAGAAATGCCCCGAACCCCTTCACCACTCCTGCTGGGTGGTGGCAGCACGCACTGCTAGTACTTTTCTATGCTGCCACATCACTTGGAGCGCTGTCTCCGCAGGGCAGGCATTTTGCTTCATTTTGTGAGTATCCGGCACCTCCCCCCACCCTGTGACAATAAGGAAGGATTTAAGGAGTCGCTAGACTAATGGTTCTGACATGCAGACAAAATGAAATAGCTCAGAGTGGAGCTGGCAACCAGGAAACTTCAGAAACAAATTGATCTGGCAAGGAGTTTTCATTATGCTTCAGGGAACAGGTTGGTCTGACAAAAATAGAAGTTGGCAAATAGATTACCTCTTGGAAAACAGCACACCGAGGTGCTGCAGTGAGATGTGGCGTGGTGTCTGATCTGGCTTCAGGAGCTGGGGTTGGCTGGTTCGGAAGGAATGAGGAGATCGAGCACTTTTTGGAGCAGAGCTTTTGTCATTTGCGTGTTTCATAAAGCACCGTGCCCGCTTGCGGCTTTCTGCCGCGGCTCCTGTCGCAGTCAGGAGGCTCTGCCAGTGCACATCATCCTTGACTTTCTGCAACTTGTTCTGCTCCCGCTTGACACAGTCGTGTGTGCCTCTGACCTTTCCTCCCTCCGTCTCCTGGGCTTCTGCTCTTCCTCAGCCTCCTTCCTGAGTGTGGTTGGGGAGGGTGAGGAGCCCTGGAAGAGATGTTGCCCTAACTGCCCAATTGTGGTAGCTGCTGTCACAGGTGCCGTATGTTTTTATACCTACAAAACATCCAAATGCTTAATGCTGGGAGAGAAGAAGCTGTTTATAACCTGATGTAGAAGCCTCTAGTATTGCTGATGGGAACACCAGGCTTCTAGAATGGTTAGAAGGTTTTTACTATGCACTAAAATACTTTGCCATCAGTGTAAAATATGTAAACCATTCATTCTCTTTAAAAAATCCCCTTACATGTCTAGCAATTACAAATAATTTCTATGTCTCCACCTTTGAATATGTCTCTAAAAAGTAGCATGTTCTTTCTGTAAATTCTTCTTGTTGGCTTTCTCATTTTTTTTTTTTTTAATGATTCATCTTTCAGTTACTCATTGTTCCCTAATATGGCCTCCCTATATGTCTGGACTTTTTTCATAATGAATGGTATTCTCCATACCCTGTGTTGATTCTTGGTAAGAGTAATAACTTGTTACTATTTTGTAGCAGTATAGGCAGGAAGGGTTTTAAAAAATTTTTAGCCAGTATGTTTGTTTTTTTTTCCACAGAATAAGTACCATCAATGGAACGATTTAGCTAAATCGTATAAAAAGAGTAAGTCTGGGTCTTGAAAGATGGTCAGAAATCCTTGGGAATCCGTGGGAAATGTGCTAAATACTTATGTCATGGCACAATGCAGACATTTTCCTGCATATCTAAAGATGGAAAAATAGGAAATAAAAAATTTATTTCAGAAATACTACTTTGCTTGTCTTTTACTCCGGTCATAATGATGTAACTCAGTTAATGTTAATGCACTATAATAAAAATTAGGGCACATCACAGTCAATGCATTGCAGCCTGTCCATTATTCATAGTTTGGGAAAGAAGCCCTGTGGGCCCTTATACTTTCCTGTTAGGATAAGAATGTACTTTTCCAGGAGAATAGGCATTCACAAGGATGACAGATGAGTAGTATGGTAGTTCAAAGGCTGTATATAGGACTCTTGAAATTTTTCCTTTTTTCCTTTTCTTGCTGTCTTCCTCACAATTCCGTGGTTTCCTGCTTGCAGTCCATCTGTTGCACTTTAATGTAATGTGTAAATCTTGCAGTAGTTGTGAAACCATTACAAGAGAAAGGTTTAGTTTTGGTTTTTTACGCTCTAAAACTGTTTGGAAATTCATGAACTAAAATGCATAGCCGACAATGACAAGCTGTTTTAGCAATAAACACAAGCACACTGTTCTACGAGGAAGGCTTCACAACTGTACTTCAGTTGTGTGCAGTGTTAGTAGTGAGCTGTCCAGGTCAATGACATCTGGAGCCTTTTCTTTTATAAATGGTATGTAATCCAGTCACGCCAGAAAACTTCACACCGTTTTTGCCCAAACCACAGTTTCTAGAATTCCTCATGAATTTGGGATTGATGAATCTAAATAGCTTTGCATGACTGGGGAGAAAATATGCCACTTTTTTCTTTTGCCTTAAAATGCCATCTTATTCATGGTTTTAGTCTTTGGTGAAAATCAAGCTGAATTATTTCTAACCAGTGCACTGATTATATTTAAAAAGCTCATTGTAGAGAATTTTCTAGGTCTAGAGATGCTTAATGTATTGCATGCCACAGTTTAATTCGAAATTTATTAGTCAGCCTGTGAAAACAGATCAAGTTAGCATATAAAAAAATCATAGATTTGACATCAACTTTGATGGGTAACTAATGAACAATTATGTACTTGCAGTCTGTCAGTCTCAAGCCAGGTTAAAGTTAAGTATCCTGAAAAATGCCTTGTGACCTTATAAGCATAAATTACTGTGTGTTATGAAGGCTGCAGTATGATTTAGAGTTTGAAAGACATTGATAAAGCTTGATGGAAGGACTTCTATTTTATAAGATAGCTCTGCCTTCTGTCAGTCTTAAAGCCAATCTGAAGTATCACTGAACAAAAAAGAAAAAAAAGGAGCTCTGCATTTTCTCTCTTCCTTCCATCTTTTCTTCCTTTTTTCCTTCCCTTTCCCATTTTCCTTTCATGTTTCCTGTTTCTGTTTTTCTTCACCAAAAGTGAAAAAGCTGCTCTTTACGTAAAAAGGAGTATATCCTTCTTCCTCCGTGACCTAAATCAAGACGAGAAAAAGATTCTCTGAGTTAGTTTCTGTAGTATTAGTGGATACAATATAGATGGAGGGTGAACAGATGAGAGGGGAAGGAGCAGAGTCAAGCCATTCCTGCAGTGAACTCCACCAGCTGAGAACTGAGTGAGCTGGGGACTCTTTGCATTCTTAAACCACCTTTTCTGAGGCAAAAAATAAAAGAAAAAGACATGTGATACTTTACAGCTATGCGTGTTTTAAAATTATTGACCTTGACTATTTTCTGTATTCCAATTGTTCATTACCCAGATCTTTTGGAGATACGAAGGAAGTGTTTTGTTGCTATGCTGTCTCTTTTGGAGGTTTTACAGCCTATTCTTTACAACATCACTATCATTTTTATACAGTTGGGGAAAACATTCCAATTTCCTTTGCCCAAAAATTTTAAAGGTATATTTTTCAGAGGAGTGAATTTCTGTTCAGTCATAGGGGAAAAAGAGCCTGAAATGTTATACTTTCATGAAAATGTGAAGAAAAGAATTTTTTTCATTTTGATTCTCCTGAAATTTCTCAGGCAAATCTCATTGTGTGATTACTACTACTAAGAAATGATTGAAGCAATATGAAAAGAATAAGGCAGGAGGGGAGGGGAGGAAAAGGAGGCGGTTGATTATGAATGTGAAAACTTTATTTACACACACACGAACAATCAGCAGCTTTGAGAAAAGAAAGCAGAAAATAGCACACACACACATTTTTTACATTTCTGTATGCATAATGGCCCTCTGAACAAATCAACCAATTTGGTAATTTTTCTCCACAGAGGATTTGTTATGCTTGTAAAGAGGCAGCATTTTGAATGACACTATGTTTTTTTCTTCTTTATGCTTAGTGCTCATGAGATGAAGTTGACAGAAGGGGGATTTTTTTCCTGTAGTCATCCAGCACTCAGCATGATGCTAGGCTGGTTTGGAGGGAAGACAAGTTGCTTTGTTTTCTGCAAAGCATCCACAGCTCAGGCACAAAGTTGGTTAAACATGGTTGCACTGACAGATCAGGATAAGTCCATAAATGGGAGACATAAGTGAGCAGGGGTAGAAGTAGAACAACACATTTTGCTGCTCTTGTGCTGTCAGGAGCAGGTCAGCCCTCACCAACCCATTGCTGCCACTTGATCATCATGCCTGCAGACTTGGGGGTTGATCCAAATGGATAGCGTGGTGGCAGTGGCCTCTGTCACATTTAGCACACGTCAGCTTCCCCTCAGGTCTTAGAGGTGCTCAGAGGTGGCCAGCAGGACTCCTCCAGGGCTTGGTCCGCGTTTATCCCTTTGTCCTGCAAGTTGGTGCAGTGGTGCAGTGAATTACTGTCAGTGAATTTTGCAACATTTTCTGAATCACTGGGCTCAGCAAAGAGAGTTGAATGCTGGGCAATGATCATTCATATAGCAGCATGTTAAAATCAGTAATAAGAGGTGATGATGGTAAGGATTATGTGTGTGGGGAGGTTTTGTTTGTTTGTTTTTGTCTTCTGAAGAAGCTTCATGTTTTTGCCAGTATTGATGTTGCTTTGTCACTGTTGGTGGGGGTGTGGCTAATGTAGGTTTATAAAGGCTTTTTGGCTTTTACAGCTTTTATGAACAAGCGTAGGCATAGGCACTGTTTAATGTCAGTGGATCAACATTTGCAGCCTGCATATTAAATGCAAGCTCAAAGAAAAAGATGATTGAGAATAAGAGTTAAAACTCCTTATCTGTATTTGTCTTTTGCTCCATTTTTGCTGGAGGAAAAACCTCCTTGGAAAGACTTCCAAAAATCCCCTAATGAATATTTGCATGTGTGCTTATGTCAGTGCCTTTGTGTACAGAAGTGTATCCACCTGCCAGACAGTTTTTTGCTTCCTCTCCTTTAGGTTGGGAATTTGTGGAGACTGAGATGATTGTTCATTAAATTCATAAGAAAGTCTTTTGGAAAGACCCTGAATCAACCTGCTTTAGACCTTTTTGAAATTAGGAGGGTCAGGCCCATGAGACTGACTTTTGGAAGTTTCTTCTGGGGAAGGGTCAAGGCTGGAGGAACCAAGGATGTGCCTGTGCGTGTATGCACGTGCACCACCAGAGCTGTGCGAGATTTCTCACTGGGGGCAGGATTCCCTCTGTTCTGCCTGTCTGTCTGCTTTCACCTGGATTTGCAGTGAGGGCTGGAGCACTTACACACGTGTAGTGAGGTGCAGCTGGCTGCTGTGTAGGACACACTCCTATCAGTAGCAATGGACTTCGAATTTTGTTGGGTGTCCGTGGAAGGCTGTGCTAGACAGGCACCTTTTGCTGTCACTTGCCTGTGACAGGGTCTTGCTGTAGGTCCAAGCCAGCCCATGAGCTATGCTCCCAGTTACAGGACCCTGTTTCAGCATGTCAAAGGCCAGGCCATGATTCTTTCATGTCAACGCCTTCCTGGGCATCCAGGTAATCCCAGGGCACTTTGGGATGTTATTTTTTGATAGTTGAGTGTGACAGTTTTTTCTTGCCCAGAGTCCTTGAGAGGAATGAGATCAAAGGCCTCTCACTGGCCTGCTCTGACTGCATTGCATCCCTGGTTTTCTACTCTCCTGTATGAGTGTCTTTATGTGGAGCAGGTGAAGGTGTAAAAATCCATTACAATTTCAGTGAAATTTACCTGTATTCATGTACCTACTTTATATATTGTCAAATAGACAGCATATTTTGCAATTGCTGCAGCAGTATGCAGAGTTAGGAAGTATGTGGTTCAAATAAAATGAATTAATATTTGCCTTTGTTTAAAAATGCAGTGTTGCTATTGGGATGCAGTTGGAGTTGCAGGAATCTCCAGAGGGATCTAACCTTTAATTTTAAAATGCTTTCTACATGATATTTTAGGTCCTCTCTATTGATTTATCTAGAATGGTAAAAAACAATATAATGCTGCGTTAGATCCAGCAAGTAATCTTTATTTTGAAATTCATTATATTGTGGTGAAGACACATGGTACTGTAGTGGTATATATCAGAAGAAAATCTGTATTATGCAAAATATGTTGTGAAGGGTGGACGCTAAGAATACCAAACATTTTCTGCTGTAATTCCTGTCATGACAAAAATCTCTCTTACTGATGATGTTGGATAAATATTTAAAACTGAAGCATCTTCCATGGAAAGATGCAGATTCAGTTGCATGAAAATAGTCTATGGACTTGCGAGACTTTGTTGAATTTCATGTTGAAGAAAATCCAACACATGCCAAAATAATCTGAATACTTTGCCTCAACTTTCAAAATGAAACTCCCAGTTTTTTATTTCAAATGTATTTCTTGCCTAGAACTCTGCTTTCAGTAAAAAAAAAACCAGTCAAAATTGAAATGATGTGTGCAACAGTGACAGGATTTTCAGTTCAGTGACAACTGCTTTTTCTGTCCTCGTTCCCTTCTCCTCCCACAGCGGATTTGCCATCAACTAAAAATATCCATCATATTTGTAGATCTGTGTCTGACTACTCTATTTCACAGCTCTTTCCTTTTGCACTGTGCCATTTCTACAGCTATCCCACGCTTCTCAAACATTGATTTTCAAAATTTTCATGATTGCCAGTCATCTGTTTTACCTCCATAACGCTGAGGTACCTGTACCCTTACTCTATATCAAGTGGCAGAGTTGGAGAAAACTCTGTTGGAATAACTCATTTTCTTCAGTTTAGGTTTTTTACTCTACCTTCTCAAGGCTACTGCCTGCTGTGAACTCTGCTGTTTCTTGGCAAACTTCCCCGCATTTCTTAAAGTTAGCAATGCTGGGATGGTGCCTCCGGAATATCAGAGGTCTCTTTCCAGTCAGTGTGTGAAATACCCAAAACTTATTTGATAGTTCAAGGGCCATTTTCTTTCTCTTTCCATCCCCCAACGTGGGGCTTGCGTGGAGCTGTTACAGAGATGAGGAGCAGTGTCAGGGGTTGGAGGTACCGTAGCCCTGCTCCCCTTTTCTGCACAGCAGGTGTAACAGTGGCAGCTCAGTGCTTCATCAGAGCAAGACAGGTCTGCTGCAGGTCCCCTGCATGGCTGTGCCACACAGCAGAGCCATTTTGCAATCAAAAGCAGTTTACGATGGTGAAAAAAAACCGCAGGAAAGGGATTCTTTGTACATGCATTAAACTCCACAAAAAGTGATTCATTAGAGCTTCATGATGTGAAAGGCCCAAAACCTGCTCATTGGAAAGCAGTGCTGGTTCACTGAGTGTAGGACGCTGCTTATTTTCATCTCTCTGGAATTTCATCACTAGCAGAGTCTCGAAGTGGCAGTCTAGATCCCAAACCTCACACTCCAGCAATGACAAATTCCAATACAGATGTAGAAGAGGGGTTGATAAAACGCTGTGTAAGGGCTAACATGCAGCAGGAGGACGGACTGGCTCCAGATGGGGGGGACAACTGTAGTTTGTTCACTCCTGCGTGCTTCAATTCTGACATGGGGCTGTTCCCTGAATTGGAAAATTGGCTTTTTATATCAACAAAAGCCAGGTTAGAACAGCTTTTTCCTCTCAGACATGTCTCCTCTGCAGAGAACCAAGAAATGGCTGTGTCATTCCTGCTCTGTTCAGAGGTTTCGTCAGAAAAAGGGTGATTTGAGACTGCCTGTGCTGCCCGGACATGCTGGAGCTCGCATGTCAGACCAGAGGATCAGAGCCTGTGGGAAGTCCCATTGCAGGCATGCCACATGTGCCCTGTCCCCACAGTCAGCCCTGGAGGACCACATAGCCTCTGGAATATGTGGCTGCCTTTAATCCTAGGAAAAATTTTAGCCCATCCCAGCCTGGGCTGGGCCTGTCCCTGTCCCCAGAGAGGTGCCTGATGCTGGGGCTGGGACTGGGGCTGCCCTGGTGCCCCCAGGTGCCCTGTTCCTGACTGGGCTGGGACAGGCCCTGGCTGCCTGGCCCTGCCATCACCCGCCATGGGTAGCTGGGACAGGGGCTGATGGCCACGGGGGCTGGTGTGGGGTCCTGGGCAGAGTGGGGTGAGCCCTGGGGGACTGGTGTTGCATCCAGGGACATGATGGAAAACAGGCAGGTGGGAAGATGTGGTTGTATCCTGTAGCTGATCTAGTGATAGGCTTGGGTAGCAGAGAGACAGACCAAACAGCATATCTCAGAAGGTTTTTAATATATAGTGGGTTATTTAGTCATTTTAGTTAAATCATTTATTGATGTGAACTGAAGTTTGGCCCTTTAACTGTAATGTGTAGGTCTAGTACATGATCTGCTGTGTGGAGCATCTGACTCTGCAGGCAGAGCTGTTTATATTCCAGGATTCTCTAAGCTGTTTCTGACATATCTTTGTTAGATGGATTATGCATTTTGTATCTCATTCCTAACAGTGAAATACAAACCTCACACTTAGGCATTTCCCACAAAGCAAAACCCCTCTGCAACTTAGAACTGCTGAGCGCTGATTTACTGTTCATGTGTGAACAAATAAATTCCCCAGAAAGCTGTTGTTTGGAACGTGGGGCACACAGCTTGCCTCTGCAGCTGTGTGGTGTGCGGATGAGGTCATCCCTGCCACAGAGCCAGCTCTGTCTGCAGGCCTGCTGCTGGAGAAAGCCCCAGACAGCCTGGAAGAGGAAGGGAAGGTGTGCACGGAGGGTCAAAGCCGGTGGGTTTTGTTATGATAAAAATGCAATCCGTGAGATTTGCAGCATGGTCTTCCTCAGCAGTGGCAGTTCCAAAACACTCCCTCACCTGCCTGAAGAGAGTGTGAGCAGCAGCATACTCCTCTGTTAGAAAAACAGAAAAATAGATCAAAGCAAATTGTTCAAATGTGTATATTAGGCAAATGCATAAGAAATGCAAATAGAAATACATTGTTATTACTCTTACTCTGTAATGGGCTACCCAGTCTGAGTCTAGAAACAGAATGTGACATTTTTTAGAGCAGTACTTATAGAAGATCCACAAGACCCTGCTGCAAGACCTGGGCTGAAGTCTGAGACTTTACAAACTTTGCATCATTTGACACAAGGCGATGTCGATGTATGAACATACAGGTGTTAATGTCTTAGTGTAAAGATGTTAGCACATTTAACGTTTTATGCAACTTCATGCAGTCTTTTTACACATTATATTCATATAATTATGATAAGCATTTTAATCTTCCCAGAAGCTTTGGGAACAAGCTTACTGAACTGTGACTTGGTGAATTTTTGAACTCTCTTAAGGCAGAATATGATGAATTATTAATAAGCATGAAATACTTTTGTGATGTTAGTGCTACTGGCAGTCTGGAAGACTTCAGTTTCTTGGGCATGCCAGCTAAAAAAGAGATGAGAAATTTCTCTCTGTCTCTGTCTTTTCATTTTTAAGACAAAAACACACAATAAAATTACCTGCAAAGCTGAATAAAAATATTAGCCATTGAATCCAAAGGGAAAAAAAAGCAAGTAGAAAAATATTAGTAATGTGCTCTATTGAAAATGAAAAAAAATCAATAAATGAGAAAACCTACTGAAACAGATTTAGGCATGACACAGTAAAGGAAAAATTGAAGAAAAAATGGTATTCCAAAGAACCTGCCAGTGTGTCATGTCACAGAAACTAACTTTGGATGAGGTTGGCATAAACAAAGGATTTTTATAAAACAGCATAGAAATTGTGCTGCGAACTCTTCCTCTGTTTACTGGGGAGAAAAAAAGTGCTTTAAACAAATGAGAAGACTTACATAAGAATTCTGACCTCAGACCCACTCAATTTTACAGAACAGCGGCTGTTAAAGGAGGCTATGTTACATTACAGACAAATCTGATATGTCGAGTTTAACTCAGTCACCATAAAGACCGGGACCCTGTGGCACACAGAATGCTGTAGCATACAGAAGAAGACGTATTTCCAGGATATTGTGGTTTCCAGGACTTTGCATTTAAATAATCACTGAAGAATAAAATATCATCATTGTGAATGATGTTTTGTCCAGTAATACAATTGGCAGAAATCCATGGTTTTCTGGAAATATGTTGGTCTTTTTGAAAATGTTGGTTTATTTTTTTCTACGATGGATAGCTGATCATAACAAAGTCAACTGGAATAGCTGATAGCTTGATAGCTGTAGCACTTATATGAAAACTTAACGTTTCTTCACTTCTCATTATTTTGGTGTATTATTCTGCCTGTCTTCTGTACTAAAAATTATAAGCTTCCTTTTCTTCATATGATGGAATGAAAACACTTCCTAACACCAGTACACTGGAGAGTGGGAGTGACCATTCAGAGACATCTCGTCAGGCTGGTTTGAGAGGAGCTGAATGAAGCTGGACAAAGCCAAGTGGAAAATCCTGTGTCTGGGATGGAGCAATTCCATGCACTAGTACTGGCTGGGGACTGTTTGGTCGACAGCAGCTCTGCAAAAAATGACTTGATGGTCCTGGTGAATTCAAGTTCATTTGAACTGGACAAGTTAAATTTGTGAAAGAAGGTGAGCAGCCCCACCGTGGGCTGCAGGACCTTAGCCTGCAGCCTAGGTCAAGTGCTTTTTTCCCCTCTATTCAACATTTTTGAAACCGCCCTTGGAGAGCAGTGTCCCTGTTTGGCTGTACTGGTACAATGGACACTGGTATACAGAAGTGAGTCCAGTGAAGGGTGGGTAGGGGACTGGATCAGCTGTTGTAACTGGCTCTGCTTGGAGCAGGGACTTGGGCCAGGTGACTCCCAACCTGAATGAGTCTGCAGTTCTGTCTTGCAGAGTTGGAGCTTTTCATGTCACATGTGTGCAAACGCTTAAAGGGGATTTTCTGTGCCTTGCAACGATGGCCTCATTTTCTTTAGCTGTGCTTCTACGTCTGTTTTCCCAGAGTTTTAGGGGAAGTGGCAATCCTATGCATTTGTGCACATCAGCTCTGCCAGTTGTACAGGCTGGAAGATTTATTGCAACCCGAATAATGTGCTGCCTTTCATTTCTGAGCCAAGGACCAAATATGCATGAAGATGTGAATGCACATTTTATGGGTAGCGAAAAAAATGTAACTGGAATTAAAGGGTGTTCAGGAAGACTTATCAACACTGTCTTCAAGGCAAGATAAGAAAAAATATTTAAAACTTTCAAAGGAAATCTGGATATTATAATTTTATCTATTGTTACATTGTAGTTACAGCGTGGTATCTTAGAAATTGTTAGAGATTTTTGAAAATGTTGTATTGAACATGACTATGGTGTCTGAAATGCACAACCTGTTCATACATGGCTGTAGTTTTGCAGGGTTTTGTTTCCCAGTTATGTTGCTGTATTTTGCTGCAGGATGATGAAGGGTGCATCTGCATTTTCTTTCCTATATGCTGACTTGGGAACAGTTTTCCCTATCAGGTGGATGTATTCTCTGAGTGCTGATGAGGGTTTCATGTTTTGATAATATGAAAATTCAGTTTCCTTTTTCATCTCGTATATTTAGCTGTCCTGCATTGTCTTACAATACATTTCTTCTTGGTTACTCCTGTTTGTGCAGTATTGGACTTGCCCTCAGGAGTATGTCAGAGGTTGGTAACAATAAATAGGTAGATTTACCAACACAAATCAGCCAGATACGCATTCAGGATAATTTAGAGCTACTTATGATATAGCTCAACAAAAATCCAGTTTTATACAGCATTCTTTCTTATTTGAATAATTCTGTCATTCAAGAAAAAAATGGAACCCTATCTTTTATTTAAACATCACCCCAAAATTTAGGTTTTGGAAACAGAAGTTTAAAATCGAGATGTGGACCTGGACTTTGAAATCCAGACCTGAGGACTATTTTTTCCATGATGAGCCTACTTGCGCTTAAAGGAAACAGTTTAGGAAAACAAGCTCATTTTCATTTTCCTGAGACTGAAAACTTCACAGTGTTGAAGCATTCCTGAAGGATACTTATATCTCAGCAAGGATAATAACATTTATTTTCTTTGCAAACCATTAATTGTGAGTATTCGAGTTCAAGATTTGCAATTATTTGCTCACTGGAGTATTGCTCACTGAATGTTCTTTTGGTGTACAAATACTCAGAATGACTCAAGAGAAAAGGAGTTTATGTGAACTTATAATGAAAAATTACGTGAAATATCATGATGGAATTCCTTGAAGTGTTTTGATGACAGTTTGAGGTATTTTTACACACAATCAGAGAATCATCTGGTTTGGAAAAGCTTCCTCCTGAGCCAAGCAGTCCATGTTCCGTGTTGTGGCACAGCTGGATAATTCCAGCAGTGCAGTGCAGAAGGCAAGGACTGGTGCTTGCAGTGAGTTTCCCGGGATTATCCCAGCTGTGTGGAGCTGTGGACCCTGCACATGCTGTCATAGAAGAAGTCTTTGCGTGTAAGCAAATAACAATGTGCTGTGTGGTTACCAAAGAGGACTCTGTCCACTCTGACCCGTTAAATTCCTTACAGTTCCAGCCCTTCATAAAAATCTACCCCCATAAGCCTGACTCCTACTGTACAGATTTCATAGACAAAGTAGTCTCATTGCTTTCTATTTCCTCTGCAGATTCATCGAAATATTCATTTGATTTCCCTCATGTTACTAAGTGAGTGGGAATGAATTACTGTGAGAAGAGGAAGAGACCAAAAATCTATTTTTGGTCTTAAGGAAATGAATTAATTTAATCTGATATGATTCCTCCTGACAAGCACATACTGGCTACCATTTTGCATCACCTCATCAAAGCATAAAGATGTTTACAAATGGGCAGAATCATGAACAATTAGCCAGCCCAGCTGGCTACCTGGGCTGCTTAGGCTTTAACTGTTGAAGCTCCATTTTTTTGGTGTGTCTCTATTATGCATATTAGGAAAGGTATATTGATATTAACTGTAACAGACAGCAATTTTAGCTTATTTAAATCTTACAACGTGTGCAAAACTCCTATGCCTGAATATGGCTGGGGTGGAACTTTGCTGCTACATAGAAATGCTTCCTATAGGAAGCAAAAAGAAAGGTAGCTTAAAATATTTGCCATTTTTATATTCACATGGAGGTAGTTCCAAGATCAGGGAACAGTTAAAAAGTCTTAGGGACATGACATATTCATGAGCTGGTTTAAATCTGCATGGACAGTACCTGATCAGCTCTTACCTGCCGAGTAGGTGCAGGCCTTGCTGGCCTGGCAGCAGCGTGTCCATGCCTATTTCGTGCAGGGACTGGAGCTACAGCAGCTTACCTCATGTGCTGTGAAGGGATAGTTACACTGCTTCTGAATTACCTAGGGCTTCACACTAGTGAATTGACGAGTTTGTACAAGATCCATTTGGCCTCCAATATGGCAAAGCTGCTGGAATGACATCAGTGATTATTTCCTAGTAATCTGTTGGAAGTGCACCCTGGAAGGGGAAATGTTTATTGCAAGTACAGTTCTAGTAAGGAACTGTTTTGGAAGATATTCAAACTTGGAGAACTGGCTTTGGAATAAATGTGCAGAGAGACTGATTAATCTTCTGACACTGGAGAGCATTAAATAGCTCTATGAATTAATGGTTTCTTTGAGCTGAGACTGTTTATTGCATTGGAAAAAAAAAAAAACCTCTTTGAGCAGCAGGAGAGTTTTGAGTCCTAACACCTTTTTTTCCTGTGTTGGATTGTTTGTTTTTAACTTAGACTGTTTCTGTCTGAACTGACTCATCTGGAAATTGAGTTGTGAGGTTTCTTTGTACTGTGGAGATTTTGTTTTGGGAAGGAATTTACCTTGTAACAAGGAAATGTATGGGGAGACAGGGAAGCAATGAAATCCTAAGTGTTCTTTTGATGGATTAAATAATGAATTTTATTTAAGGAACCACGCAATAAGGTAATCTTGGGATAGACAAATTCTTAACTTACTTTTTTAAACTGTATGTGTTTTGATTTGATTGATTTTGGATGAATGCCCCTTTGCTGGAGGCTTTCATATTGTTTAGACTTGGCTTTCAAGACTGATTTGGGAAGGTTTTTTCCCTCAGAGTATAGCAAATACATTATGTATATATTTGGACTATCTTCTCTCCATGTATTTATCATCATTTTTTAACTGTTGATTTTCAGTCTTCAGAATGGCTTTAGGAGACCTTTATATGTATGTGCTTGTGTGCCTGTATGTGAGGTCTATATTTGTAATTCTTACAAAGCAAACATAATTTATAATAGGGGGTCCATGTAAATCAGTACTGTAATTAGGACATTTCCCTGTGGTAAACCAGGTTAGGACTTGTTCATAGGTCTTTTGCCATAATGTCCTCAAAGTTTCAAAATTCTGCTGTACTTGTCCATACTTTATTTAGTTTCATCTTTGAATATATTCTCATCTCAATATATTGATACAGGGCTTGCAGTGCCAGTTCTTGTCTTGCACAGTGCAGTGCATTTATTTAAAAGAACGGAGTGGAGAAATGGGCATAGCTAAAGACAGCTGGGAAATGACAGATCCCTTGTGCAGCATTAGGTGGATTAATGATCCATTCATTGTAAGATCCAGACTTACACAGACACTAAAGCTGAATGAATTAGAAAAAAAAGGAAAAAAAATTCTTCCCTTCAGCCCTGATAAGAACAATGAAGCCTTTTGGTGTTATTCTGTTGGTTGCCATTACAGACAATTTATGAACTTATGAAATCAGGTAAAGATACCCAGGTAGCCTGTCATGAACAGTGAGAGAAAGAAGAGACAGAGACATCAGAACAAGAGTGGGAAGGAGTTGAAGGACACTTCTGGCCAGCGCCCCATTTATTGTTAGCATTAGATTGAATGTTATGAATGAGACAGGGAACCAAGGAAAGGTAAAGATTACTGTTTTGACAGGGCAATTGAATGTTATCACATAGACCTGATTTTTAATGTGTTCAGGATACTGTTCTGAACCTGTCTGTTGAATCTGGTTTCATTCAGTGATAGGTCAGTTTGGTTCATGTCTTCAGGAAGACTATTGATACTATCCAGCTTGAATTTTTTTGTATGTGATTTCATGAAGTTTGGTCTTGAAGAGACAGTGTAGGCTGGAAAAGCCTTAATGCAGAATTTTCAAAGTCCTATCACAAATACTGATCAATGCTTAGAATGAGATCTTGCCAGAGTTTGCTCTAGACTACATTCTTTTAAAAAAAAGTCCATTAATAACATACACTATCGAACAATTCGAGTATTTAAAATGTGTAAGCTTCCTAGATTAAATTTTAAGTTTAGAAGAAAGATCAGATTTTAAACCATGTCTGGAAAATAGGAGAGATGGCTCAAATCACTGCAATGGAGTTAGGTAAAGTCCTCAAAAGCTCTATTTAGGAGGATGAAATTAAATAAATAGATAAACAGATAAATAATATCTATATAAATAATATAGCTAGATAAACAGATAAATTAAACAGATAGATAAACAGATAATTAAATAAACAGATACTCAGCAAAGAGTAATTGATGGTATGATAGCCAAATCACAGAAATTGCAACAAATTCAGGGTGCCTCTGAAGACAGTCTGGAGGAGAAGAGTTTTGTTGGCACAAAATGGGTTGTACCTGACTGTGAGCGTCCTGTGGGGAAATGCTCTTGACATGCAAGTTCTCATGCTCCTACAAGCAAGAAGCCAGAGTTGGTTTAGAAATGGAGTAGAAAAGCTTAGAAATTGAAATGTGTGGGTGCAGCAGGAGAGGTCTACAGAGACTGTAGCTCCATATGGTTAGAATCATCCTTTCCATGCAAACATTTTGGTTATATCCATTCTTTTTAGCTGTCCCCAAATGCCAAGGCACTCTTTGCTAACCCTAACTGGAAGAAACAGGGATACTTTCATGCTGTTTCCTTTACATCACAGAGTTCACTGCGATGGTGGGCACAGCTTTGTGAGCAGCATGTCCACCTCCGTATAACCAGATCAATGTGTGTGCTTCCAGGTTCATGTCTGGTTTCTGGAAAAGGGGAAGGAAAGGCAGAGTGGTTGTCATGAGAACAGTGAATTGAGCTTTTTCTTTGCTATTCTTTTCCTTGGGAGCAGAGGAGGATCATCAGTGAAAGTGAGGGAGAAGAATAGAACGCTGTAGAAGGGATTGTCATTCATTTCCCAATGGCATCCTGGTCAAATGTGTGTGTGCAAGTGAATTGAAAACAAGATGGATTTTCTTGGTTGGCTTTATATAATTTAGAAGTCTCAGATAGAGTATGAAGCTATGGCATAGTGCTTGGGATACTTGTCTAATGATTTTCTTTCCCCAGTGGTCCTTTCCCAGTAAGCTGGTCAAATGCTGTCAGACCTGTTCTGTGGGATATATCTTGGGCTGCAAATCCACCTGAAAAACTGGGAGAATTACTGAGCAACTCAAAAGTCATCTCTGTCTTGACTAAAAAAACCCAAAAGAGTTAATTTAAAATTAGGTTCATGTCTGCAAGAATTTCAGTGGCAGCAGTTTGGACATAGAAAATGCTGGAATTTACTTGCAGGCTTATGGCCAAAATGTAAGCTTGTCTGGAATTCTCTGAAAGTATAAAACAAATGTATGTACATACTTGGAAATACACATAACATAGACAACTGAACTCCCCTTGGCTCCTTGTCTTAAATGAGACAATGTATTCAGGGAAAAAAAAAAGATAGAAGCTTTTCTTTGTGTATGGATATTATTTACAGAACTGTTGCTTCCCAGTGGAGTTACAAACAAAATGAATAGAGATAAAGAGTTCTTTTGTTATTTCTTGAAACTGCAGAAGCAGAAGAATTTCTCTGTTTAGGAAGAGAGAGTAATCTTGACTGGAGTTCAACTGTTGCATTCACCCATCTTAACTTGCAGCTCCCATTTTTTGTTCACTCTGTACTTAGGGTTTTATGAGAGAGTTTTCTTCGCATTTCTCCTAACACCCTCCTGCACACAGACTTTCACAGACTGTCTTAGTTGTATAGCACTAGACAAGAATGGGGCTTAACATTAGCACTGACATTGTGTTATCTTCAAAATGTGGTCTTTCTATCTTCCACTTGAGATATCAATAAACTTCAAAAACTACTTTCAATCTGAAATAAAAAGCTCCGGGGATATCCTTAACTATGTTGACACCACTGCTGCATCTTGTTGATAAGATTATCATGCAAAGGTGGGAAAAAAGGCTGATCTATAAAACATGTGCTGCACAAGCCACTGCAATTTCAAAATACAGATGTATGTGTATTGACCCACGGATCATTTCAATTACTTGCTCCTGTAGATATGCATGATCCACCAGTAGCCTACTACAGTTTGGTTCAGATAGTGGATTGGCAGACAGAAATGTTTCGTTTAAACTGCTGACATGCTGTCTGATAAGTAAATGCTTAGGTGATGTCACGTTGACTTGCTGCGATATGATGGAAAGTAACAGTGCGAACCACGTATGCAACAGAAAAAAAGACAAGGTCATTTTCTGTGATACCATCATGCCCTCAGCAGGAAGTGCTGGTGCAGCAGAGTTGAGTCATCAGTACTGGAGTTCATCCATCAACAGTCTGCAGGGAAAAAGAAGACAGGCATTGAAGGCGACTTATTTGCAGAATTTGTGCTCCTAAATTTCTGTGAGGCAGTGGACGAATTCAATAGAAAGAGGAACTACTGTGTGTTTAAATAATTAAACACATTTGGGAAATAATTAGTCCTTTTTGGGAAAGTGTAAGTGACAGCTCTTGTCTTATTGCATGTATGGTGCAAATGTGATAGGATGAAAATGCAAATGGATACAAAATAAGCAATTATCTTTTAAAATTTTCAGTCGAGTTGTGTACCTATTTGAAGAGAAGTTCAAACACTTTTTCATTTGTTTTCAAATGGCCTGTGCAAAGATATGATTTAGAGTTTAAAGTCCCATCAATCCAACCATTGTAGTTAAAGGTCCAGGCTGGTGGTGACAAAAGTTTATATTCAAATGCTGGTAAAAATTCCAGTGGCTGTTCCTACCAGAGTTAACCCCTATTACCTAAAACAGTTGTCCTAATTAAGTAAAAGTCTGGCAAAGATTCAATATGCCTTGTAATAGCAGAAAAGACCTAGTCAGTGGCAATACAAAATATAGTACAGCCTTGGCTTCAGAAATGTGGGGAAAAGTCCCACCTTGCACAGTTTCAGTGAAAAGTACAGAACAAAGTGATATATGCAGAACAACAGTTACACATATGTATATAAAATACCCCCTCTGCTTGTCTACATTTGTATACTGGAACCCCTTGTGTTGTCCTCCTTTCAGTTCAGCTAAGCCAGTTGCTAAACTGGGGCTGTTTCCAGGGGTGCACAGGGCGGAAGCTGCATTATTGACTGAAACACTCCATTCTGGTCTCCTGGGACATATGAGCGTTTCAAACCCATTCTTAATAACAGAGCCCAATCCTATGCTGTAGGGCAAATGACTCTGCATCAAATGGCCAGCACAAAGCAGCCAGCCATGGCACATCCTATTACCTCCTACTGCTCCTCCCTCATGCTGTTTGTGCAAGGAAGTGTGGTCCAGCATTTTTTATGCAGAATCCAACTGTGGAAAATTTGGCACATCTATATTCTGAGCTACATTAGCTACTCCTTAGCCATAGTGAAATATTTGGTAAAAGATATGCAATTTCAGCTCAGAAAAGTATCTAAAAACAGCTCGTGTACTTGTTTAGATTTGCTATTGAGTTGCCCACCCCCAAAACAGAGGTTTTTAGGAAACTCTGGTAAAGCCATAATTGTAATCTTAAATGAATGGCTCTCTATAATGCTGACCTCCTTCTCTAGAGCTCTCTTAGACATTAATGGCAGGGCTAGAGATCTATATTAGGCACTGTGACAGCAGGAAGAAATCTGGCAGTCTTACAGTGTCATTTGGTGGAAAATACATTGGAGCTGCTTCTGGAATAAATTTACATGAGAGCAAAGAGGAATTAAATAGAGACGAAAGCACAGATTTGCTTGCAATGATGTGGATGAGGATGGCAATTGCACAGAATGTTTAGTTGCAAGTCTCCCTTCTGTTATTGTGCTTCTGAGTGATCAGCAGATGTCACTGGTGATGGGTGACATGAAGGCTGTCTCTGTTCTTTGGATCAAAAGAATTGTCACAGCATCTCTATTTGTCAGTGGCCTGGGAGAGAGACAGCTAAATGCCAGAAGTTTCACTGGAAATGACCACACATCAGCTAAAACATGCACTTGTGTAGCTAATTGCTGGAAGATTAGTGCCTCACAATCAGATCTGCCTGTACTAAAGTTGTCCCCAGAACATGGAAGCAGACTACATGCTAATGTGCATATATTCACACATACACACGTGCATGCATGTCTGTAGATATATGTTCATCTATAAATGCCCAGGTGCTGGGTGGCGGAACAGAGAGACTGTGTGTGTGTCTCACAGCATGGCATCTCAGTGCTGTTTATGAACTTCTCCTTCTGCAGTGTTTGGTCCTCTGAAATTCCCAAGACTGGTATGGAGACCTCTACCTACAAAGTAGAAAAAAACCCATTTTTACTCCTAGGATCAAAAAGGAGATAAAATGCTCTCTGAAAAAATAATTGTGTTGTTTCCAGATAAAAAGCCATGTATTCCGTAACACAGACAATTAAAGCAAATCTGGAAATACCTGAGGGGCACCCAAGCACCTTCATGTATTACAGAATAAAACCTCCCACCAGTCTACTTCAAAGAAATTAAAAGCCAAGTGAATGTAAAGACTATGTCGAAGAAATGGGAAAACATAACAGTGAATGTACTTTCCAGAAATCACAGACAGCAAATAACCAGAGGCTTCATGTCAGAGGGATGTGAATGAAAAAAACCATCTTTGCAAACAAATGGAATCTTTTCAAACCAACCCTCTTCCAGATACATAGCCACTCTGCTGTTTGTATGAAATAGACAGAAACACCTAAATTATGGCTGGTGTCAAATTCACATTTCTGGAAAGTTCCGTACATTGCAATGTGAAAGGACTCAAAGCATTGCCATCTTGTGTAACACTCTTTGCAAAGTGCTAAACATGATCTCAGTTTTAAACATTTTGCAGTACTTAAAATTTACAGGCCAAAATGTTTTTCTTTGATCAGTCTGGAGTGATGTGTATAAGATGACAGACTTCATAGAGACAGCTCTCAGTGTGCTGGTTCAGAAACATTTACAGGGATCTCGGCTTATTATCATGTTTATTTATTGCTGGATTCTGTAACAGGTCTCTGAGCTGAGACACACCAGCATAAAAATTCTGCACAACAGGAGTAGTGCTGTTTTACAGCTGATTTTTGAATCTGTGGCAAGTGCTGATTACATAAAAAACTCGCAGATTTGGTGCTGCTTAGGATTCAAGACACAGAAGACTAAATTGAAGATGACTGGTTTGTCATTCTGCAGTGCAGCCGTGAGCACACACTGTTCCAGACGCTTGGGTTGCTGAGGATCAATAACCTCTGGGTCTGAAAAATAATCACCAAACGGAATTTGAGTTTACTCCATAGGTAACTACTTTTTAAAATAATGTCTTTGAGACTGCAACCTGCTTTGTTTGGAAACTATTTCATTACTAGAGACGAGCAGGGAAGAGAAGACAAAAATCTGAAATTAACTATACCATAAATCAGTCCTGTGAATAAAGAAGAGTCTATTATTACTGAAAATGCTTTTGCAGAGGTCCAGGGGAGGTTTATGTGCTATAGGATAGCTACACTGAAGTCCTTTCAAGGAGAGGATAGAATGTTGTTTGGAGCAGAAAGCTGAGAAAATGTAATGATCTAAGTCAGAGCAGTTATAGACCATTCCAGTTGCTTTGTCCAAATTTTAACATTAAGGCTAGCAGGTCCAAAGATAAATATTTCTGAGCCCTTGAGGCAAAGATAAAGCGAACTCTTATCTGTTCACCAGAAGCTGCCAGTACAAGTTTGGATGTCAGATTTTTTTTTTAAGCTATTGCATACATTTTTCACAGGACTTTAGCACCTTTCCCCAACATAGTAGCTTGGTGATAAAATAAAAAAAAAGTTCCATTATGGCAGTGTTAAATGTGGCACTTTTCTAGCACATTTTTACACTACTATTGAGTGGAGAGGAAAAGCACAAAACCCTACAATCAGGAGATGCTTCTAAAAATTACACAAAAATGCCATCAAATCTATAACGCATGATAGTGCATCAGGTCAGTTTAATAAAGCTTTTAACTGACAGGCAACCTGCTTTTCAGGTTACGTTGGTTGTGGTGGAAAGACTGTCTCGCTCTCTTTGGATTCAGCAGCAATGGTATGTGGGCTTCCCGCCAGGATGGAAAGAAAACAAAATCTTATGTTACATTGCATTATGTTACACTGTATTTCGGGTCATTGGTCCAGGTCACGGTGAATATCTGCACATTTAAATATGCAGAATTCAAGGATGGTGAAACAACTTGGAGTGTCTTAATGTTTAAACAAAACCACACGTGCACACTGTAGAGAGGTGTACAGTTACCTGACAACTCAAATAAATATCCAGGGTGTTACAAATTCGGGGAAATGTAAGTTCTCATTTAAAAATACCAAACAACTAGCATGACAACAATGAAGTTACAGGTTTACGTGGTGTTTTCCAGAGGTCCCTCACCACCAAGAATATAACCTTCACTTTAGTTAGGACTGTCTTATAGTTTGTTATGTAAAATTGTGGGATCACTCAGGTTGGAAGCAATCTCTGGAGATTATCTAGTCCCATTCCTCTTCAGAGCACTATCAATATTGTCTTTTTCCTTCCAGAACTGGAGAGTTCAGTATTATTTTTCTCAAATTAATTCCTAGAAGCCTTAAAACTTTATTTCTATTACTTTTTTCCCCTAACATATAGTCCTGTAACTTGTAAATGGCATAATTTCATCATAGAATAACAGAATGGTTTTGACTGGAAGGAATCAAAAAGACCATCTTAATCTTAAGCTTCTCAATCCTTTGATTGGAAGGAATCTTAAAGACCATCTATTTCCACCCCACCTGCTGTGGACAGAGACACCTTTCACTAGACCAGGTTATTTGGAGCTCCACCCAGCCTGGCCTTGAACCCTCCCAGAGATGGGACATCCACGGCTTCTCTGAGCAACCTGTTCCAGTGCCTCACAGTGAAGAATTTCTTCCTAATATCTAATCTAAACCTACTCTCTTTCAGTTTGAAGCCATTTCCCTTGTCCCGTCACTACATGCCCTTGTAGATATTCTTTCTCCAAGTTTCTATGTGCTGTTCCTCAGCTTAGCCTTATATTTATTTTTTTTTCTACTCTCTAGACCTGGACCCTTTCTAGTGGTCCGAAAGTGGAAGATATGAAAAACCTAGTAGCTTTCTCATCGTGTAATTTCACCCAAAATTAATTCTTTTCTGGTAGAGAAGGACATCTGGGGAGTAGGCATGGATCTGTGGCTCCTTGAAACACAAGGAATAATTTATTTACCTTTGTGATTCATGTATCTTAAGAGAAAGCCTTAAGGGATGATGCAAGTCTTGGCCTCTCAGTGAGAACCTTATTCTTCCTTCTTCCCTTGTTGCTGCCTAAACACAATGAGCTTTGAGAACCTTTCTTAACTGTTCCTCTCCCATCAAGACATGAGAAATAAGAGGTAGAAAGCTCATTTCTGTGGAAAACATGCATTGAAATTGGTGTAGCTTTATTATTCTGAGTAAGACTACTACCATCCATACTCATTACCATAGTATGTGAGTGCTTCCCAGTAGCATTTCAAGAACAAGACTAACATCTGTCACATACTCATCTGCTACTTGGGTGGGGCAGAGAAGCACTTGTGGTAAAATTTCTGGTGCTTTTTTAACACGTATGTTATGCATTACTGTTAGTGAGGGAAAGGTCAAAGAAATGTGCCTTGTGCTTGTGAGGCACCGGGGGTTGTGAATGTTCCTAATTTCTTAGAAGTCCGCAACTGTAGATCGGGTCCTGAAATGGTCTTTGCCCTCCCTGTAGAGCACAGCTACTATATTTATTTTTGCAAATAATTGGTTACTTTCTGAGGTTCACTGGCTTTTGTAGAGGTCTGCTTAGCGATTTTCATGAGAGCCACAGAGCAGAAACTCAAGGATTGCTTCCACCTTTACAGAGGCAGCACTTTTCTCTGGAAGCAAGGGATTAGTTCTTGCCAGTGACTGGAGAATGGGGAGCAGTACAGTCTCTGCCACAGGAACACGAAACTGTCAAATCTGCTGTAAACATAACCAGTGGCACAGATCTGGAGTTGTGTGCTTCTGCTACAGATAATTCTTCTATGGAAAAGAAACCAATATTAAATAATTATCCTGAAACTTCAGGGTGTTGGTTTTTTTTTTTTTCCTGGTTATCTGCAACGTGGAGAATCCTTACAATAACAACTATAAAGATAGCTGTGATTCCAAATATTCTGGGTAGCTAAAATAGACAGAGGAATAAAGTTTTATATGTTTATGGTGTCATAAGTGGTTGAAGACATGTTCCAGCACTTAGTTTTAGATGGATTTCCATAGGCACTGGTGTTCTGTGCTGGGATGTGTGTATTGCTGAGTTACTGCAATTGTCTCATCCACCAGAAAGATCTACAGTTTTCTTGACAACTTGATACAACGCTCTTGTTTGAGCATGGCATCACCACATTCATCAGTATTAGTGAGAAATCGCAAATTACTGAATTACAAATGTCTAAATGTTGTAAATCGTGGCCAGAGCTAATAATTAAGTTCTTTTTATATGGTCTATGAAGAGAGATACACATTCCACAGAGTGATTTATCTGACCCGTAGATGAAATAAATTGCTCTTAGGAGGTGAGAACCTCTCACTATTGATAAATAAAGGGAATCTAGAGCGACACTCATCCTTAAATGACATCTGTCATTCTTTCCTGTGCCTGCATTAGGGCAGATGAATCCCACTCATATTTGTTCACTGACTGGCTAAAGAAGACTCAAAAAATCTTCAAAATGTCCTTCTATTTTTTGTTCACTACCTATTTCTTTTGTGCTGAGGCTCATCTTCAGCTACATGCTTCACCCTTGAAGCACTTTACCTTACCCTATACAAAAGAGCATGGCTGTATGTGTGCATGATATCTCTGTGTGTCATTATAGATTATGGGCATTACATTATTAGCATTTAAATAGTCCATATAATAGGTAGTAAAGAGAACCCATCATACGGTACACCAAAGTAATAGATGCCAGATGAAAGTGAGGTTTTCCCATCAGGTTTTGATGGATATGTTCCAGAAAGACTCAAAACATTTTAGTAAATTACCTTTTGCTCCTGTCATCTCTTTTAGCAAATGTCTCATAATCTCCATAAGACCATGTAACTCACAGTCAAACGCTACAGATATGCCCCAGATGAGAAACCATCTTCTGTGTTCCCTCTGTGGATAGGGGATCATCTGTGCTGCTAAAAAGGCTCTGTTCTCTGTTCTGGCATGATTTCAGACTGTTCCAAGTTAAGAATATGAGCATCAGTTAGATGAAGTTGTAGCTGGCCTTTGTTTAGTTATGCTACAAGCTTACTCAGGAATGGTGTGGCAGGTTGGAGGGGAGGGAGTTGGTGTCCAGAAGTGGTTTCTCAGGGATTGAAGTACGTGATTTGGAGTTATTCCAAGGTGTCTTTCACAGATTAGAAAATGCATAGATTGAGTTAAGTCTTAGAGGTTTTTTTATGGTGAATTAATGCTGTGAAATTTAGTAATTCCATAAATTTCAGTGGATGTGTATGGAATGGCTATCAGTTGCTAGCAAGTGTGAACTTTTCAGTGCAGCAAAGCTAACATGACTGTTCTCTTTAGGTATGAAACAGGAGTTTAAAAATCTGTTAAGCTTCTTTTTGTCCCTGTTGAGTGTTTCAAGTACTGTCAGCTTTTCAGTGGTCATCATTCTTCCTGCATAGAATATCAGAGAACTAAAAAGTACATAGTCAGTAATGAGGAATCATCTTTTTATTAGCCAAGCTGTGAATGTTCAGTGGGCAGTGATGATGAATCACATTTTCTTGCACCCTCATTCTGTAGATGGAGTAATGTTCACTATTACCACTCTTTATATGGAATTTGTTGGAGGGCAAGAATTTTGGTCAAGGAAAGATCCTTATCCTTTTTGATGTCTGAGGTCTGACTATAAGGTGATTCGATTCCTGCCATGCCTTCTTCTTGACCAGATAGACGTTTTAATCACAATAGCAGAAACTTGTACAAATGGTGATGCCACTTAAGTCAAGATGAGTTAGGTGATTTATTTTAATTTAAACATTAACTTCCAGAGGTGAACTTCCCTGTTTCGTTCTTGGTTATTCATGTCTGGCCGCCTACCTCACCCCTCCCAGGTCCTCTACTAAGGACTCATCTATAGGACTGTGGAAATGTCCAAGAGAATCTGAAATCCTGATTACACAGATCACATTTTTGAGCAGCATGCTGTCCAGGAAAGCTCATTTCTGCTGGTGCTGTCACTTCACAGTGGAAGTTTAAAAAAACTGTGATCTAATAACTTGAATGTATACATTTTTTATTTCCTCCCCCTCCCCCGCCGTGAGGTCTGTTCCTTACACTTCGAACCAAATTAGTTTCTATTGATACTGTTGCCTTTATTTGTTTGAGGCACTTTGCTGCACAAACCAGTAGCAATTACTTCACATTTGCTTTGATCATAAATCTTGTTAGGCAGTTTAACTGCTATGTGTATTCAAATGGGGTTTGCCTTAAAAGAGAACAAAAGATTTTCAGGTCCTTAACACAATGCAACTGAGCCAGTCATATTTGAGATTTATCAGCTGATTTTGCTCTTTTAAATATAAATGATCTCTTGTGTTCCTTACTTTTTAGTATTTTCAGACAAAGGCAGCAATATATTTGCTGATGACTTTAGGATAATCCCATGTCATAGGGTGTTGGCTGCCTAAGGAGTTTGATAATAGGATATTGAACTTTTCAATACTAAATTATTTAACTTTCATCCTTTAGCACAGTAATGGCAGAGAATCTGGTATCTAAATGGCTGCAGAGACCATTTGACAACCTCTGCTTATGATAACTGAGCCTTTCTTGCTCAAGAGACATGAGCTTTTCCTTCAAACTTTCCAATGGCTATTACACACCAGTATGTCTTCTAAAAGCTTTGACACGCATGTAATATTATTTCTTTCTTCTGACAAGACAAATGCTCAGGTTAGCTGCAGTGAGTGGGAATGAGAAGGTATAAGGCCAAAGCAAGACTAATGAATTGAGTTATGCCAAGTTTAGAAAGGGCTGATTCTTTTTCTCTGCAGTGGCATGCTTCCATGTACAGGTCCTGGTTAAGTTTTGAGGCTTCCCTTGTTAGGCATCAATTTCAGTTCCATTTTTTCAATCAGTGCATAGCTGTTGTAGGACATACTAGCTGCCTCACAAGAAATGAGTTTGCAGAGTCCTGAATCTTTTAGTTAATGACATGGGAGCCAGTTTCACTTTAGTGTATTGACTTAACACGTTTCAGAGCATTTAGTCTCTCTGTTGCAATTTCTTGGAAATGAATAAAGACTTCTGAGGAACAGCCTCAGGAGATATCACCAAAATGACCCAAAACAGATGAGTGTGGAAACCAAATCACATTTTTGGGTATTCTGGGGCAGGGACCCTAGTGCTGTTTCTTTCTCTTTTCTCTTGTGTTAGGTGAAGAAGTCCATGCTCCACTGATACCGCTTACATCTTTCACGAGCTCTGCAACTGCAGCATTACCTTAACCACTGGCAAAACTTGCAGTGAACCTGAGTGATCCTGCATGAAGTGTGCCAAATCCAGTGGCATAATAACACATATAAAATGCAGAAGTTTGCCTGAAAAACATCTTGGAACATTAATTTAAGCAAGGGAAGACATATACCATTTCTAGGCACAGATTTAGTACTTCTTTATGTCCGTATGGCCCAAGTCAAGAGCTCTGTGTCTGAAGGCTGAGAGCTGAAAATACATGCATTTGTCTGCTTAAGCAATATATTTCTCTTGCTTTGAATTTTACAATTTAGAATACAGAATATAACTGTTACAAAGAAAACAGACAAGTGTGCATTTTATAGACATTTCACAGTTGCTGTAGTTCTAGTTCTTCACATCAAAACAGAGTAAAACTTCTTCTAAGTACAAGCTTGAAAAGTGTCTAGATATCTTAAAATTCAAGAGTCGGTATTTAGGCATCTGTGATTTTTAAAATATTATTCAATAAGATATATATGTAATATTCTTTGGATCTGAGAACCATGTATTACCCAAGACCAAACTGCAGGAAAGGGATCATCAGTCAGCACCCATTTGCTATTTGATTTTCAGTTTCAGGAGACTGCAATTATGAGCACAGTCAAGAGTGTTGTGGGGCCAAATTTTCAACCAGATTCTGTGAATAACTTGCAGGATTTGTACAGATATTCCTGTCTGAGGGGGGTTGACCCTGGCTGGATGCTGAGTGCTGGCCAAAGCCACTCTATCACTCCCCTCCACAACTGGACAGGGGAGAAAAAGTATAATTAAAGGCTCATGAGTTGAGATAAGGACAGGGAGAAATCACTCACCAAATACCATCACAGACAAAACAGACTCAACTTTGGGATATTAATTGAATTTATTACTAACAAAATCAAAGCAGGATAATGAGAAGTAAAACAAATCTTAAAAACATTTTTCCTAGACCCCTCCCTCTTTCCCAGCTCTACCTCCTCTCCCCAGCAGTGCAGGGAGATGGGAAATTGAGGTTATGGTCAGTTCATCACAAATTGTTTCTGCTGCTGCTCAGGGAGAAGAATCCTTCCCCTGCTTCTGGGGTCCATCCCATGGGAGACAGTTCTCCATGAACTTCTCCAACATGGGGCCTTCCCACAGGCTGCAGTTCTTCACCAACTGCTCCAGCATGGGTCTTTTCTACGGGATGCAGTCCTTCAAGAACAGGCTACTCCAGTGTGGGTCTCCCATGGGATCATAAGTGCTACCAGGAAACCTGCTCCAGCATGGGCTCCTCTCTTTATGGGTCTGTGGGTCCTGCCAGGACCCTCCTCCAGTAAAGGCTTCCCACGGGGTCACAGCCACCTCTTTGGCACGGATCTCCTTTATGGGCTGCAGGTAGATCCCTACGTCCCCATGGTCCTCCATGGGCTGCAGGGGCACAGCTGCCTCACCGTGGCCTTCACCAAAGACTGCAGAGAATCTCTGCTCTGGTGTCTGGAGCATCTTCTGCCTCTCCTTCTCCACTGATCTTGGTGTCTGCAGAGCTGTTCCTCTCATGTTCTCACTCCTCTCTTCTGTGAGTGCAATTACCTCTGAACAGTAACTTTTCTTTCCTTCTTAAGTGTGTTATCACAGAGGGGTTACCATCATTCCTGACTGGTCCAGATTGGCCAGTGACACACTGGTCTTGGAGCCAGCTGCCATTGGCTCTGCTGGGCATGGGAGAACCTTCTGGCAGCTTCTCACAGAAGCCCCCCCTGTGGCCACCCTGCTACCAAGACCTGGCCACACAAACCCAATGCACTGCCTGTTTTCCTCACAGGTAAATTCTTTACATGGATATGATTATGAGGCTTCCCAGAGAAGCCCAAGTGTCACAAATGTGAAACTACGTGGAACACTGAACAAGTAGAGGAAAAGCAAAAGCAAGAAAACAGATAAGAGGCCCAGGGCTACATGAGAGATTCTGAAAGGCATTTTTAAATGCGATGTCTGGAAAGCTCAGCAGCAAGAGAGATAACACATAAAGGAATAAAAAATGATAAACTCTTTAGAAAGTTCAGTTCTTACAATGCTAAGAAGAAAAGAGAAATCTTCAGAAAATTTGGCTCCATGTAGCTCAACCCTGAAGAAAATTAGCCTTGTAGATAATTTTTTTGTCTGGTCCCGAGATAGGAGGTGTTTTCAACTGTCTTCCTGAACGTAAGACTCATCAGAATTTTTAAACTGAAGTTATTCTGGGAAATAATTCTGTGAGCCTAAAATGTGCCTCGGGTTTGCCTCATCTAAAAACAGTGAAAGGAGGAGTGTGAATTTGCTCATCTATGAATTTTATTCTTCCCTGAATATGTTTTTTAAAGCTCAGGGTTCTGATTTCCTGCTTACAGCACACAAAAAAGCAATGGCTTTGATTGACCTCATTGACCTTGGTAAACCAAACAGCTTTCTGACCAGTCTGAAAAAGTACATCAGAAGCAGATCAAGCTTTTCTGGAGTGTGGTAGAAAGAGATCTGCTGAAACCTCTCCTGTATGATGAGGGAGAGATATGTTCTTCTGTGTGGAAAGCCCTACCCCCTGTGTTGCTTGGGTTGTGCTCTCATTTGTGGGTAAGGGAACCTGAACTCTTGAAGTCAGTTAAGTTGTGCTGGTGTCAATCATTGGAGAATGGGGCCCTCTGGGTGAACAGATTTAGAGGAAAAACCCCCAACACATTGGTTACTTACAATCAGCGTGTACAGCTGTGGCAAAAGTCTGTTGTTTATATTTACACCTTTCAAAATGGAGGCTGTGTTTAATGGTGTGTTGCTACAGCAGCATTTGGCTCTTTATTGAGACATATAATTGGAGATTTTACAATTTGATGTGCCAAGCAGTGCATTCTCTCCACAAAATTTTAAGGTGATGATCACTTTTATTGCTGGAATTTCATTCATGGAAATAGTGAAAAAACCCAAATGCCATTTAGAATGAACCTATCTGATGTACCCTCAGGTTAGTATTCACAACTGTGAATTAATTGGAAGAATAAAGGGTAGAACTTTAACTACACTCCAGGTCCCATCTCGGTCCCAAAGTCTGTATGGGTAACGCAGTCTGCAAGTCATGTGCCTTCTCCACTTGAGGTCAGTGCTGAAAACAGTCATTGGCTGAGGCATAATTAAATTCAGGCTCTCAGAGGATCACCTCTTTTCCTGGTAAAGTTCTGTAATTATGCATTAACTAGTTATCTCTTGTGCTTGGGGCAGTAAAAGCACAGCAGAATTTATTTATTTTCCCTGTATTTTTGTGTGAAGGCCAAGGGGAGTTTTTGAAGCAGATCTCCAATGCAAAAATCCATAAATCCATGCTGTGTTTTCATATATGATGTACTGTATGGCTCCATGTACACGATGAAAATTATCCAAATAAGAGCATTCAAGACATTCTAGTAATCTGGAAATAACTCTCAAGAGAGGAGGGAAGGTATTTTTTTTCTACTACTATATTTTGCCATTGTAATGGTCATCTAAAAGTATAATAAAATAAATGGCTGATTTCTCTGTATTTTTTTTGCCTGACAGTCAATAAATTTACTAGTGGTTGGCAGCTCAAGTATTTTGGATCATGCTGAGGCTCAGCAATGTTCCAGATGAAGCGCGTAGCCCTACTGGAGCTGGTCCCACAAACTCTACAGTATGTTGTTGTCAGCCCTCCCTGCCATACCCACAGGGCCCTGATGACGCTATTGCTGGGCTACACACAAGCTAAAGCTCATAAAACTGAAATTTTGCTGCATATGGAGGCGGTAGTCACAGTCAATGAGTTTAACAGATGCAGTGGGCTGTCTTGGTGCAGTCAGGGAGCTTAAGGAATCAGATTTTTTTCCAAGACAGAAAGCAACAGTGTTACATGAAACTTCTGGGTTTGTTTTTTTTAATCCTTTTTTTTTTTTTTAATCTTTTTCTTGTTTTGCAGGATGGAATTTTAAAGCATGCACAGAGGCCTGGAAGTTTCATTTGAGATGGTTATTTTAGAATGCTCTCCCAAGCTCTGTGGACTGAAAGGAGCTGGGCAGAGGTGGGAGGTGGGAAATGGGCATCACCAGTATGATATAAAAATTCACACACATAATAATCCGAATGTAGGTAAAACAAAAGCAGCTATCGCCTTTCCTTTTCCCAGAAGCAAAGCTACCTGCAGTCCCTTGGTGAATACAAGAAACAAATTTCTGCCTTGTTATTTTTTCTAGGAATAGAGCAGGTACTATACTGTAAAGATAGAATTACTTATTTTGGTTCTCCAAAATTTTCCCTCCTGGTGTGGATATGGTTTGACTGTAAAGCTGCATTTATTTACATGTGTTCCTGGAAATGAGAAAAATTCTTTGCCTGGATTTATAGGTTGGTATGCATATGGTGGTTTGGTTTCTCCTAAGTTCTTCTTCCCCAAACAAACCCAGTTCCTCTCTGTACGTGAGGTGTGTGGCAGGCGTGCTGCCACATGTTTTGTAGCCTAAGCTGTACTTTGGCATTTCTTCCCTCTCTTCCTCTCCCCTCCTACCAGCTGGAAATTGTGGGTAGGTGCAGGACGTGCACAGAAGTAGATAAATCAGTGCTTTGTTTTCTCGTGTCCAGGTAATAAGTGGTGGTGTTTTTGAAGCAGGAGGACTCCCAGCAGAGTGTTCCAGAAAGACTTGGTGTTTACAGAAGTGAGACAAACCATCAGCTGCGTAAGACGTGGTGTTCAGAAATGTAGCTGTGGGGAGGGCGAGAGAAAGCGAAGTTGACAAGGAAAGAAGATTGACCAGATTCATGTTTTCAAGAACTATTCACTGTAACATGGTGTGGAGTAGCTTTTAGCTATTCAGTGGACATGGTCAGAATGCATGTAGCTTTGTGGTTTATAGTTTCTCTAAAGCAATGATAAAAGACAGCTCTGGAAAGAAGCCATACTCAGCCATGAAACGGAGAGGGCTTGTGCATATGTGAAGACAGATACAGGGCATTTTCTATCGCTTGTATGTTTCTATTTCAATTTCAGGGAAAAGTTACTCCTCCTGTGGCTTTTGCTGACAGCAATAGATGGGAAAGCCCTCACCCAAACCTTTGGCTCTGCTTAGGTGAAAGTTCCTCCTGCTTCATCTCTTAGATGAAAGATCTTACAGCTTTATTTTCTGAATCAAAGGGAACAGTCACTCTATTGCTCTCTATTCCCAACCCCTGCTTTCTCTCCCTCTCTTTGCATCACAGAAGCTGACAAGAGGTGGATAAGACTGTAAATTATTTAAAATGATAATTGGCTTATTTTCAAGCTACTGGTAATAAGGATCTAGCAGATATACACCACACATTCTTAACTTTAAACACATTACTAGTCTGAGCCATTTCATGGAGACTCGTTTCTAGCTTCATCCTCATTTGGAAGTCCTAATTAAGTAGGCAGTAGCTATTGAGAAACAGTGGCCTGAATTTACTGAGGGTATAATTCTGAATTTGGCTCTGGCTTCAGATTTGTCTGAATAAGACTAGTCTGAGAAATTCAGAGTTTTCTGTTCTTGAGGTTTTCCTTCAGCAGCTTGCAAATGTCACTGTTTATGACACTGGCAACGTTTGAAAGCTATAAAGCTATTGCTCCAGAAATTATTTTTATAATGTACAGCCATTCAGTTTCAGACACTGTAAATCAAGAAGAAAAATAGCCCAGTAAATTCTAACTCTATCATGAATAAAAAAGTCCTTTTTTTTTTTCTGTTTAGCCAAATTCTGGGAGCTAAATTTCAGTCCAATCACTTATTTTCAGCTAAGCCTCTCTGCCTGCAATTAGTCTGAACAGCTTTCAAGTGGATTTGAAATTATCCCAGACCCACTTCTTTTGATTTAAATTTAACCATTTGTCTAGTGGATTAAAGGGCTTGGTTTCTGATGGGGTGACTTCCATTTATCATGTGTATTTCTCGATTCTGCAGCTGTCAAACAGTATAAGAATGTGTTAAGAGAAACAAATGATCCAGCCAGAAAAGCTACTCAGGAAAGTAAAATATCGGCCAGAATTGCTTCTCCCTGGATATGGGAGTGGCTGGAATACTCTGGGGGAATACTACAGAGGAGCATTTAAAGCAAGAACAAAATTTAAAAGTGTATGGGGAACCCTGTGGTTTGATCAAGTCTCCCAGCAAAAATAAAAAGAAAATACTTAATCTGTCTTTAAAACATATGAAGTGCATCAGCCTCTGTGAGTAACCTTGCTGAACAAAGATGTTAAATTACTGAGAACTCAATGGTCCATCACATGTTGTCTAATAGACTCACCCAAAGAACCAAACTGGTGAGTGGGAGGGATCACCTGTGTGCATGGGCCATTCCTGTATCCTGGAGTTCTCCATGAGCTCTGTCAGAATCAGCATGCAAAATTTCAGGTTTTGAGCTACCATTATTTAATCTTTGCACTGTAGTAGGACCAAAAGTTAAAAGCCTCATGTTAATTGCTCCCAGGTGCTAGATACTCCACAAACAGTTTGTAAATAATTCCCCCTGCTCCAAAGTGACACTGTAAGACTGAAGAAGATTTTATAATAAGTAATTGAAAACTCTGACATCCTTGAATTATTTAGTAAAATCAGCTGATCCAAATTCTGAATTTTGATTTTCTAGATATCTGCCATTACAGTATTCATACTTATTTACATAGATTGGTTTCTTTCCTGTTCTTTCTTCTGCTGTTATTGACATTATGTCTTAGACTGCAGGAGCATCTCCTTGCCCGTATTGCTGAGCATGCATGTAGATTTTAGTTGCAATAAGTGAAGATAGGCATTGCAGATGGACTGTAACTAGTCTGTTTTGTAGCACAAATTAAATCCAAAGAAGAGTATAATTTGTAATGGTGCTCTCTTTCAACTGTATATTTTGCATTTCATGTTCTCTTTATGGTCTTTCCCAAAGCATTAAAAGAAGTTTGTTTTGGACTGAGGGGATATTTGACCTTGACATTAGGAGTTCCTGTGCAATCTTTCCCATTCACTGTCTTGAATGGGCAGATGAGTATAAAGCTGAACTAGGATTGCAACAGTGAGAGTGCATGTTAGCTAGTCCTCTTTGATGGAGCAGTGGTATAGTAGGAAAAACCTAAAAGATAAAAAAAATTAAATCCTTTGGCAGTTCAAGCTTGGAAAAAAAAAATAAGACCTTGCAAACTTTAATCATGTAGTTGTCTACATCTGAGCTAATTATTTGACTCTGTTTGGGGAAATCTGGTTAACATGGTGAAAAGAATGATTAATCTGACCAAATGTAAATGCCTGCTACAGGAATGAGATCAAAGGCATCTAATCTATGAAGATTGATTATATTGACAACATCTCTTAGCCTAGGCATTAAATGCCCATATTTAGTCATGCAAACCCACCTTTTTTTGGTGAGATCTTTTTGAACAGTTCTTGGAAAATTTGAAGTTAACACCATTTTAGCAAAAATTTCTTTTTGTATTCATTTCTTGTAGTTTTATAAGCAGTAAATTTGCTCATAAATTTCCACCCACTCCTTTCAGGGAACTCTTATTTGGCTTCTGATTATCAAAAACTGATAAAATGTTTGCCTGTGTGTTTCACCCAGTTCTTGGCAAAGCACTGAGCAAAACTGATCAACAGCACATAATGACCATGCATTTAAAAGTATTCTTTTAGCCATCCTGCTGGCAATTAATCTTCAAAATATGAACTATTCACTGGGTTTGGTACCCTCTCAGACACAATGGGAGTGGGATGTAGCTACAAGCATTGGTGCTCTTTCAAGAGCAGTGAAAGTCCTGCATGTGCTATTACTGACATACTGAAATGGAAATATTGGAGCAAATTTATTTAGATATTCTGATGTGCTGGTGAGTGTTACAGGGTTCTCATCCCACTGCTGAGAAACTACTGGTGACTGTAGGAGGCTGTTTTAACCAGATGGGAACGTGGCTTTCCTGTTAGGAGATACAATGCCCATCAGGGCACTCAGCTGAAGCAGGAGGGTGCCTGACCCCTCCCTCGTGCTGCCCTGGTACTCCAGAATGATGCTGCAGCTTTCTAGCCAGTTAGGCATGGTGTGAAAAGAAAGCATGTATGTGCTCACTGTCTGCATCACTTCCCCCCTGCCCTCCAAGCCTCCTCCCCCAATTGCTTAAACAATAAAATTTTAAAACAAACATGTTACACTTCAGTCTCTTTATTAGAATAGGTTGATGTAGTACATACTGGATTAAGGTGAAGAAAAGACTTTCAAATGGAAAATCATATAAGTAAAGATTATACTATAGCAACAGTTCTGAAGTCTTTAATATGATTCTGTCTAGGACAAAGGGCTGCCTGCAGTAGATATATCTCCATTTTCCTCCAAAATTCAAGAGAAGAGGTATGTACCAAGCACAGGGTAGAATTTTCATTTGGACAGTATGACTTCACCCTCAGGCTCCCTGTCAATTGCTATTCCTGCTTAACTCCCAAGTTACCTTTCTGCTTTAGCCTGAATTAATCAGATTGGTTGATGCAGCCCAAAATGAGAACATACCTTTTTGTGTGGAGTACATGTCCTCATTTTGAACCAACTAAAAGTCACTGAATACCACCAAGATATCTCAGTTTTATTTTAGCCTGTAAATCCAGCTTGAAAAATTGTAGCCTTCAGATATTTTTTCTTTTGCTCTTTTTTTTTCTTCTATAGACAAGTGACAAAGGAAAATGGAAACTCCTGCTAATCACTTCAAAAGTGTGCTAGAAAGAAAAGCTATTAACTGCTCTTCTTATCTCACTCCTTTGGAATCAGATATGTTCAGGTGATTACTCTGCTCTGTGTACACCAGAAGTTCAATCACAGGAGCTGGGAGATTGGTAATGCTATACTAGAGTTAGAATGGCAAAAATTGGGATGAAGATAGAATTCAGCATAATAATATCTATTGTTTCGAATGTCATTTCACTCTCATCTTAAGTAAAACTAACACAAATAAAAGTTTTATTGTTGGTTTATAGGATTGCATTCCAGTGAGGAGTGATTAAAATGTGAATTCATCCAGCTTACTGAATTACTGAATTCAGTGGCATTGCTCAGTGGAGTAATTTTCCTCACTCCTGCTTTCATCTGTACATTCCCAGGCCCTCCCTTGTTTGAACAAGAGCAATTATATGTTTGCATGAAGATGTAGATCAGGGATCAGATCTGATCTGGCTGAGAAGTTTTTGGTAGGGGAATGGGTTAAGTCTTGATTCTCAGCTAGATCTGAGTTGCTGCAGCTTAGTGGATGAATGATGGTGTCACGTCTATAGCTTGGATTTAGGAGAAGAGTGAGAAATATTCTCTTTTGGTAGGTGGTCAGCTGTAGATTGACTTAAACAAACAACAAAACCAGACTTACAGAATATGACTTGAGGGCAGAAGAGTCAAGAGTATCCTTCATTTGTGGCACATGCTTTTGGCACATGCTTATCATAGGGTTGTTTGAGAAGATCAGGAAAACAAGTAACTGTTTCATCCTCTGTTAGCTGGAAATCCCTCATGGCTGGGACTGAGGCCACTGCTGAAGCAGTGATCTTTGCTGTGTAGGGTAGCAGCGAATGAAGCCTGATGTGAAAGCCTTAATATTTAAAAACATAAATCTAAAATCTGATAATTAGCTACATTCCTTCTCTACAGAAAATCAGACTCACAATGTACGGATATACAGAAACATTACTTTAGATATGTGCCAGTGCTGGTGGGACAGGAGAGAAAGAGGGATTTACGGAAAGGAAGCAAGAATGATTCCATTTCCTCCCCCCACCTCCCCTTTTTATCTACCATTTCTTCAGTGATTGGGGAAAGGAAAGAAGTTCTGAAAACATCTTTCGGCACCTTCAAAAACCCCAACCCACTACACCACCTGTCACTTACCTAAGAAAAACCACAGTGGAATGCTGTGCTGAGTGCTGCTTGTAAGCTGGTTGAAACAATTGCCTATAGCTGGTTTGATATGACTGGGTCTGTGGGTCCCATGTAGCAGCAGCAGATGTAAGGCTGAAGACCTTAGGTATTACTGGAAGATGCGTGGCTGGATAGAGTAAGGAGCGCCGCTCACTGTGTTTGAGAGAAAAGCTGCAGCATGAGCTTTTACAGGGCACCAGAGGAGCTGGTCTCTGCTGGGTGGTTTCTGAATGCCACCACATGAGGAGAAGCTGCAGTTGAGGCTTCTCCTCAGCTACCTGACACAAATCCGTGGGAAAGCAGCTCTCATTGGTTTCTCACAACTGCTTCTCAATACAATATCTTTTCTAGTTCTTAAGTGGCTTCTTTTCATGGGTGGAATAAATTTTACCACAAGTTTTACCCAAGCTTACTGTGAAAATCTATACAGATCACAAATTTTGTTTTGACAAAGTTTCTTAAATGATCCTGGGTTCTGTATTGGCCTTAAGTAATATTTAGATACAGGGTTAGGCTTACATCTGAACAAGTTCACTTTTTTCCCTTCTTCTTTTTTTTTTCCTTCTGGGTGACTTTTTGACGCGTTTGTCTAAAGGATCTGTCCTTTAGCTAAACAGATATAATGCTATTCCCTTTTGCTCTCTGTCCCTTATCTTTCAATGCAAATAGATCACCCAGAACTGTGAGCATTGGAGACATTGAGAGCAATGGACCCCCGTGGGCTGGGTGTTCATCCCAAATCTGTTTTTTGGTGGTGCTGATAAATCTGTTGGTCTCTGCTGTTTTCTCCATGGTGCGAATCTGACACACAAGTGCAAGTTGCAGATCCCAGATGAGCCAGCACATGCTGCCACACACCGGGGGAGCTGGGCTTACAGTTCGTAAGCCTGTTCACGAGCACAAGCTATCTGCTTATTTAAAATAGATTGTGCCCTGCAAAATTGCATCCCAGTTAGTGGATCTAAAAAATGTTACAAGCTCCCAACAGCACCACTTATTGACCAATATTGCCATTTAATCCCTGCCAGAATTGATTCTTCGACATTCAGGGAGGTATTATTTTTCCCGTTAAGTATCTCCACGTACCGAGACCAGTAATTTTTCCCTGAAGGAGGTAGGAGGCATTCCTGCTGAAGCTGAAGTGTCAAGAAGTATAGAAAACTCTGTCTTTTTCTGGAAGTGGTTTCTGTGCCTCCTGGCTCAGTGAGTCCATGTGTAGAAGTAGCTATTTCTTCCTTGCTGTTTTAAACTCTCCTCTTTTGTGACTGGAATTGCAGCCTGTGGGAAGTTCCTTAGCTGCTCAGTCCTGCTAATCTCCCACTGACAATTCCAAACAATAAAGAAATGTCCTAATTTACAGGGGCACAAAACCTGTTGCTGTGAGAATAATGAATTGCTGCTATGAAAAAATGTATTTATTAATAATAATACAGTGTCATATTAATTACCTAATTTTAGACTATCTGTCTTTTCTTGGATATGATATATTTATAAATGTAATTGAATCACAACACAGCAAATCAGAAGTCATTGGTATGCTGCTGAGAAGGCAGAGTACAGCATGAAAAAGGATAGTTTCTGTATATAAGCAAGAAAAATCCCAATTTGTTTTTCCTCTTCATTATGAAGTGTTCACCACCGGGTACAGAATTTTCTTAGGAGTGTATTGTGTGAGATTGTTGGTGATTCTTCAAATCGATTTGTAGTCTAGAGGGGCTGGGAAAAAATTCTGAGAGACAAATGTAGCTCCATTCAAAGAGAAACATTGAAAAGGGCTGTCAAACTTTTGGTAGCTAGAGTGTTATTCTTTTAGGCATTTCTGTTAGTAAAATATACTCGTGTTAAATCCCTTTTATTTCCAGGGTAGCCTGGAACTCTCATCTCATGATGAGTTGATGCTGCTCAGCCAAATATTTCTTCAGTCCTCTACAAGTCTTTCCTCTGGCGGAAGGTGACCCCGCCCATGGCAGGGGGTTGGAACTCGATGATCTTTTATGGTCCTTTCCAACCCGGGCCATTCTATAATTCTCTGATTCTATGATCTGCCTCTTCCTGTTGATTGTTCCGCTCAGAGCTTTACTGCCAAGGCATACAGCCCAAATGTGATCATCCACAAGTTGTGCTGTTTCTTTTGACTTGAAAACGAGCAGTGTCACTTGAAACATTTCAGCTGAATTCAGTGTGTATAGAAGCAGATTCTGAATATATAGAAAAGCATCTGCACTAAAGTCATCTTCACTGAGATATGTTCATATGGGCTGAATGCTTACTAAAACATTAGGCAATAGCACAAATAATCAGCAGGGAATAAGGGCAGATGCAGAAGCAATTAGGACCAGTCTTATAAATTTATTAATGTAATATTCAGACTACACCAATTTGTGATAAATAGAAATATTAGTGAGAGGAAAAAAAAGTTAAAATAAAACCAGAGAAAACTGCTAAAAATAAAGGCTTCGGGGGAAAATATAGAGAAGAAAAAATAGATCAAGAATTTAACTTAAAAAATAAGTACATAGACGAAGAGGGAAACAGGTCAGGTAGTAAAATTCAGATGAAGGGAAAGCCCAAAATGCTGCCTTGGAAAGAACCGGAGGTAACACAGAGATCTAGAGGTGACACTGAATAGCAAATGAGACATCACTTTACCTCTCATTTATATATTATGTGATGTGGCAATAAAAGGGATGAGAAATACCTTTAGGCTATCTGGAGATATGAGGGAGAAGTGAGAGTCCCTCTCCCTGTGTGACAAGACAGAAACTATTTCATTAAGCTCTGAGCTTGTTACCAGAAGTATGTTATTGGAATGTGATTGGAAGACAAAGAAGAAAAACAGAAAAAAACTGAAACAAAAATAATGGACTATACCAAGCTTAATTCAATCATAGTTAAATGAGTTTCATAATAATCTGTACTGGAAAGGGTTAAGTGCTGAGAAAGAATGTCAGGAGATGTAATCACATGAAATTAAAGGAAGAAAAATTAGAGGTAGTGTTATGAATAATTTGAACTGAACAGACTGAGCAATTGTGGGTAAAAGAGAGATTTTCGCCAAAGACACCAGGGAAAATCCTCGTTTTTACACATTTTTAATGTCCACAGAACAGACGGAGTCAGATTTTTAATGTCGCACTTAAAAGATGCATGCAGATGGTGTTTTTTCATGCATTTGAAATATGAATTCCTACATTTTGATTATGTTGTCATTAGCAGTAGCCTTACTTGGTAATTAGGAAGCCGGTTCCTAGCAGTGTGAGAGAGGTATATTGAGAAAGGAGGATGTTATCTCTTTGTTTCCACAGGGATATAATTAAGGGCAACCAACAACATCATCAAAAAAGTAGAAGAAATTCAAACAAAAACTATGCTGACTGGAAATGGCTTATTGTTCAGTGAAAAGCAGCTGATCTTCATCAGAAAAGGCCACATTATTTGCCAGTACCCATTCTAGCCAAGAAAGAAAAGGAAATTCCATAAGAAAAGGTTTTCCCTGTAATAAATGCCAAATTTTCTCAGGTAAATAACTTTGAATGAATATCAATTTAGAAATAAAGCTATATGTAATGGAGTATTCCAAGCAAGTTTTTAAAAGAGAGGAGAAAAAGCCAAATATCATGAAAAAGCCAAATACCATGAACTGTATTTAGAGGAGAAAACAAGAGTGAGAGAGCTGCAAGAATGTTTCCTCTCTGGAAAGCAGTTTGTGCTTCAGGAATGGCATGTTCAAGTGTCAGTGCAGAATGAGGCCTGCCTGCTGCCTGCTCTTTACACTCATCAACATTCTCAGTTCTCAGAAAAGAAAAAAGCAAAGCAAAAAACAACCCTGAACTCTGGCAGTCTTGGAAAGTGAAACAATGGGTTTCTCTCTGTGACACATTTGTTCCAAGCCACAGAGTGTGCATGCATGATTTTTGTTATTGTGATTCTCAGTTTTAGGACTGCACGTGTTTTACGGTAGGTGAGTGTCTGTATCTTTTACAGCATCTGTTAAATATGCAATTATGCTTCTAAACGTTTTAAACTTACCAAAACATGGCCAGGGCTTTGCCAAGCAAGCTTTATTTGGCCAGAGAGGCTCCCACTTTTGGGGGTTGGAGTGCAGCAGCTCCTGCTCATACGTCTCTGCAGCTGTTATCCTCGGTGCCTGGAGGATGAGTCTCCAGCTAGATACCAAGCATGCCTGCAGAGTCTGGTGTTATAAACAGGAAATTATTGAAGCATGCAAGTCTCCATCTTCACTACCTATCCTTGAGTTACTGTGGTCCTTTCCATATACCCTGTTTACTTTCTAGTTATCTTCTTTTCAATGTATGAAGGAGCTGCTGACAAGGATCTCTGTATTTCCTGCGCAAACCTTTGTACCTCTCAATTCTCCAAATCCCTTTAGTAGTTTTTCAGTATTTTTAATCAAATTTAAAAACCTGTCTACACATTGTCTAGGCTATCTGTAATACGGTCCATACAACTCTCTTTTAATTTGCTTCAAAGTTCAATTTCTGACTTCCCATTTTTATCCTCGTGCTTGCACCCTGCTCCTCCTTGCAGCTGCCTTTTACACTTCTAGTTTCAGATTTTCTTTCTCATCAAAACCCCTTTTTTGGTAGTGATCAGTGGAACACCATCTCTTTCCCTTGAAGTATTTTTTTAAATTAATCCCTTGTGTAATTAACTGAGAATTTTCTATGCTTCTCCAGTTACAGCTGTTCGTATTGCAGTCTCCTTACCAACACAATTCTCTGGAGAAAGAACTGGCTTTTCCTCCATTTCTGGGTTTAATACTGATTTAGTTGCAATTTACTTAGGGGAGGAGGTGTTTGGCAGGCTGAAGTTCAGCCATAGGGACTAAAAAGGATCATACTGCATCCAAGTATAAACAGAGTGCTGGGATTTCCCAGAATTTTTCATGGACTACTGGTTGGACCAAGAGCTACATGTTTGAAGTAAGTGTAATATACCCAAGACAGTGTGCACTGGCCAGATGCACACTGGTTCCTCTTTTGAAAACCTCGAAACCTCCTCTTTTAAAAACCTACTTGTGCTGGAGAAGATTCTGTTTTAGTTTGAACTTTTAACATCATGGGGATGGGAAGCAGAAGTCTTCTGTAAAATTGGCTGATTGCTTTCCTTCGCTGAGAAAATCAATGGTATTTTAAAACTAAACTGTGCTGAACATAGGTGTTGCAGCACGAATCTCTTTTTTTCGCTTGAGTTGCCACAGCAACATAAAATTTCCTTTCCCCCACATTACCTTCCCTAAAATATACTTCACAAATTGTCTTGGAAAAAAAAGGGAAAAAAAAGCCTTACATCATGCTGACAAATTGTGCTGTTTGCTCTTTTAGTATTTGGTCTTCTGTGGAGTTGGTATTATTAGAGCAAAGCTACGTGATGTACAGAGAGCCCAATGTTCTAAAATCTGACCTTAGGTTAAGGGATGGAAAAGAAAAGTTGACGCTGAAGTAGCTGCTCTCTCTAGACAAGCTGCAGGCCTAGCAAACCCTCTGCACAGCCTGGCAGTACTCGTTAGGGTCCGGTGTGAGTGTGGGTTACACAGTCTGCCTCTTCCCAGCATTGGGAAGACGAGCAATAGCCTGTTGGATCTATTATTAGGTAACATGCAGTGACTTTTAAGGAGGGTTTCTTTCATGATTTTCTCACACCTTTGCAAGAGCAGTAGCAGCTCCAGCAGGCTTTGAATTACCAAGTGCATATCCATTATCCTATGAGAGAAAAAATAATGAAAAGATCCAGGTGAAAAGGAATTTGTCTCAGCTATCCTTTGTTGAAGGAGCCATTAGAATTAGACTAATTATTGAAATAATTTTGATATGTAATATTTTAGAATAGATGCATAAATCAAATAATTTCAATTTGTTGAAAAATAATCTGTGTCCGTCAGTAGGGTCATATTTACCAGCACCACTCTTTCTAGTGTCCCTGGATATGGGGTGCCTGTCGAGAGGTGAGAATCCTTTGCACTTGCCAGCAGATGTGTGCAGGTTTAGCAGCGCTGGGGTTTAGATGCAGTCACCTATGCTCATGTACATCAAAAGAACAATGAATTCTCAGTATTTAAATGGGAGCATGGACTGTGCTGACCACTGGGACTCAGTGCACACCCCTTTTGGAGAAAGCGTTTTGGTAAGGAGCTCCTTTGCTTTCCACGAGGCTGGGTGGGAATGCCAACGTAAATGTATGGAAATGTGGGTGACCAACGGAATGTTTCCTGAAGGTAACCCTCTTCTGTGAGAAGCTTGTTTAACAGCTTGTGTTTCTGCCTATTTGTGAATGACTGAAGTTGTAAATAAAGCCTATTAGCCTTGAGAATGGTAGAACTGCTGACTTGGGACAATAACAACACCCACAAAAATCACCTATATAGGAAACTTGGTAAATAAAATTAACTTTCCCCACTGCTGCTGTCATTTCTGCTTACCTTCTTACCATGCTGTATGTGTGTATATCTAGCAGTAGTTAGGATGGGGGAGGACAGGTTGATTTTATTCTCTGTGGTGACAAATAGAACACTTAATAGAGGACAAATTGGGGAATATTGAATCTCTAGAGACCTAATCAAATGTGAATCAAGTCAACCCCTCGTGAGCATGGAGTGAAATGCCAGCTGGTACGTGGCCTTTCCATTCTGGCTTGTATTTTATCCTTTGTAATAGATTGTGGCCAGTTTTAATACAGCTAATACGTGCACCTAAATAAATAAAAACGCTTTCAGCGACACCAAACCATCATTTTTTGTGTAATAAATGCTTTTCCTTGTGGAAAAATACTGTAACATTGAGTACAAGTGGAATTGATAATCATTTAGTTATGCTAAAGAGCTGAAGAGAGAATTACAGCACTGATCTTGCATCTGAATTTCTGTGGGACCCTTATGCCTGTGCCATAATGAATTAATTTTGATGGAATCCAGCATGGAAGCAAGATTCTATAGGCAGGATAGAAAAAGTCAGTTAAGCAACTATTTTCTTTCTTTTTTATCAAGGGAAATAACTTTCCAGAGTCATGATTTTTTCATATAGTCTTACTATATCAGTTTGTCTTAAGCTACAGAAAAATTGGTGTAATGTTAGATAATATGTCTTGTGTGACAAAAGAACCCTAAGTGCATGCACACACACTTGCATGTGTGCATACTCAATCTTTCAGAATAACACTTGCCTAGCAAAGCTTTTCTCCTGGGATTTTATTGTAATTTACGAAAATGAATGTGTTACGTGTGTAACATCTATAAAGGAATAAAAACTATCATTTATTGTGAAAGCAGATAAATAGTCCTTTTGAAATAAAAGCCGATGTTGTGCCAGTTTCAAGCACAATAGAAACGAAGAAAGCTTTTCTTTAAAATCAGTTGGAAAAAGCCGGTGTCAGCCCTTAGAGAGACATTTTCCTTGTTCCTTTCATCACTGACTGACTTATAATTTGCTTCTCTAAGAAGCATTACTTTTTTGATGAAATCTTTCCAGCTTTACTTTTTTTACCATGACAAATTATTTCAGAACAGATTCTTTACATGTAACCGTACAGTTATCTGCTCTGTTCAAAAAAATGTCAATCTGAGGCACTGATTTTGCATTCCCTAAAACCATCTCTAAGCCACACATAACCTCACAGAAGTTAATAGGTTTGACCTAGAATTTCAGAAGCCAGCAGTGGAAAATGAATACCATTAGAAAGTCTTGAAAAACACATATCTCACTTCAGAACAATGAAAACATTTTTATTGTTTTGCACTTGGCTAGGAAGGGAAAGAATTATGCATGTATTCTAGTCATTTTTATGACCTTTGCATTTTCCAACATTTAAAACAGTTTTATGATTTTAATAAGAAACAAATTTCCAAATGCACTTACAAGGAAGCTTTACATGTGACTATTCAAACAGATCTTTTACTGACAACATTCTCTTTTCCATCTGAAGGCTGTCTCTCTCATTGCAATGTTCCCCACAGACAAGATGCAAGGTGAAATCCTGGTCCTTTTCAGCCCAGTATCGGAAAATTCCACTGACATATCTAGGTGATATAACTGGAAAAGCTAATATAAATGCCAAAGTTAGTTCTTATAGAAGATCAAATCAAAATCAGTGTTTTTGCATCTAATAAAACTACGCAATGAGGATCCCCTGGTGCTTTGACAAATGTTAATTCGTTATGTTTCACAAGCTGCATTTGGGGTCACTGGATCCAGTTCTTCTGTCCAATTCCACAAAATACACACTTCTCACAGATGTCTGCTTCAAAGGTGAAATTACATAATTGAGCTCAGAGAGAGAATGGTGGCTAAAACACTAAAGCTGCTGCTAAATGGTGGTCTCAAAATGAAAATGTTGGGGTTTTTTTGTATTTTAGAAAAATAATTTCTGACTTTGCTTTTTGTGTGATGTCCATAGGGCAAATACATTAACTTCTGACAGTGCACCATGTGGGAGTTTGCAGGTGTTCTGAGTGTACAGCTTGACATGCTAAAGTGACTCTGGGCAGAGAGGGAACTTAAAAAAAAGTATATTAAGTTGTCTAAATAGTCCCTGGCTTATGAGAATATTCTTTAAAACCATATTATAGTGATACAATGATATGCTATTGGACATATTTTCTTATTTTCTGATGTCATCTTAAAATTTCTCAGGGGAAGAAAAGAGGCTGAGTGAGATGGCAAGACAGAGACAGGGCACCATGTGTTTTCACAGTGCATCATCCATTATACATGAGCAGAGTCGCTCAGCTGCAATCATGGTAGGCATGACTGCTTCTCTTACAAACTCATATTTCATTTATTCATTGCGTCTTTCATTCCAAGACCCTGAGCCTCCATTCATTTCTCTGCGAGTATAACTATGCACCTGAATACTTATGGTGACTTCAGTAGGGGTTCCTCACATGTAGAAATTTAAGCATGAGAATGGAGTGTTTACAGAACTGAGGACAAAAGCTGGAGGTAGATGAGCTGCGAAAATTGGCAATAGCATAGTAAAGTAAACATTTAAATGCAGAAACAGAAATGTGGACTATAGCATTCCTTTCATAGCCTTTTGGAAATTCCTGACTTTCTTTACCTTTTTCATGCTGCAAAGAGAATGTTGGATGAAAGTGTTGATCCCAGTTCATGGATAGGGGGAAAAATACTCCCATTGTTTGCAATGACACTTCATTAAGTTCTGGTCTTTTTTTTTCTCTGGATAAATTGTGTATAAATTCAGAAAATATTTTTTTTCCTACAGAAGCAAGTTTGCCTACATTTATAGGAATACTGAAGGTTTAATCGTTGTTTTGCCTTCCTTTTCTCTCTCATCACCAGTCAAAACCAGAAGCCCAGCAAATCACACTGTACAAGTCACCTGACAAGCAGCTCATCACAGAATGGATGCTATGTGCCACTGCATTCACCTTCCCTTCCCTGTGTTCATTCACATTAACAAACAATAATTATGTTAGCAAGATTGTCCTTACCTTAAGTTATGAGATAGGTATTCATTAAAACAGAGATGGAGCATTCCTTCATGTGTCTGCTAAAACTTTAAGCCTCCAAAGCTGTCAAGCAAACTGCAGAGGCCCAGTACGCAACATTTGGAAAGCTGGAATTTGCTTTATTGCACTACTCTGGGTTTTTTGTCCCACACTGGAAGAATGGGAATCTCTGAAAACACCAGACTTTTACATTGTTTCTGACAGCTTAATTGCTGTAACATGCATTTGGTTTCAGATCAACTGCTATTAAGAGCAAATGCCACAAGAAAATTGATATACACGACAATTTATTTCCTTAGACATCTGTAAAATACTGCATGCTTTTTGGACTGAGATGTCACATTTGGCTCGCATTAGGACTGGAAGGCCAAGGTGTAACAAGCATCGGTTCAGTCATTCAATAATAATTTTTTCCGTGCAATGAATCCTCCTTATCTTTCATTAACTGCCAATCAGGCCCTCCAGCTGCCATATGCCAAAATATATTCTTTGTTATTAGCATTAAAAATACTATTAAAACTCAGACTGAGACATGAAGGAAAATACCCTTTCCTGGAAAAATCCATTTTTGCTTCTTCCTGCTGGAAAAGCTATTTGAGTGTGCTGACTGTTCAAAGAGATGTGAAGTGCTGTGAGACTTGGATTTGTCACACTAAAACTCAATACCCAAAAGGACGCTTTGCGCGGTATAGTGCAAAATGAAGTGCTTAAGTTTATCCTATAGAAACAGTTGAGAGTTTGACACATTATGTGTCTGTGAATCTGTTCCCTGCTTCAATAGACATGCTTATTTAGCATAATTTAACAGGAACAACTGCTGAAGAAAGGTTTACCATCTAATTGTTTTCCAGTAAGTGGAAGTTTGCAAGTGGTTTTAACATTTGCAAACTGCTTCCTTTACAGGTGAAGGAAGAGGAATCTGGATTGACAGAACAAGAAGCAGATTATGTATGAAGACATTTTGAGCTCCCTTTCCTCCATCTGCTGCAGATATTTCTCTCTCCCCTGTATCAGACATAGGCATTGCCATCAGCAGTTAGGCACCTAGGAAACAGCAGTAGTCCACTCTGCAGTGTTAGGTACTACAGCTTGGGATACATGTTCCATCGAGGCCCCAGCACGAGGGAGATCTGGCTGAAACTGGAGTTCCTGAGACATTTGGCCTGCAGCATCCCTTGGAGTGGGAAGCCAGAATTCTGCAGGAAGCACTGAGACTGTAAGAGATGATGGATGCTTCCTGGTGTCTATGCTGTGCTGAAGTGCCCATGTTTTCTACTCTAACCTGCCCTAGAAACGTACTGTGCAAGGCTGGTGAGGCTGGCACAGAGCTGCTTCTGTGTGAAAGGTTGTGAAGTCTCCCTCACTGGAGATATTCAAGAACCATCAGGATGCAATCCTGTGCAATGTGCTGTGGGATGACCCTGCTGGAACAGGGAGGGTGGACCAGATGACCCCACTGTTGTCCCTTCCAACCTTGCCCATTCTTGATTCAGTGAAAGGCAGGAGGGTTAAGACTAAACTCTACAGAAGAGTCCGTGTTCACAGAGCAGCAAAGGAAACCTTGCTTTAAACAAAAGCTTGACACAACCACGCAAAATGAAAGTAATGTTGAGTTAACCTGTTATTCTGGTCAGTTCTGTCTCTCCAAAGTATAATAATTAAAATTGGCATTCCTGTGACTCTGGGAAGAAATAATGGTAAGTTATTCGGGACAGAAAGTTTTGTTTTATTGTACTGAATAAATGAACTGATTTTTATTTTTTTTTTGAATATAGGAAGAGGGATTTTTGGGTGTCAAAAATAAGTTAGTGGTGATGTTAGTAGAGGTTTTTGTTAAAAATTTCTCTGATAGTTCTGTTATCTGTAGTGAGTTCTGAGTTATGAAGAGGAGGGGCAGAGAGGGAGAAACTTACATTTGAGTGTCCCTTATGAATCTTAAATATGGTCCTCTTTATGCCGCTTTTCCTGTTTAACCAACTGCCTCATTCGTCAGAGATCTCTGCTGAAAGTAGGAAAGGAAAATCATTAAACAAACACAGGAGAGGATCATAATCGATGACAACACACAAGATGAAAATTGCTGACTGATTTTATACCCGAAATTTCTAGCTGCCTTTGACTTAAGGAAACTTGTACAAAAATCCCACCATTTGAATGCTGTACACTATTTCATGGAAGTTCTGCACCCCGTCCACTTCCTTTGCATTAGACCTTTTAAAACTGGGAGGGATGGAGAAATACAACATTATAGAAAGGCTAAAAAAGTTTTTAAATCTGCCTATAAAGCCTTGTTCTTAATTAGTTCTTTCCCTAGTGAGGCTCTTTGAGGAGTGCAGAGCAATGGTAGCAATGCCTTGTGCATCAGTAGTGATTTTAAGTGCCAAGGCCAAAGATCAGCTTCTAAAGGTCTTTGCTGGGCAGCTGATTACACCATTAAAGTGCTCATTGAGAAGTGGCCTCTATCTCCTTTTTCACCTGAAAGGAGGTTGTAGCCAGGTGGGAATTGGCCTCTTCTCCCAGGTGACCAGTGACAGGATGAGAGGAAAAGGCCTCAAGCTGTGCCAGGGGAGAATCAGGTTGGACATCAGGAGGAATTTCTTCACTCAAAGTGTGGTTAATCATCGGAACTGCCCAGAGAGGTTGTGGAGTCACCAACCCTGGAAAAAGAAACATCTGGACATGACACTTAGTGCTATGGTTTAGCTGACAAGGTGGTGGTTTGTCAAAAACTGGACTTTATGACCTTGGAGATCTTTTCAAACCTTAATGATCCTATTATTCTGTGATTATTGACAGAGCTTAGGTTAACCAGTTCAGTCAATGCTATAGGCATAATTTTTTGCCAAATAAATGCTACCCAAGGTATCAATAACAAATCTAGCTTTACATTTCAGAATCAAACAGTGAAAAATCCATGACAAAGCAGCGACTAATAAAAAAAAGAGTGAAATATATTCAGCAAGCATGAGTCAACAGTCAGGACTATACCTTTTAGTAGAGGCAAATACTACAAGCAAGAATGTATTAAGTAGCTTTAACATTTTTAAATGGATTCACTGAAGATGAAAAGTGGTTCTGAATTAAATAGTTAAGTATGAACTTTCTAGATGAACTCGCAAGAGTGAAACAATAAATCCACATTTAAACTGTGTTAAATTGTGTTAAAAAGCAAAGCCACTTCCACTTGTGGAAAACACTCATGTATTTTTAGCTACAAGTAGAAAACGTGAAGATTTTGAAACAAAAAGCAGTTAAGAAAAGCTCCAAGAAGTCTTCACAGAGATTAGTTTAACTTCATCGAATAAGTCAAAACAGAAAAGATGACTCACTTGCTCATTTTCCCTTTACACGTGAGTTTTTTTGAGACTCTTGCTGTGTCTCCACCTTGCAGTTGAAAGGCTACTGGGATGATGGGCATTCAGGGGCATCCATCCTAATGAGTCACTGCTGTGTGTAGCACCAGATATATCTTGTTTTGACACTTATGCCGAAGGAGAATGCATAGGTATTCCTAAATCACCCGTCACAGTGGAATTCACATGCGTTCAACAGATAATGGAGTGGGAAGCAGCCACTGCCTTTCCATACAGAACTGCTCCTGTAATTTCTGGTTTTTGGAGCTCTCTGCCAGGGACTCGCCTGTTCTCCTTCCACCTTAAGAATTTAGAGAGGGCTGCAATTATAAGATTATCGAGCACTTCACAACCTTTGCTTGTCATAAAACCCGTCTAGCAGATGACAAATGGAGGAATGGTGGGATAAGGGTCTTGCCCAGGATCACGGCAGGTTGTGGTGAGCAGAGCAATTGAGCCTGCCCATTCTGAACACCAGGGAGGGATTTAAAACGCGTCTTTCCTGCACGTGGCCATGTGTGTGCAGTTTCTGTTCAAAAGGGGAAAAGATTTTCTCAGCTCCATAGGAAATAAAAAGTTCACTTTTGTTTCTTTTCACTGTCTTTAGGAAAAGAGTGTACTCCTCAGCACTGAATAAAACCAAAAGACATCCCGGGGGAATCTTATAATGAATAGTGGTAATAAATTAATACCAGTAAATCAATGGCAATGCAGGCAGATGAACACAATATAATTCACAAGGTAGCATCTGAAATTAATATCATGTGGATTATTCAGTGATTAGTTGTGAAAACACATAGATTTTTATAGTATTGCTTGTCTTGGGGACTAGTTAACAGGAAAAAAAGGTTAAGTTTGTCAGGTATGCTCAATGTAATGCCACCACTCAGCCAGGTGTTCTAGAAAGTGTAATGGAAATTGAAAGCTTCAACTTAATTTGCAAATTTGAAGCTGGAGTGTTTCAGAAAGCAACAGTGGATTTGCAAATGAAGAGAGAGTGTCGCTTCATAAGTGTATTAGCTGGGTTAACTATGTGCTGCAAGATGTATAGTGCTTCTCTTATTAGGAGGTTTGGTCACAATCAAGTCCACACCACAAAGGCTGAATTTCATTCTGATTAACACCAATTTCAACCAATATTGAATGTATTTTCCCCAATATATTAACAGGGCAAAAGGGTAAGAGAAAGCTTCATTTTATGTACTGAGAATATACACCAATTTTTAACAGACTCCACATATTATGTTGATAATGTTGGTGAAAGTGAGGAATCTTAATAAATGAGGTTCGTGTAGACATTAAGGGGCAAATTCTGCAGTCCTTTAGACTGTTTCATATTCATAGACTCCAATAAGGTTGTGTGAGGGTAATTGAAAGAAGACTTGGCCTTAGGATCTTAAACTGTGGTGCAAAGTATATTTAGGGAGAACTATGGATATTTTTTCTCCTTAATTCCCAAAGCAATAATATTTTCTGTTACAGAAGTCAGCCTTGGTTCTTAGGATATGTTACTGAACTTTAAAATGTTGGATAGTATATGTTAAATGTTTTAAGAATTTAAAAATATATGTATTTAAACTTAATATTTTTCAGATAGCAAATGACTTAGAAGGTGTATAATTAGTGTAGGTTCATTCTTAAAGTGTAAGGAAAAACCTGCAATACACTCTTCAGAAATGCTTCCATCTCTCTCACTTTGGCTCTGGGCAGCAGTTAGAAACTGCAGATATGTCACATATTCACATACCCATGTACACATATGAACACACAGAGAGAACTCTGAATGTGCTTAAATTTTTCATTTAATTTTACTGCAAATAAATAAAGGCACAGGGAATAAAGTTCCTTGACCTGTTTGCTTCAGCTTCACCAATTTATGGGACATAAAGAAAAAACTCCTGCTATATGACAATCCTATAAACTGGCCCTGCAGCCATTCAGGTTAGTAGAAGTCAGTCCTCAGCTTTCACCTTTTTGTGCTCATAGATCCCTAAATGTCACATCTAGCACAGACAAAGTCCCTAAAATCTTTCTTAAGACAAAAAAAAAATTAAAAAGGAAATATGAACCGTAGTAAAATGCAGTAAAGCACTGTGTGTTGCTATATTAGCAGTGGTATGTTCTTTTCTTTGGTCACTGTGTTCTATTAGGGTTTTCTTTCATTTGCATGTGCTTTATAGCAGGCTATAACTACAGTAAGACTATAACAGGATTATCAAATGAATTGTCTTTCACTTTTTTCCAGTTAGAAATTCTGCCAAAATATTACATGGCCAAGATCTATCTGGACTGGGAACAAAAATCCCATCTAACCCATCCCATCTAGCTTCCAGAAGAAAATCGCAAGTCATTAAGCTTGTGAAGAATTCTTCTTAGAATTTAAAAAATCCTGAAGTCTTGCATGCTGAAAAGCTAGTGAGTATCACATGGACATTAACAAGGTAAAATCAGTTCTCTGTATGACACCTATTTAGGTTGTGAAGTTAATGTGATGCAGTTTCTAATCTTGTCTCCCAAAACAGAACAAATTTAAATATGAAACTTTCCTCCACATGGTCTTGAAATAAGAGAGTAAATTGTTGTACAAGTGTAGGTTGAAAGCGGTCTTTGTGGCTAATGTCTCTCCTGTCTGGTTTTTTGTTTGGTTTGGTTTTTTTTTTTTTTCTTTTATTTTGAACTTAAAAGGAGTAAGAAGACAGTAAAAAGTGGGTTTCACAGAATTGATATTCTTTCCTTTGGGAACCATATCTCAGATTAATGGCAAGATAAGATAATACTTGATTTACCATTTTAAAAATGGTCTTTGCAGTTATGGGAGGAGGGATAAATAGTGGCAGAAACTCAAGAATAGCAAATTTTAAAAGCTGAAGTAGTCAGTAGTTGGAAATATTAATTGGGTTTGTGTGACCACTTTTACAGGTCATTTGAGCAGTGCATCCCGCCATCTTATATAAAATCATTACAAATTAATGAAGGAGTTAGACAAAAAACTCCGAAGACAACACTATCAATTATATTATTTTGCAATTATGCAAATTTATGGATGGAGGTCCAAGGACTTGCCAACAATGACTAGCTCTTCTCCTAGAACTGCAACATTAGTACACCTATTATCCCTATTTGTCTGTGTAAAAACAGACAAAGGGAATAAATAATCTTATCTGTCACTTTCACAGGCTAGGGAGGAAGGAAAGAAAGTGTGGGTTTGTTTTGAGGTTGGTTTTTTTTTGGTGGTGTTTTTCTTGTTTTGTGTTGTTTTGTTGTTCTTTTTTTCGGTTGGGTTTTTTAAATTTGTTTGTTTTCTTCAACACTCATTAATTTGATTTTGTTTGGACCAAAATATTTTAGGCGATGAACCAACCCCACTAAAGATAGCAACACCCATCTCTGCAGCTGAAGACAGCACGGGCACTTTAAAAACATACAAACGCCTTGCTTTACAACTTCAGTCAACTTGTGAAGGGCACCATCGCTTCCAGTGTTATGCTCTCCACTTGTTATGATTCCCTAATATAGCTTATACTCGCAGGAGCCCCTAACAATTTGCCCAAGGTCAGTCAACAAGTCAGTTGAAGAGGTGGAAAAATCAGTGCTTTTGATTTCTTCTCCCCTTCTTCCACCAGCTATTGGACTATCATAAAACACAGACCATTTCAGGCTTTTTGCGGGGGAAGGGGAACATGACAACTTCCTTTTCAGACATCAGAAAATACTTTAAAGAATTGGTTTCTCTAGCAACAGAACAGGAGAAAAAAAGAAGCTATCATAAGTTTTTTCCCACCTACTCATTTTTTTTAATGTGGTAAAGCAGATGGCTTGGATAATGCAGGTATGACAGATTCTGATTTATTGACTGTAGACAGAAATATAAATACAGAAGCGTATGCACTCTGCTGTGCTCTGTAACACAATAACACTTAATGACTTCAGACCTCATACTTTTAAGTTCTACTCGTGTATTGACAAACACCATTATTTATTGTTAGGGCATATTGATGGCAGAGCTCACTGTGTGTGGAAATCAAACGCTGGCCAGCCAAGTGCTTCCCACACTCTCTACCTTCCCTGACAGCAGTGCTGGCTCCATGAATTCCCAATTTACGTCTTTGACAGCCGTACATTTTATTGACCTGGCCAAACACTTTCTCTTAAGGTGTTGTAAATCGGTCAGTGCCAATGATATATAATGTCAGAGTACTCAAACTTTTGCCTTTGCCAAGAAAATTAAAAATGTCTTAATGATCTCTTTTTAGTGATGATAGGAAGGAGATTATTCTTTTTATGACTGTACCTGGCCCATGGCTATTCCCTGTATTTCTTCTGTTGCCACAACTTTGAGTGTTAGTAGACAGAAAACAAGATGTTCTCTTCAGTAAAATGCTGAGGACCACATGCCCCCTTTCTCCTGATGCTGCTGGCACTGGTAGAGTACAGATGACGTCTGCCCTATGGTAACTTTGTCAGTGCTTCCAAACTGCAGGAACAGCCTCAGTGTTATGTGCTTGACTTTTAGTCACTGCACTCAGTACATTGCAGAGCATGTGCTGAGGTCAAATTGAAGCATTGATGGTGTCAGGGTCTGAGCTGTTCTCAGGATTCAGTTTCCACCACTTATGGTTCGTGTATGTGCAAGAAATAATTCCAGCACCATTACCAGGCAGTTTTTGATACAGCAGTGCCACCAGTCTCTCTGCAGCAGACCTACTGGGAGAATAGTAGTGGAGAGGAAAAGAATGTAAAGGAATATGAAGCCATTTCTCTGGCTCAGTTTCAGTCAGGGCAGTACCACTTCCAGTCTTTCCAGACTTCAGCTTTGTTGCTGAGAGGACTGGGCTGCATCTGCTGGGTAGCTGGTCACGGCTGGTGACAACGGGTACTTTCTTAAGAAGCTGTGAAAGCTCCCACGGACCTGCCAAGTCAGCACTCCAGCTTTCCCATGCCAGGCAGGAACATGTGGATGCTGTCACCTGAAAGTCATCACTCAGCAGCTATTTTAGTATTAATAGACTGGTTATTTGGGCCACTGAGATAAATGTGTATTTCCAACCTTTTACTGTCTTGGGAAGGCTGTTGGAGACTGATTCATGGAGCTTTCTCCCTTGCCCTTGGCCATGCAATGCAGCCCATCCCAGCCCATCCTCTCTGGCTCTTCTCAGAAAAGGCTACTCAGTTTATAAACAGACTTGTTCCTATGTCCAGTTCATCACCTTGGTAGATTTTTCAGCTTTCATCATGTTCAACACTACAGGAACTTGCAATCTTGATCTGTCCAATGAAAAATACTGGTTTTGTTCCAGAGTGACTGTAGTGAACCTCAAGGTAGCTAAAAAAGCTTGCAGGATTGCAGAAAAAAAAATTCTCTTGATGGGTGAAAACTTTCACTGAACAATTGGATAGAAAGGAATGAACTCTTTAACTAAAGTCATAGCAGCTGCAGAAACACTGGTGCTTTGGGAACATCAAAGAGCAGGTGGTGAAGTTCTCTGACAAGGTGGAGATTGCTGAGCAGAGTCAGCCTCAGACCACAGCTGCACAGTGTGCATGGCATGCCATCTGCCAAGAAATGGAGAGGGTCTCCCAGAGGACTGACAAATGGGTCTTTTAGGGTCCTGACAACAGCCAAGGATACGTAAGGGGTTTGTTAAGTGTGTGCCAAGGAGACTCCATGGAGCCTTCTGGGCTGTAGACCTTTGATAGCCAGGCTAGAGAGTATGAGAAAGGTGGAAGTGAGCTTAGGGAAGGACTGGAGAAGGTTCCTTTTCACTGCAAGTATTGCAGAATACTTGCTCTGGAATGGCTGCTAAATAAGAGATGCCTTCTAATGGGGTTAATGGAGATAATTTTAAAATATTTACTGTGACATTATGTGAGGTGTGTATTTTATGTTTTGTGTAGCTTTTCATGCATTTTTAACAGAAAATATAAAAATTAAATTAATGAACTATTTCATACAATCATTTAAACGTATGATGTGTCTCCTCATGGAGTATACTATACTTTTTAGTCTTAATATAACATTTCCAGATGAATTTTAAAGCCAGAGGCAATGTTTTAAGTGGTATTGTTTCTTACTTAAAATACCAAATCTTAAAAATCCTTGAAGTCTTTTTCTGAATTTCTGAAGTTCTGAAGTCCTGAAGTTTTTCACTATGTCAAGCTTGTCTAGGGAAATTTTTAGGAGATACATTTCCATTGGGTAAAGCTATTTTTTTAACTAAAGTTCTAGCTCAGTGGAATCATGAATAGGAAGATGTTAGAAGCAACATTAAGGCCAAAGGAAAATTTAGACAACAGTGAAATAATTTGAAATTATAATTTCAAGCTCTTGTGCTTTAGAGTATTTTGTTAAAAACACATGTAGTTTTTTGCCTTAAAGCTTTCAACTCTATGATTTTTAAAAATGTAGGTCTAATTATCCTTTAGAAAGCTTGAGAGTTATAATAGTGGGACAGCAACCTGGCTGGAGCAAGAAAAGGGGCTTCAGAAATAATTTTTAATTCCCAATGGAAGAGCTGTGCCTGCAACAGTGAAGATAGAGCAGCACAAAGTTGTGGGTTTTTTTCCAGTCCTTCATCCCTCTTCTCTGTGCCTTGCTCTCTCCACTGTAATTTCAAGCTGCCATTCTTAGGAGCACGAGTACCCATAAAGATGATAAATTATTTTTTTATGTTGCTTCGTGTGTTTCTTGACACCACATCCCTCAGTGCACTGCTGCAGTGTCTTGCCGAGGGCTATGGGTTTGAATGGTGTGACAATATTCTGAGTCCCACAGGACACACTGGGTTCGGGCTCCCCACTGCCCTCCCTTTCTTTTTTGGGGTACATACAGAGTGGGGTGGCATGGCTGCTCTGTGCTGGAATGCTAACATCCCCATGGGGCACTTTGAGTTCAGTTTCTATTTTCTTTTATCCCTGTAGACATGAACAAAGTTCTCAACTTGAAAGGCTGACAATATCTCATATTTCTGACTTACTGATGTGATGCAACCTATTTATTTCCTAATGGCATTCAGCCAGCTTCTGTGCCCATAAAGACAAATTAAAATTGTATGGAAATGCTGTGCTTCGTACTTGAAAAGGCAACTGTGGAATATGCCATGTATGTGAAGGTGGAATGCTTTTAAAGACAATTAATAAAATGACATGAAAGCTGTGGTCTCCAAAAGAGGCAAAACTACGAGATAGATAGTAGCCAAGCTGTATCTGTCCTTCATCAAATTTAACATTCTTACCCCAACAGGTTTTCACGATAAGGTTTTGTAATGTGAATATGTGTGCAAAGGCTGAGTCACAGGGCTGAGTTCAAAGGGAAGGATTGCAAGGTGGGCTGGGAGCTGTGACAGTTTCTGGTGGAAGGCTGAGAGCATTCAAAAGCAGTCATGGAACCTGATCTGGGACAGAGTCACCCACTGAGGTCAATATTTTTGCCAGATGAGAGGAGGCATGAAACTCAGAAATGGCAGCTCCTCAGATGCAATGATACCTAGCATGCACTCAAAAATAAAGCTGAGGGAATGCCACTACAGACAGTACCTTTTTCTTTTTAAAATAAACACTGTGACTTTAATGAACAGAGTTCAGATGAGCAGTTCTCCTCTGCAAACTGCTAGTGCTGGTATCTACACAACTGGAGGCCCAAGCTTTGCAGAGGCTGGGTGTCCATGGCAGTGTCTGGTCTTCCCACTTGTCTTGTGTCTGCCTTGGCTTTTGCACTGCTTTAAGGTTTTACTTCTTCCTTTTTGTTTGTAGAGGTCCTGAACTGCCGCCAGTTCTGGAGGCTGAAGCTATGTCTGCCTCTCCTTACTGCTGTGGAACTAAATTCTGCTCGGTCTCTTGTAATAGGCATGGAATCGTAGAATCATACAATGGTTTGGGTTGAAAAAGATTTAACGACCATGAGGTTCCAAAAACACTGCCATAGGCATGGAACCTGCCAATAGACAAGGTTGCTTCATCCAGCCTGGCCTTGAACACTTCCAGGGATGGGGCATCCACCGCTGCTCTGGGCAACCTGTTCCAGTGACTCACATGTGAGGGTGGTGATACTGACATATGATCTAATAATTCCTTGTGATCCTGGAGCTTCCTGGAGAGGACATCTGAAACTTTTTTCTGCACCGGCACTGTAAACTGGATTTGTAGTCCAGTAGTGAGGGCTTTCAAAAATGTCCTTGTGATAACAGTATATCACGCGGAATCTCTGAACCTTCATTTCTTCTCCCTGGGCGGAGAGATCCTTACTCTGCAGAAGACATCAGTCACGCTGCCTGCGGTTTGCAGATGCTGAGTGCAGGAGCAGGTGACAATGTAGGGAGTGACAAAAGCTCTTTGCCAGCACTGAAACTGTGAGGAAGCCTTGGGATGGCACATTGGTACTGAAGCAGCAGGGTAGGTCAGCCAGGCAGGGGGTTTTCTCTTGTGTGTAAGACAGACAGAACACCATTATGCCAGTACAACCCATGTATAATGGAGAAATGAAATCCCACTATGCATAGGGTATTTTAGAAAACCACACTAGAAACGGTGCAAACTGACTTTCTGAGACAGGAAAACATTCTCCTAATCTCTGAATTTCATTGCTCATGCACATATCCCATTTCAGAACAAGAAATAATCTGGGCCTGATTTTTAATATGTAACAAAACCCCCCAATCAGTCACAGAGTATGCACACACACACGCACACACACACACGAAATGCAGCAAAAATTTATTTTCTGATGAGGAAATGCAAATTGCATAAACTTTCAAATGTAAAGTGAAAAATAAAGTATATGCTAAAATATTTAAAAAGGGACAAAAAACATCTACTGCATCATGGGAGGAAAACTCTACAGATTAATATTTTCCTCCTGTTCACTTCTCCTTCAGAGAAATCTGTTTAAATGTATGTGAAAATATTACGTCAGACACTCTAAGAAAACAAACAAAAAACTCCTTGTACATAAAATTTTCCCAAGAGAGAGAAATCAACTTATCTTCCAAGTAACACATGTGATTTCATGACACCTGTATGAATTAGAAGGGTTTATTAAGATATTATAGTTTGCAGTTATGAGAATAATGCTGGCTAATTGTGTTTTGAAGAGCTTTTAAAAACTTGGAAAGAGGAGGAAACCGCTTTAAGACTTCTTCTATTTGAAAACTAATTGATTTTATAAAATGCAATTTACATTAACTGCAACTGCATCTGTCATTGGCTTTTTTTTTTGTTTTAAGTATATATTAAATCTTTTCTCTTTCCTGCTGCAGCATGAAATGCCCACAAACACAGCCTGGGGAATTGACTGACTAATTACGTAGTGAAAACAGTAAAATGGAGCATGGAAAAAATATTATCAAATGAACAGGGTTAGCAGCTTCAAAGATGGGGCTATTTTTATTTAAGTTATATTACATTTGATTTTCTTTATGAACTGTGCAAAGTACAATATGTTCAGACAGAATGTCACTCTAAAGCATACAATAGTCTTTTAATAATTCAGTCTCTATCAGAAAAACTCAAGATCAAACTTGACCCTATTTCTCAGTTTAGAGATGTATTTCATAGACTGTCTACAGGCTTGTTAGCCAATCACCCCTCTTGGCTTTCTGAAAAGAGGGCACTATAGGAAAAGGATGGAAGAAGAATACATGACAGACAATGTTGGAAATATATTGTTTATTACACTTGAGACATACTTTTATTTTGCTTGACTTCCCAGTGAAATAAAGCTTAAGCAACTGTGTCTGTAACTCTGAAATCCATTAATAACTTCAGTTGCATCTAAATGGGAACAAGGGGTTCCTACTATTTTTATATCTATACAAAACTATGCAGTGGTGTAGAGGAAAAGGAACAAATTCCAACAAGGAAAGACATCAGTTTAGGATCAAGAACAGTGCCTTCTTTCCACTGTGCCAGTCACCTGACAACATGCTCGTACTGACCCGCCAGTTGATATGTGTGGATTGTGGTATAGGATGTGGTATGGGCTGCATTTCAGTCACTCAGGAAAAAAGAGACAGAGGGAGTGATGGGGTAGAACAGTTATGAGGGCACTGGAGGAAGATGTGTGAGGTCACGGAGCAGCACTCACCCATATTAGAGCTGCTGCTCCTAACACAATTTCCTTTTACTCCAAATTATGCTTTAAGGTGATGCTGTTTATATCTATCTCCAGTGATATTTCTTCCACTGCAAGCATATATGGTGAGAATCATTGCACTACCTGTGTACAGTTTAGTCTTCTAATTGAAATTATCTGGATTCCTTTATTTCAGTGAAGGTGGATAAGGACTGTCATTCCATGGGATCATTCATGATGTCTGTTTAGGGGTAAAATGAATTGTCTTGTGAAGAAATCATTCTCCTGAACTGTGATGTGGTCATCTAAATGACTGACTTAGACTTGACAGTTGACTTCAGGTAACAATGGTGATATCAAATATTCTAGCTACTGATGACCATCTTCTGTTCTCACTCAATAAGGCTGGAAACAGAAGGTCTCTACACTTACAAGAAGTTAACCAAAGGACCTTTACTTTCTGGAGACCTTCCTTGAAGAAGCAAAAAGCCTCTTAGGTGTCTAGTGAATAGCTACAAGAAACATAATGGTGACAGATCTTCACATTTGATTTCTATGCTGGTTATACTGCCAAAAATTTCAGTGTGGGAGAGTAGTTATATTAGGAGATTGGCTTGAAATCAAACAGCCAGTCTTGTAAATGGAAGGAGTATTCTCTCCACATATTTCCCTGTTTTCCATAGAGGGGATGAACAGTAAGATGATGAAGTTTGCTGTTAATAAAAAAGTGTCATCACAGTCTCAAGATACATCAAATGTGATGATGATTCAGAGAGTAACAAAGATAATAGCATGCAATGAAGTGCACGTATACTCTACTGATCAGTGAAATGACATAGAATTTAATGTCTGCATGTGTAAAAGAAATTATATTTGTTGAGCAAACCAAAAACAGGCCCTGTCCATACCTGAATCGGGCGAGTCCTAGAAGAAAGGCTTGGGAAAAGGTAACTGCAAAGGGAATATGACAGGTAGGAAGAGGGTTAATGAACAGAGGGTTAATTCACTCTTTTTCAAAGAAGAAGAAGAACTGTGATGTCTCTTGAGACAACTAAAGAAAACATTTTTTTTAGTGACCAGGTGAAATTATGCCATGTAACTCTTCCATGGGATCTGTGGAAGTCAAAACCACTCTCAGGTTACGCAATTGCTAAAAATAGAATGCACGATATAGTCCCTTAAACACTGACTGCTGCAAGCTGAGGGGCTATGTCCTCTCTGGGCTCTCTTGTGTGTAGCAGACTTTTCCTAGTTGGTCACTGCTGCTGCTGCCAGAGACAGGTCCCCAGCCTGGGTGACACTGTGGCTCACCTGCTGCAGCCGTTCCTGTGCCCCGTACATCAGTACAGCCAGAGCTATCCTACAGCAACGGCATCATCTGCCCAGAACGATTCCAAGCGACCCAACAGACACGTCATCGCTGTTCAACATTTATTATTGTAGTCTGTGTCAGGTTTTCCCATCTGAGTACCCAAGTTACTGAAGGTGAATGCAGCATCGCCCGAGGAAGCAAACAAACAAACATGAGCATCTGAAAAATCTGCAGGATAAATAGATTCAGGAACACTTCAGCTTTCACCTTCACAAGCCAAGAAACTGATTTTTATGGATAATAAACTTAGTAGCAGAGTTGGTGTTTATATGGGAATATATCCATGTAAATGTTAGAAGTGACAAATCTAGTTTGACTTTTACATTTTCAGCTATTTAATCAGTAGCTATTTTCCTCTTTTTTTTTTTTATTTTAACACTGAATTGTTAGATTCACTTCCCAGTGCAAAATGATAAGAGAAAGCCTTATGATCGATATGACATTTTCTTAACTGTGAGATTTTTCGGTTACACCTAGTGATCACATAATGTTCCTGTTATTAGACATCATATTGCTATTTTTGCATCTAAAAATGTCTAAGCGTGGTACAGTTTCTAATTTCTTTCCAAAGTTATATATTGTAATCAGAATAATGTGAAAGGGATGAAGGGATTGATTGAGTGCCTAAACAAGATTGGCTGTGTGCACCTTTGTGGCTGTATCAAAAAAGTACATAGTACCCCCAGTGAAAGATTAGATAAATGAAGAACATACTGATTTTAAGGGCTTTAGGGATGATAAAGTATTGAGGCAATCACAGACCTAAAGAAACCTAGATTACGTGTTGGAGATTCCCAACTGAGAGATGGGGTGAATGTTCCCTCTCTTGAGAATAGGAGTACATTGCAGAAGGTCACATTATTCCTTCCCTGACTGGATTTTCTTCAGGTACCAGCATGGTTCATGGGTCTCTAAACAGCCAGGACTGGTCTGATTCCTTTATTTTCACAAGTTCCTGATGTGCAGTAGGGTGCTTTTTGTAGGTATGTTAAATTTCAGGAAGAAAAATATAAATACAACTTGATACATGTCATATGTATTCACCATGACAAGAAGATGTGCATTTACAGAGTGGCTGTGAAAATGTGAGTTTGGTTCCAATAATTATACCTGCATCTATGAAGGAGAAGTTGTAATAATAGAGTAGAGCTTTCCATCCTGTTTTCAAAGAAAACAGGCAGCAGGTTGACATAAAGCTTGTAAATTCTTGGGAAATATTTTTTACATATATTGTCCAAGAAACAGTGACAGTGTACTGGTAAACATACTCCTGCTGTTTAATGTGAATTTCTGCCTGGGTTCACTACAGGTTTTAACAAATGACAGGAAAGAACTTGTTTTTCTTGATATTGCTGAAATATGCAAGCAGCTATTCTGAAGAGAGTATTATTTTACTCATCTGTACTAGGGAGGTTTAGAGTGGTTTCTGTATAATTTAGTTCTTAACAGCTCCATGAGTGGCAGTAGTGTGAAGCTGTAACAGCCTTTCAGCTCTGTTTTTTGCACTGCAGTGAGGCAGCTCTGCTTTTTTAAATGAAATTTTAAAACATATTTAGTGTTTTGGGACTACAAGCACATAATGCATCAGAAACTCTTTAGGCGTTCAAAAGTGAATGGTGCACATACAGATGCCTGCCTCAGCCTCAGCCTCAGCCTCCCTTCAGGAGAGCTGGTTCCTCATGGGTGTTCATGCAGTGTCTGCAAGGCTGAGGCTATACCCCAAGATCACACAGAATCACCAGGTTGGAAGAGACCTTCAAGATCACCGATTCCAACCCATGCCCTAACACCACCTCAACTAAACCACGGCACTGAGTGCTACGTGCAATCTTTTTTTAAACACATCCAGGGATGGTGACTCCACCACCTCCCCAGGCAGACGATTCCAGAACTTTATCACTCCTTCAGTAAAAAACTTTTTCCTAACATCCAATCTAAATTACCCTTGGCACAGCTTAAGTCTGTGTCCTCTTGTTCTGTCAGTTGTTGCCTGGAAAAAGAGACCAACCCCCACCTGGCTACAACCGCCTTTCACGCAGTTGTACAGAGTGATAAGGTCACTTACCTTTCCTTTTGCCATTAATATATTTGTAAAAACATTTTTTATTATCCTTCACAAAAGTTGCCAAATTAAGTTCTAGCTGAGCTTTGTCGTCTCTAATTTTTTTCCTACATGCCCTAACAATGCCCTTAGATATTTCCTGAGATAACTGACCCTTCTTCCAAAGATGATACATCCTCTTTTTATTCCTTAGTTCCCTCATAAGTTCCTTGCCCATCCAGGCTGGATATTTGCCTTGTCGACTCATCTTTCGGCACACAAGGGATAGTCTGCTCCTGTGCCCTCAAGATCTCTGTTTTGAAGCATGCCCATCCTTCCTGGGTTCCTTTGTTTTTAAGGGCTGCTTCCCAAGGAACACTCTGAATAAGTCTCCTGAATAGGCCAAAGTCTGCCCTCTGGAAGTCCAGTGTGAAAGATTTATTGATGCCCCTGCTTATTTCACTGAATATTGAAAACTCTGTAATTTCATGATCACTATGCCCCAGACAGCCTCCAACCACCACATCTCTCACCAGCCCATCTCTGTTTGCAGACAGCAGATGGGATCCCTTAGCAGAGGGCTGATGTAGGTATTGACAGATAAATATTTTCAAGGGATGCCTCAGCCTCACTGGATTCTGTTCCCAGCCTTTTACATTTTCTCTTAACAGCAAGACTGCATCATGGGGGTCTGTGTATTTTAACCAGATACTTTAAAATAGACTGCTGAAGCCATATTTCAATTTGGAATCTACATTGTGTTTCTGAGATCCTTGGGTGTTTTTGAAAATTCTCAGTGCCTAGTCTGTGATGAGCTGTAAGCTGACAAAAGTATCTCACAAAACTGTAATATCATTCTTTAATGTTACTCACAAACTTCAGTGCCTCTCTTCCTTGCACTTTAAGTTCCTGCCATTTTTATTTGATTTCTAATAAAAAAGCCCATTAGTAATAATGGTCCCTTGAAACACTCAGCTTCAGTTTCCCCCCAGCTACAGTCTGGCATTGTTAGGCATTTTGAGCGCTGCTGAGTAACAGGCAAAGTGCATTTCTCAGTGTTGAATGTCTCATCTGATAGCGCTCACAAGAGAGGGAATAGTGATGAGTGAAATTATTTTAATTCAATTACTCTTAAGGACAGAATCAATACAAATATACTTTTTGCTGAGACAACAAGGTAGAGAGAGTGACCTTCCCCCTCCCAAATCTTTCCTGCAATTTTGAGCCTTTTTAAAATCTGTTTGTGGGACTGAAAGAGTGAGATGTGTCGCTTTTGACTGGGAGCATTAAGCCACGAAAGTGACTTGAAAAACAAGGCATCTCTGCTTCTGCCAATGTAAAATAGAGATCTGGTTTGGCTGATTTTAAAGTTTGCAGCTTAGTCTATAGTAGCAAATACCTCTGGGGACTCGGAAATTTCAGAAATTTACTACAATCGAAAAAGAGAAAAAGGATTTTAAAAAACCCTAGGTAACTTTGCTTGCAGAAATCAGGGAGAAAACCTTAGCCCCAATAAAACCAGTGACTCCTATGGAGTCAGGCCTTCATCCTTCACATTCCTTGTGGGAAATGTGCCCATCTCTCCAGGGCTTTTCCCAGACACTTACCTTTGGGCATCTTGAACAGTCTGAGCCTGTGCTCTGGGCTGATTTCAGGCACATTCACTGTTCTCACAAGGGAACAGAAAACCCCATAAATACTCTGTTGAAAAAAACCATGTAATATTTTCATATATAAGCACAGAATGCTGTGTACATTCTTAAAGGGTTTTTTTTTACATTTTTATAAATGAAAGGGAAATGCTCTCAGACTCCCCTCTCAAAGGATGTAAATGTACATCTCTTCAGATCAACTGTCATGTCTCAGCTGTATATGCCATGTCATACTTCTGACAACAGTCATATCAACACAGCAAGATATTGGTGTGACACATGGTAGAGCAATGTGTCAACAGGGGCGTCTGAGCAAATGTCTGTGGAAATATTTCATACTTCATGGAGGTACAAAAAAGAGAAGGATGTACAATAAACTCAATTATGTCCAGATAGATTGTTGTTTAAATAATGGGCTTCATCTGGGTAGATGAATTCAGCTCAGGTGAGTATTTATGTCTGTGATGTAAGAAGCAAGTGGCTACATTAGGATACAAGCCCATCTGGATAGGGACTTGAGGAATGAGCCAGGCTAGGGTAATCAGTGTGCCACTCCTGGAGGCATTGACTCCTCCTCCCCCATCACTGACATTCAATTAAAGCCCTAATGGCAGGGCTGCAATTAGTGATGGGCTGGGGGAAGCCTGAGCCCTTGTGACTGATCTAATGTTGTCCATTTGAAAACCAACCACATAAACCCACAATATTTTTTACTTCTATAGATTAGCTCAAAATCTGAACTGTCATATCCTTTCTTATTTATTTATTCAAACATCATTGCTAACCATATATCTAATTTTGTTAGGGTTGATGTGGCTTGCAGGAGATGGAGTCTTTAGATAAATAAATCACATTAAATGGGTGGATGCTCATTCAGGTAGGCAGCGTCTGATGATAATCAGGCAAAGTCTGCAGCTCCTTGATTTTCCACCTTTTCATTCAAATTGTTGTGAGACTAATGATACTAATTTTATAATTGAAGTGAGTTTGCTCTAGCATCATTTGTATAAGTGGCTCGCCATCTATAGTGGTAATTAGTGTTTTCTTCTTTTTTGATTTGGTGTTTATTTTGGTCTTAAATCTATTTTCACATCATCACTGCACTACTCATATGTTTGAAGTAACTGCCTTTTTAGCTCCCTACTCAGATTGCTTCCCATGCATCGGTGTCAAACGTGCTTAAAGAGCAGTACATGCAGCATGACAGCAGATTACTGATTGTAGTGTCCTTTGTGAAAGCAGCAAATCCTTCTGACCCCACTGGCCTCCCTCTGCAACCCTGTGATTTAGTCTTTGACCTTTCTGTACTTCCCTTCCTCCCCTCAAAAAGCAAAACTGCCACCAAAACTGTTGATGGTGTATGATACAGTTCTTTAAACTCTGGATATCTCACAGGATTAGCTTGAAATTGCTTGGTATTTAAAATTATCCCTTATCTAACTTTATAAAATCAGCAGGGAGGTTTATAAACTGAATAATAGCAAAATGATTCCTATAGCATTACTGACCGCAGAACACCTACCTGAAACATTCTTCATGTGCTTGTCTATATTGAGGTGAAAAAAGTATTGATCCCTTTGAAAATTAAAGCTCATGCCCTGGTGATGGCAGGTCTGTCATCAATATTCTCTTTTTTAGGTGGGAAAAAATATGAAAGAAAATCCAATGCCAGTGGACGTAACTCTTGAGTCTAAGGGAGACGTGCATGTGTATAGTCAGTGAAGTATCAGGCTCAAGGAGTTTTAGTTCATACTTTGTCTGGTGGATACATTTGGAAATTGTTTTTGAAGGTTTACAGAGAATTGTAAGGACTGTTGTAAAGCTGCCTTCTTTGATAACTGCATTACTACAAAATAAAATGTGAGAATGATTTTCTCGGATTGCTCCTGATACATAGTGATAGCAGCATTACAGCTGCACATGTGACATTTTCCATGGAATGAAAAACTAATTACTGTTTCAATACCAATTTCTGATGAAATTTTAAGGGCTGAAGCCCAAAATTCCAGAGTTCTTTATCAAGGATCAAAAAAGGTTTTAGAAACTCATGAGAAATTTAAAAGGGGCTGCATGTTTCCAGACTGGCAGAACCAGAACCACAGAACTGAAGTGTTTAAAGACAATAATAGGAAAATACATATTGGCTTCCTGCTAATATCCATTCCAAACCAGTGAAGGATAAACTAGGTTGAATGATCTCATGCTGATGTGTCAGGTTATACGATGACATGAGACAAAATCTAATTCTGTGATGACATTGTAGCCTCCTGTCACAGCTGAAGATAACAATCATCTAATCTAAAAGTCTTTGATAGGTCTGGTCCTGAATGGAGAAAATTGCTTGAGACATTAAAATTGAACACACAAAGGGGCTGGCAGAACCATGAAGGGAGACCTCATGACATTTTACAAGCCGAAAGACTCTTCATTCTCCAAATGTATGCTCTGTTGGTGGGAATTTGAAGCAGTCCTCCTAAGGCAGATTCTTCATTTGAAGACACTATGGGTTTGAAATGTCATCTTTCTTGTGATTATCTGTCAAGGACATATAAGCTTAGAATAAAACACCATATCCACTGATCTGTATTCCCAGTGGATCTGATTTGTTTGTTGAAAAGGGTAAAAATTCCTCCAATACAGATATAAGAAAGGCTTTCCTTTATTGCCTCTGGGAGACAGACTGTAGTCTGCAGTCATATTTCTTCAAAAGAGGAGATATACATGTTTTTGACCTGAATAATTAGATGAATAAATTCTTGCAAACATAACTGTTATGCTATTCTCAAATTAATTCCTTAAAGTTATGCTGAGATTTTTTTTTAGTTCATAAATTGGTATGACAAGCTTTGAAACAAAACACAGGGAACTCACAGTCATATTGGTATGAATCTGGCTCTGCTCCTAAACTATTAAAATATGCCTGGATTTTGCCCTTTGGGTTTTGGAAACTTCTTTATTTATTTCTTTTTAAAGACAAAACCTGCACATGGTTTTGTTTTATCTCTGTCAGCCAACTTCAGGAGGTAAATATTCAGAATGGCATAGGTAGATTTAGATTATTGATTCTTTCTAGCTAAATTGTGAGGTTAAATTCCCTAGACAGTGAACTGCAAATATCCTCCTAGGATTTTTCCTTCTACTGCACCATTAGCATTTTTTAGAACTAGAAATTTTCTCTGAGCTGGAGATCTCACACAAGTAATAAATAGAACGATTTCCAGCTTTGATGTCCTTCTCTCTTCTTTCATTCCTAGTGACACCTGTCACAGAAGAAGAAAGATTACACCAGAGGTTTAATGAGAGTGAAACATCTAATGCTTATGATATCCTTCAAACAAATATCCACATGGCCAAATCTAGCTGCTAGGTACTGCCTGGTTTTCTATTTTTATTTTAGCAGTCCTCGATCAATAGCAGGACAGTCGCCAATCTATTATATTTAGTCAACTATTGTGGTTCAGACTGCAGTATTGTAAAACAATATTTGGAAGGACCCTATTTACTGTCTCTGACAGAGAAGCAAAAAAGCCCTCCTAGAGAGATAGGTGATACTTCAAGGTTTTTATCTGACATAGGGAAACTACCAAGGCTAATTTTTATGCTGAAATACGTAAGATAAAACTCATAGTAGATGGCAGTACAGCTTGCATATCCAGTATCTCCAACACCCCTCTATGACTATCCATCATTCTTTCCGATTAACAGACTAGACAGTTGACATCAGCTAATACTAGAAGCTCATTCATCTATTAATAAGTTTTCTTCAATTGTATTTCATTGCAGAACATATTACACCAAAAGAGAGTGTACAAACTCACAGGCTTATTTTAAAACAAACAACATTAAAATGCAGCAATTACTGTAGAAAGTTTTTTTCAACCACGTCTTTCTGAATTTCTTTAAAGGGTTTGAAAACATTACTGAGTTCAGTGTTACTAGCTATAAATAATCTATTTATACCACATTTAATGCTAAGCAAAAAATTCAGCTGAACTTCAGAAAGCATCCAGGAATCTTGTCAACTCCAGGGTAAGGCAGTCCCTCTGGCACAGGCTAGATCTGCACTTTTCAAGCTGCCTGTAACATATTTCCTCTCCCAAAGCATGTAGGCATCTGCACCTCTTCTGCATGCATTTGTCCTCCAGGGAAGGAAAATTTGGGGATGAATTGTGGACCAGGTGAAGGAGGCAGCAAGGGCAGAAGTGGTCTGATGGGACAGGGATGGGAGCAGCACATAGACTCAGCACAGAAGGGATCTGCTGGGTTCTGGGAACCTTTGAGAAATTATAGATGCACAGGAGCACAGAATGATTTAGGTTGGAAGGGACCTCTAAAGATAATCTACTCCATCCCCCCTGCTGTGGGCAGAGACAAAATTCACCTGATCAGGTTGCTCAAAACATCATGCAGCCTGACCTTGAACACTTCTGAGGATGGGGCATCCACGGCTTCTCTGTTCCAGTGTCTTTCTATCCTATAGTCCCTGGGGTCTGTGTGACCAGGGTGGTCACCTGTCCGGGGGGACCTGCTAGGACACAGCTGTAAATCCAGTGGAAGCTAAAACTATAAAGCAGTAAAGCCTTCTCATAGCTGTTCCTTCCTCCATCTTGCCCCTCTCTGAGATGTGTTGTCTTGGGAGTGCTTTTTCCCTCTCCATTTCAAGGTAAACTTGTCAGTGTGCTTCTCCTAGACCTGGTCATGAACAAGAAAGGCTGGGTAGAAAGTATGCAGTCCTTACAGAAGCACTGGGAAAAAGTAATATATTTGCTCATGGCAAATTTACACAGGAGTTGGCTTTCTACCAACCCTAGTGCAGGTTTGATCACCCCTCTGACAACAAAAATTGTAAATGTAAGAGGAATTTATATAGGCAGAATGTAATGACCTTAGATATGAGCAAAATCCTGGCCTCAAGGAAGACAGTGGAAGCTTTGCCTTTGATCTCAGTGGAGACAAGATTATACTTGCAGTTTTGTCAAGATTCTGTCATTAGCATTATTGTTTTTAAAGTGTCATTGGATATTTAATTGCATCAAGTGTGAGAGCTTTTATTGTATGATTAAAAAAGAAGGAAAAATATCATTAGGCTGAGAGTTCTGTCAAGGCTGAATAGTTATATTCAACATGTGCTTAAGAGGTAAATCCTCTGGGAGAGTGATATTTAATAATGTTTAGAAGGTATTATCTTTCAGAAAATCTAGCTGCTACAGAGTCCTCCAGAAAATCCTTGCAGCACTGTATCCAGAATATTGTTTTTACTGAGAATGAAAGTCTTAGATGCAGAGAGCCAAGTCAAAGAAGACTATCTCAAATTTATTGGCATAAGTTTGTATTTAAAGCCTGATCTGACAAACCACTTAACTTTATTTTTAACCTCAAGCATGCTAATTGTCTTTGCAACTTTATTCCTGGCTGAAAGGAATATTTAGGCAGTTTAAAACCCCTCCTGATTTCCAAGAATAGTGGTCTCTTAGCATGCCATGTTTCATTAGAATGAAAGATATAAAGAAATGGAATGGAAGTGGGAAAAGAAAACTGGAGGCCTTCAGCTCATAAAGTGAAAAAATCCAGAAGAATGCTGGATCTGTACTATTCAATGGATAAAACACAATTAAAAAATGACATTTAAACAGAGATGTACTTTTGTCCACTGTAAATATTTGTGCATGTTTGGTAACTAAAACCACAAGGGGGAATATAATTAGCGAGGACCATCTGGATAGCATGTCAGGAAGATCAAAGGATTCTTATTTTCTCTTTTTCCATCTCCTCACAGATTAAGTTCCTGTCACCTGCTTCTCACCACTTAACCCAACTCATTTCACTTCATCCTTCAAGGCTTTGGTCTCGTTCTCCTAGTAAAGAAACAGAAACGGTTTGCTTGGGAGCCTGACAATAGTATTCTTCACGTGGCCTTAACATTTGGTGTTCAATCATATACAAAATCCTGATGCAGCACTTGGAGGCTTTGCCAGCTTAGGAGAAAGCCACAAAGATTAGGCATCAAACCTGACATTCTGTCCTTTCTTCTTTTATAGGAAAATGTCCATTTTATACGAGTCATTGTCTGTCATAATTTAGGTAGATAGAGAAAGGAGTTGTCTACTGTGGAGGCACTCAGGAACAGCTCTTTTGAAATTCTGCACAAAGGTGTTGGTTTCTCTGCAGTTGGGGACAAGGACAATAAGGCACAATATAAATTTTTCTTATTAAAATCCTTAAATGTTATTATTAGCTGTCAAATTTTTGAACTCCTCTTATTCCTACACATCAAGGTGTTCTTTCGGACAGCATGTTTAACTCTAAGAAGCTGTGCATGCAATCTCTTTTTGTTGCTTTGAAAGTAATTACTGGGCATATAATGAATTCTCCTTTATGTCTCTAAGCAGATGGGTTCCTATTATCAGGTTTTCAGAACAAACTGATTGTTTGTAAAGGTGTTGTGTCACAACTAATTCCAGGAGTCAAGGAGGTAAATAACCTCATTTATTAATGATCAAGGAAAGTAAGAGAAATTCATTATCTCACACTTATATTCTGTACCTGATTTTTACCCTGCTAGAATGAAGGTGAGATTACATTGCTCTAAGAGCTGGTAGGGAAAGGACATGCAATTTAAAATTAGTTTATGCTTGGTTGTCAGTCTTCTTTGGAGCTCACAGAAGCAGCAGTTCAAGAACAGAAAAAAATTTCAAGTATTCAAAAGTCATCACTGACTTAGTTACCTAAGTTCTGACTACAAAACGTATGTTAACAATATTTATGTCTGCTATGGTCCAAAGTTATGCCTGGTACAATTTAACTAATCTCAGTAGAATTGTAGTAGTGATGTGTGTAACTCAGTGGCTTTTCTCCTGGGAATACTCCAGCAGTTTTATGAGGATTAGTTGGCATGTTGATTAGTGCTAGTTGATCAGTGGTTACACCGGTAACTTAGATATTTATTGACTGATTTGGGTAGTACTGTGCAGAGCTGACAGGTAGGAGAAAGGTAAGTGGCTTTGGTAGCCCTCTTTTCCAAACAAGAACCTTGGTTTCCCTAGAAATGACACAACTTTAGACAAGGCAATTTAAAGATCAGTCTAGTTGAACTGATGCAATCTCCTAATGCATGTACATTTAAATTAGCTAATGACACAGGCAACATTACAATCGATTTGAGTGTGTCTACATTAGGCACAGCCTTGGTTCAAGATAGATCTAAGTTAAAATAAGATCAATTGTATTTAAAATCCTGCAGCTTTCCAGTGTGGACAAAGTCTGCCCCCACCCTGAAGCTGGCAGCACTCTAAAAATCTCTAGGAAGACTCTTTTAGCTTATTTTAAACTTTTATCCTCACTAAGTTTGTTTGGTCTATTAAAGTACAATGTTGTGGTCAGTTGAGTGATCCAAGAGATCCTTTAAAAACAGAAGTCTAAAAGCAGGGTTCAAAAATCTTCATCCAGACTTGGTCTGACTTTCAAATATCCTTCTCTGCGTGACCTCAATAGGACTGAGGGTGCTCAGCACTTGTAAAAGACCCAAATAATTCTCAAAACAGACCATTTATTTAGGGGTTTAGCTTTGCATTTAAGAGGCTATTCTGTGTTCTGTTTTTGGAGGCAGAATTTATTCCATTTTCTGTTTTCTGCAATTCTATTCCTTTAAGGATGACCGCCCTTCCATTTTACAACAATAATTTAACAAGTCTTAAAAAAAGAGTTCTAAATATATTCTCCAAATTTTTTTTTTTTGACATTTGATACACATGGAAGCCAAACAATACACAGTTTAGCAAGCTGTATATTTTTGTACAGTCATTCTCAGCTGCAGTCATCACTTGGCTGACAACCATCTGTGTAAACCTGCTTTTTCCTTCCCATTTCGCTCATCTGAAATGAAAATAAATTGACAGAAACAACTTCTGCAGGGAAAGTGCAAAAAAGTTAATAGAGTGGTGGGCACCTCTCATCATTTCTAAGCACATCTTTTTCTATGTTAAGGTTTATTTGTATTCAAAATTAAAACGCTATTTATTTCAAATGGAAGAAGGAAAAACTTGAAAGAAGGAAACCACAGCTGGTTTGCCTACAAAGCAAAAAGCTATTGCCAGCCCAAGTGGTCCAGCAGAACACATCATCTTGACTGTTGAGCAGCACAAGGTGAGGGCTGTGGAGGTTGCCACAGATGATGTCCCAGGGCTGGCAATAGGAAAGGGCTTGGAGAACCAGACCAGCTTAAGAAATGCTTCACTTCCTTTCTGCATAGACCAAGCTCTTCTCTGTGTTCCACAGGCTTCTCTTTGCCTACTTTCATCTTCTACTTAAGGTTCCCTTATAAGGTTATTTATCAGTGAAGTCAGGGGTTGGAGAAAAGGGACACAAGAGAGGAGGTAAAAATGTTGCCCTGAGGCTTGAATTCAAGCCAGACTTGTTGGAATGTGGATTTGGTTTCAGAGGTGTTTTGTGAAGACAACTGAAAAACATTTTTTTTGGAGAGTCATATGATATCCAACAGTCCTTATAACTAGATTCTAAGCTGACTACCTGTTTCTACTACAAATATTTTTTAAAACTTGTAGTTATTACTATAATCTGTACCTGTAAATCTCTTCAGTTTGAACCAGATAGGGATACCATGGAAATAATATTGTGTAACAGTGTTAGCAGAGACTGTGTCAGAAGGTGTTTGCATAAAAAAACAGAACTAAGGTTGCACAGGATTCTGACTTTTGACTTGCCCAACTTCTGTAAGAATTGTAAAATTAGCATTTTACATTAGAATCAGAATTTGACATATTCCCATGCTTCTCTTCCTTTTCCATCCATACTGCGAGACTACACCCCTGCATCATCTATCTGAATTTTTCCAGTCTCTCAGAGCCATGTCAAATCCTTATCAAAACTCTCAGCATTGTTTAGTCACTGACTCATAGTTCACAGCAGTGATTTTTCTCTTTCTATCATAAAGAAAGATTGCCAATAAACTTTATCTTAGTCTAAATCAGACATGTTCAACGCCAATTCAGAAATATGTTTAGGCTCTATTATAGTCATATAACCAGAACTAAGATTAGAAATGTATATGTTACAAATCCACATGGTTATGGCAGATTTCTAAGATGAGCTAAAAATTGTTCTTTCAGCCTTAGAAAATTTCATCCTGTTGAAGATATGAAAAGTGTGGTCCGAGGATAGTCTACTACAGACTGACTTGTCCATCTCAGAGTCTTTTAACGAGTTCTGTTTAAAGTTTAGTCTTGGTGCTAAGAGCAATCCTGAGAAGTTTCAGCAGAGTTTCAGTCATGAACAGCAAAAGAAATCTGTACAGTAGAGTGCAGATTTCTCTAATGCAGCTACCATTAAGCTAATAAAACATGGCATGCCTAATCCAGCTATAATTCACGGAGGTCAAATGGCAGATGCGTGGGAGCTCACGGCCAACTCCAACATTTCATCAAAAGACAGAATAACCATCCAAGTCTGTGGCAGGTTTTATGGGGCAAGGCTCAGGTCCAGTATAAACATAATTAAAAAGTGAAAGGAGGAAAAAGTAGAATGAAGCCACTAGGCAGAAGCTCTCAATGTCTCTGCATAAATCTATAAAATAATGGTTTAATGTTATACCTTTAAGAGTTTAACGCATTGAGTCAAACTATGACTTTTGCTGGCAATCCCCTAGAGATTTTTACACCTTTTTGTCCTCTTTGTGTATTCACAGTATTCATGCCAATTCTAAAAAACCCCAAAGTCTGTGAGGCAATCATGATAACGACCTCTTTACAAATGATGAATGACTGAGGAGACCTACATGGAAGCACAGGTGCCACCAGCACTGCCTCACCTTATAATTCACCAGATCAAATCACAGGAGATACTCTATTTAATGTGACTTCAGTAGGAACTGTAGTCACTCTGCAGCTGTCATTGATATTCTTATTGTATTTTATGGCTGGATGTGGATTTAATACAGAAGAAGAAATGGGGCAGTTCACTTGCCATTAGTGTTATGGGCAAAAGACTTGGGTACATGGCGAAGGACTGTCTGCTGAGCCCTGCTTCACCCCATGAATTTCAGGATAGGTTAAGGGCCTCAGTTCCGGTCTGGCTCATCAGCACTGGTCAGTATATTAAGCAAATCAAACAATAAGGAAGATTGATAGAAACAAGCTTCTTTGCTGAAGAGTAATAGAATGGAGCCAGCACTATTCTCACTTTTGACTATGGAGTGGGATTGCGAAGAGATGATGCTGTTTAGGAAAGAGTCCAACACACATAAACAATTTGTCACAAGCAAGAGACACTTTGACTGAAAGACTTGGTTGTGCTTTCACCCAGGAGGTCTAAGCCAAAGGTCTTCAGCAATCAAATATAGAACTAGTGTTTAGTCTGTTAGCACAATTTCAAGAGTCAACTGACTAATGAATGTCAATATGCAATTACGTGGGATGCCAACAGTCTGCAGCTCAGCTTGTGCTATTCACCTTTATATATACTTATATGATAAATGAATGCAGAAAATCAACTACCTATGAATATTAAAGAAATCCATTATACCAGTGGCAAATTTAAGAATACCAAGGAAATTTTGTGTTGCATTTCATTTCATCATTAAAGCATTTTCTTGTAGACCAGTATTACTCAGCACAGTAAATATGTATATATATCTTTAACACACTTCAAACTCCATTACCTGTGTTATGTTCTTGCACTAAAAATAGCCCTATTACTTCATGGCGAGCCTCTAAGAACCTGCATATCATGATTGCTGTGAGGGAAATCCCTGCTGTGGTATTTTGTGTTCAGCACATCTGGTTCATGTTTTTCTGGCATTGTGAAAAGATAACATCGTAAGGGGGCTGAAAATGCACGTGGCGGTGAAAATGCATTAAGATGACATTTACGTAATTATTTCAAGAGTGTTCTCGGAAGCAAAACTGCAGGAAGGAATGCAGGTCAAATGTTTAAAATATTGGAAGGGTAAAAAGGTCAGAACAGTTCTGTGCAGGTGGACTGTAATCCAGCAAAACATTTTAAACACATGCTGGGGAGGAAGCCCCTTGCTGCTGAAAGCTTCAAAGAGCGGCTCCAAAGCACATCACTTCACCTCACTGCCATACAGCTTTTTGCCATAAAATAATTATGGAAATGTCTCAGGGGAAAAATCTTTCATATATTCTTTCTGCTTTTCCTTTCTCCTGGATTTTCTCATAAAACGATATTATGATGTACCAACATAAATGATTTAGGAGGAAGTGGGAGCTTTTTTCTGAAAATACATCTCTAAAAAAGCCAAGTTCATCCATCGAAACCTGCTTATTGTCTTAGTTAATATGGTTTCTTAAATGTTTGTTGCTCATTAATTCTTTAATTAAGTAGCTATGCTTTCTGCCTAAATTATTGGGAGAGCTGTGTAGGGAACCTTCTCAGTCATAAATATTAATTTTAAAATGCCTTTGAAAAAAACCCCTGTTAATGTTGTGTCTGAATCTTGTAGAATAAATATGATCCCTGGGCAGATGTAAATCCTTCAGTTATAACAAACAAAATAATGCAGTGGCCAGCATAAATGGCTCTCCATAAACAGCAGGGATAAACAGAACAATTTATAATGGCAATCAAATTAGCATTAACTAATTTGATATATTCTTGAGCATATGACTTGTTATGGTAACATCAGTGTAATATACTGACTTCCAAAAATCATTTGATATGACATCAAACACATTTAAATGAAGACATTAGGGTGGAACAGAATCATTAGTCACAGTAGCTACTTAAAAAATGCCCAGTTGTTCAGCCTTGAAGATTGGAGCAGAATGGACTCTTGACCTATGTCATGAATTCAAACAAAATCTTGGGTAAGAGATTTCTTTTCCTTTTCCATTGAGGGAAAATGAGCAGTTAAGCTGATCTGTGGTTGTATGGGGAGTGACATTTTGATAATAGTTCACCCAACAGTGTATAATAAAAAGATACAGATGCTGGAAATGGAAGGAGGACAAATTCAGAGTGAAAATAAGGCATACAAGACCCCCTTAGGCAGCTGAGTGTTGATCATGCAGTACTGCTGCAGATGTGGCCAGGAGTGGTCATGCTTTCCAAGGTGGAGTCTCATGCCAGCCCACACAAGCCAAGGTTTTTCCAAGTGTAACTAAACGTTCTCCCGGAGCAGTTCCAAAGGCTTCCTAGCAGCCAAATGATAAGGATGTGAAATGAATCTGCCTTTCATTTCAAGAGTATCATTGGAGACAGTCCTACAAAGAAGGAGCTGCTGGTTGCTGCGTTATAAGTGATATATCCATATTGCAAATGTGCTTTTGTGAAGATGAAAGCTGTGTGTACAAATAATCTAAATTTGGAACATTACAAGCACCCAATAAGGAAAATGGGGTTTGTTTGTTTGTTTCATGTCGACAGTGGGATCTAAATCTCTAAATCTAATCTAAGTCTCTAACTTCAGCTTCTAAGCTTCAGTTTAGATCCGTTAGGTTCATCAAGGTTGATGTTTAAAAATGCACTAAGTCAGTAAGTTGGAAGAATTTTTACATTTCTGTGTATTTTGTAATCAGGGAAAATAGCAAGAGCCAGTATTAATACAAACATTTTTTTTTTCCTCTGCATAATGGTTGCTGCAGTTGTTACCTGACTGTTCAAATAATTTCAGGGACATCTGTCAGATACTCTTTCACTAATACATTGAGCCTCCTCCTTTTTTTTTTTTTTCTTGTTATGGAAATGAAACTATGTGATCCTGCAATAGTTATATAACAAGATTAGTTTTTATTTGATTATTTAGTGCTCTCTAGTAACAGTCATTTTTTTCAGTGTGCTGGATTGTGCACTCTGATTTCTCTGCATTTCCACTTAGAGGCTGTTACTGCTTGCAGTGATGACTCACCAAATGCACACAGTGGTGGTATTTACTGAAACAAGAATCCAGGGCATTTCTCTAGCTTTTACAGAATTATTCTTTAGTTAAACCTTGTTAATGGCTTTTAAATTACAGTATAGGTACCACATTATTTCAAACACGTCATGCACACTGTCCCTTATGAACCTTACGTAATAATAATAGTTTAGCTTTGGACTACTTAGTTTGCTACTGGTTTAGTGGGGTTTTTGTGCTTCTTTTTTTAAGGTTACATAGATTAAAATTTCCATCATAATTAATCTAGGAATATAATTAGGGGCATTGCCTGACATTCTTATTGCACTTTCTTCTGCACCAAAATTTGCTTGCAAAATTTTTATGCCACTGGTGTATATTTTGCACCTGATTCAGCTCTCCCTTTTCAACCATCGCTTCTCTAGCAACGTGCAGAACTGTGGCAGCAAACACTGCATGGGTCATTTGGAGTTTGTTATCTGCTGCTGCTTGACTGAGAGATTTTTCAGGTAATTTAACTGAATGATAAAAAGGGGATAGTGAGGGAGCTCTGGGAAGAAACCTCCTGTCAGTGTCTGACAAACATGCAGGGGACACTCTGCAAGGCAACTATGTAGGTGTGAGTATGAGGTAATGCCTAAAAGGCAGAATAAAGGGCTAAGAAGAGCTAATGCACATGCACCTAACGAGAAGAGATCGCTTAAACAACATGCAGGCAGCCCGAGGGTGGAAAGGACAGGGCTGGCTGCAGGGAGCTTCGGGCAGGCTTTGGGCTGCTATACTGACCCCTTGCACCTTGCAGCCAGCTCTCCAGCCAGCTCCTCCTGACAACAGAGACAACAAAGTCTGAGTGCTTCACAGGACAATGTTATAAGGCCTTAAATAATAAGAAGAGTTCTGAACTGTTTTAAAGTATAATTCTAAATTTGTGGTAATGAGACTGGTCCCTTGTCTCCCAGCCCCAGGAACTTCCACACAGTTACTTTTGCTGGATGCACTTCTGCAGTGTTCATGATACATCGCCCTACTTAGAGGTTCCTCAAAAGCAAAGAACCTGATTCAACAGAAATGCTTAATATTGAACGACTTCCAGCATACCCCAAAGATCTAGACTGAACATCAAGTCAATACCTTTAGTTTAATGTACCATGCAAATCCATCACTTCATCTCTTTTGCTCCTTGAGAAAAAAATGTATTCTTTGAGGTACCTTTATTCTATAAAGAATTTCTGAATCTTGGATTTTTCCAAACAAGAAAATCATCACAGAAGTGTTAAGAGAGTTCACAGATTTGTCTGTGTCCCTTTTCATGCAATTGAAGCACAAGAATATAGCAGCAGTAATTATGACCTGTCAGATATACAAGTGATTGAAAATCATAATAAGAAGTCTTTTACAAAAATAAATATAGGAGTTATTACCAATCAAAATCATCAACTTCCAGTATAGGATCTGAGTTGTTTCTAAGTGTGTTTGGTGTGTATTTCATTGTGCAAATGCAGCTTGAAGTCACGGGCCCTTTGCATCCTTGAGTGACCCTGGCAGAGTGGGAGTATTCAGTGAGTTGATGGTGGAGCACGGCTCCAGTCACATCCATGGCCATGACTTCTTGAGGAAGCAACTCTTGAGGAGTTGCTCTGAAGTAAACATCAGCTGAGGAGGGAACCACATGGCAGGTAAAATGTTCTGCTTAGGATAAAAAGGGATGAGATACTGACAATACCAATAACATGATATGAAAAAATTACTTACAGTACTTTCTGTTTTCTGATCCTTTGTTTATTTTCTATATACCCTCCCAAAATCATACATCTTTGGAAATATTAAAAAATCCAGGCTTCTGATGGAAGGTTCTAGGGTAACCATTTGATACTTCATTGAAAAGCTGTCTCCCCAGTCCTATCTCAGGATTCTTACTGTATCTGTATTTATATTATGAAAGCTTTCTGTGTATTTGCTCTGGAAAAGGGTATGAATTTGAAAAGACATATAGAAAAGGAGAATTATTTTTCTAGACACATTAAAAAAAGTATGAACATTTGCCAGTCAAAGAAATTTTGGGGAAAAGAAAATAGGACCATTAAAAATAATAATGTCTCTATACTTCTTTAGCCTGCTAGGATGATATACTATGTAAAATTGGACTGGGAAAGGTATGAAAGCTTCCTCCTTCCATAAAAAAAGGAAAACAAGATTTGTAGTAATTTATCTGTAGTCAGATATTGCTGCTATTTTGACATGAATGGAAACAAATTGTCCTGGATCCTTTATGCTTTTTGTTTAGTTTTGTTTTTTTTTTGTTTACTGCTATTTATTTCAGATCTCAGCAAAACAGAAAAATAGTTCCTTCCTTCAAACTCTAATCAGCTTTCAGAATAATTCACACTAGCAAATTCTGATGGTGAATCTACTTGTTTATTTCAAGGACCTGAAATATATACTGAAAAGAAAAGTAATCACACAATTAAATAATTGTTCTTCAATGTCTTCAACATAAACCTTGCCCCACACTGTAAGCATCTTCATATTTCCAGCACTGAGCTGTTTTAAGGATCTGCAGGAAATGTGAAGTGGAGGTTCAGAAGTCAAATGGATTTGATTACAGTCAGTCCCAAGAAAGATGACTTGAGAGAAAGTCTATGTTTTTCTTAAAAGCATCAGAATTGTAATTGCTCTCATTTCCCTGGCTCAGCAGGTAGCATTTGATCTCTGATAAACCTCTAGTTATTATTTACCATGCTGGTAAATCCAAATTGCTTGGATTTAATTCTATATATATTTAGTATCTTTACTTACTTGAGTTGAAAGTTTATAAGGGGATATTTATAATCTGTAAACAGCACCTAATTATCAACTAAAGTTCTTACCTAGATAATCACCAGGAGGTTATCAAACTGTTATGATAGTCTTTAGGAATATAAATAAATCAGAGAAGATGGCAACAAACAAAAGCAACTACGTTGTGCTTTGTCAATATTATTTGGGCACCAAACATAATCATGTTTATTTTCAAGATGAAAACTGGTGAGAAAACCAAAACCAAACAGAAGCAGTATAAAAGGCACACTGAGACACCAAGTCAGTGCTCTGTTTAGTCTGACATCTTGACCCAAACAGGAAAAGAGCTGCTGGAAAAGCCTATATGAATAATTTAAAGGGATCTATTATTCATGAGAAAGATTTTATGGAAGTATTTCTGTATGAAACATTGCCCAGCAGAAGGTAGGATTTAGAGGTATGGCTAGGGAAGTTCAGATGAAAAGGTAAAGACACAGTGGGAGAAAGGGAGCTACACACAGGAATCTTGAGTTTTTCTGTCCCCCTTTCCTAACACAGGACTCCCCCCTGAGGGACACGATAAGGGATACCTCAGTGAGTGTCACTGGATGAAATGGAAAGAGAGGTTGACTGCAGGAGGAAAAATGAAGCTGAGCAGCTCTGTGCTCCACAAGGAAGCAAGGAGGGAGAGAGTGACAAGGGAGAAGCAAAGGAAAGATATTCCCATCCATTGGAAGAGCTGGTGGAAGGAGTCAGGAGGGAAACTCCCAAGGGGTGACGAGGCAGAAGAGGAGACATGTCTGTAAGCAGCTCTGCAGGTGGCTGTGGCTGAGATGGGAGATTTGTATAATTTCTGGTTATTTGACTAGGTACATCTTAAAAATGATGTCTGGCAGTCTAGAGTTATGAAGCAGAAAGGTGAGTCATTTCCTGGCCACAAGGAAACAAGCAATGAATACACCACTTTTCACTATTACAACTGATGGCAGTCGCAGCATCCACTGATAAAAGTGCCTCATTTTCCCAGCCCAGACACCGCTCGGTTGGAAACACACACATGTGGTGCTGAGGGAGTTGGCAGCTCTGCTCCCCTCTCAGATGAAAGGTGGTTTTTGTGATGGTGAAAGGAAGAGTCATCTTTCTGGTACAGAAGAATATTCCTCAGTATCAGGACCCCCAGGGAAAAGGGTCCTTCCTTCCCCTTGAGGACATTTCCTGTCCTCCCTTCTCCAGCTTTGTAAGAGAATTGCCTCACCACCTTGGGAGCTGGGGAAGCTTGTGCACTTTGGAAAGAGCTGATGCTAGAGAGTCGTGCTGACCTAGACCTCAAAGGAAATGGTACAATTTTGGAAAAAGCTGAGGGTGGAAAAAAAGCAGTTCAGTTTGACTTTGAAGGTTGATATAATTAACGACATTATTATGGCTGGCTGTGTGTCAGGATGTTTCCTTCTCCTTATCCTTGCTGCATGAAGAGCAAAAAGCAGAAGAGGGATAGAAAAGTTGGGAAAGGGGTATTTTGCAAATTGAAAACAATTTCCCAAGGTGATTCAAGCCTCTAATTATCAGAAACAACCAGAAATCCTCCCCTACTGGCTCTTCCCTTCAGCCTTAGTAACACAGAAAAAAACCCCAACAAATGCTCTGGACATAATAGTAGCTGGGCTGCAAAACATCACTACAATATTTTGTATGCTGAAGGTACTGGGAAGTCCACACACCATTGTTTTTAACCAGGAAAACAGCAAGGAGGATATATAAAGGCAGCATTGCAGTTAATGCAGTCCTTGTGTTTGTTGCAATGCATTCTGCTTCAGGGCTTGGACAGTGCAGGTGCATTTTAACCCCAGCATTTCCGAGGTATCGTCCTATGAAGTCTTAATTGTCCGCATAAGTTGAAAGGGGTTTTTGAGGCTGCATTAAACTGCCTCTCTCCTGTTCTCTTGTGTGCTCTGAGCAGTGGGAGATATTTTCCTATCAGTATTGGTTTCATCAAAACTGAGCTGCTAAGTCTTGCTTTTGTGCAGATGAGAGTACACCGCTGGCATCTGTAAACACTCTTCTGACATCCTTAATATCTCTCTTTGTACTTTATTGCCTTTTCAGCCTGACAGGTGGCATCTCTACCAATATGACTGGCAGTGTGAGTGCAGGATTTGTGTGAGCTAATCATAAAGGGTTTTTTCCTTCACTTATAGTGTTAAGTGTTCTGTGCTTTCTGCAAACAAATTTGTAGCTGTTTTTTTTTCCCTTTTCTTACTCTTACCTTTTAGGAGAAAGTGACGTCCATTAGATTCATGCTTCCTCTTCAATTATATATTTGAGAAACAGAAAAAAGTTATGGTGGCTGATCTATGTGGACACAAAACATCATGAAGGTCACTGCACTGAAGGGCTTGTAATCTAAATCTAAGCTGCCAGAGAGTGACAACAGCAGTCTTTTTATCTGTAGGAATCAGCTTGCCATCCAGTCCCAAGTGCCTTATGTCACTGTAAAAATGCTAAGGGACATTTTAGAACCATTTTAGGGATACCTAAAAGATAATTCTGTTTCAGAAGAAGTTCATATATAACAGCATTCTATTTATGGTTTTCCTTCTTTGTTTATTGATATAAAGTAAAAAGAAATGACCTCATTAGAGGCATAGTTATTGTTCCACATTATGTCATTTTTTTTTTCTCCCTATATTCTCTAGCTAGCTGGGTGTACTGTAGCATTGGGAAATGCTTTACAAGTATCCAGAGTGGTTGTTTGCATCAGCTCATGTCTCTTTCAATGAGACTTTCATGCTCTAATGAGGCAAGAAGTGTCTTTTGCTGTGATTAGGTCTCTCCCTCTGGTGTAATAGGATGAGATGTGGTGTACCTCTGGTACAGTACTTGGCATTTTCTAGAGGACTACTGAGATTACTAAACTGATCAAGAAACCTCAGTAATAGTGGGATTAAGAAAGGATTAACCTTGCCCAGGGAAAAGAATTGATCACACTACCTGGTTGGTGGTTTTTTTTGTTTGCTTGTGGTTTTTTGGTTGGGTTGGGGTTTTTTTATGGTTTCTGTTTTGTTTTGTTTTGCTTTGTTTTTGTTTTTTTTATCCTTCACATCTTGGCATTATAGCTTACATCATGGAATTAAACTGCGCTGCCATCTCTCACCTTTTCTTTGCTTTATACTCCAATTTTTTAGGTATAAAAGCATGAAGAAATTATTTTTGCTGTTTTAAGGTAGCAGTAATGAAGTGGTAACATAGAAGATGCTCATTAGCATATACACTGTCTCTGAAAATTCCTAATTGCACTGGGACATCCTGGGTTAGATTATCTCCCCCTGGCTTCCCTTGGGTCCTTTCTGTGCCTAATTATTTCTCATAAAGGATCTGTATTGTAACAGACAGCTCTCTGCCTATACACCCACAGGAAAAACAAAACGAAGCAAAACACTTTGTAGCTTGCTGGCAATATGACTGTGTGCAGTGCAGCACATACATCGTTTGTAGTATTTCCCTTGGCAGTGTTTCCCTTGGTCATACTGCCCTGCCTTGGGAGCCCACCTTGATGACTGCTAAGTCTCTGGCCCTGCTCACACAGCCAGGTAAGCCTCTGGGAAGAACAGAAAGTGGCTGCAATAAGCAGTGGTGTTTGGGTAGCTGGTTTGTCTCCCCCACAGAAATCTCTTTATGGAGATTAAAACAAAGCCTCTCTCTCAAAGAGGCCTTATGTTTTGAAGCAGTGTACAAGAAAGGATAACCATCTTCTTGTTTGATTTCAAAGCCCGACCACATTATGCATAAGACAGAGCAAGCAATTTTTGCTGTGTTCCTGGATGTGCTCTGGATACTCTTCAGTCTTGCAGAGGAATACATATAAATGGTCTCATCCGCCTCTTGAAAAGCCCCTGTTTTAATAACACAGCAAAGCTGCCTCTTTTACAGGCAGTTGGGTTCATGCAATCCCTCCCAATTTGCATGACCTATAAAACAATAAGAAACAAAAATTTTTAAAAAATCCTCACAAAATTAGGCAAACCCATAGAAAACCGTTTTTTCTAGGTCATAACATGTCCTGGAGTTATCTTCTCTCACCTAGACTTCTGAAAGGATATAACTCTTTCATCTGTAATGCTTTTTTTGACACAGTTTCCAGTTGTTAGACCTGTCCCATTGATGGCAATTCCTACTTCTCAGGGAGCACAGAAAAGTTAATCTCACACTCTCATTGCCAGTCTGGTTTCCCAGCTCAAATGCCCATTTACGTGAGGGCTAATACCTGGTGATGAACCGTGGCCACAAGAATTTCAAGTTGTGCCTTGGTGTACCAAATCTCTCAGGAGGTATGAATTTCTGGCATGAGGCTGGCTGATAGCTGGGAACAAGCTCCATGCTTTCCATGTTAGTCTTGCAGCTCAGATGAGCTGTGCTCTTTTGAAAGATTTACCAGGCTCTGGCTCAGATTTTACACTGGTTCAAGAGCGCATGAATTGGATGTCTTTCAGATGAAAGTGAGATGTAAGACGTCCTCCAGAAAATCACGTTCAGAAGATGGTCCAGCTGGTAACAGGCATCTTCATGGAGCTACTGAGGTGAGGCAAGAGCCACTCTGAAGTAACAATCCCCTGTCCCCATACTGAGTCTGACTTGGTTGGAGTTAACTTTCTTCATAGCAGACCCTATGGTGCTTTTTGGCTTTGTGCCTTAACCGCTGCTGATCACACATCAGTGTTTGGCTATTGCTGAATGCCTCCTGGACACCAGGTCAATGCTTACTATTTTCACTCTGTCCTTCCAGAAAGTCATCTGGAGGTGAGCAAGAGGGTGGGAGGGGTCACGGCCAGGACAGCTGACCTGAACTGGTCAAAAGGATAATCTGTACCATATAACTTCACACTCAGCAATAAAATCTGGGGTAGTGGAAGAAGAAAGGGAGTTTTCAGCTTCCAGGGTGGCCATTGCTTGGAGACTGGCAGGGCACTGTCTGTGAGAGGTGGTGAGTCATTGCTTTTGCATCACTTTTTTTCCCCCCTTCATCTGTTTCGCTTGTCCTGACCCATAGTTTAATTGCTTTTGCTTTTCCTGTTCTCTCCAATGTCCCCGGGGAGTGGGAATTGGACAAGCGGCTGTGTGGGTGCTTGGCTGCCGGCTGGGGTCAAGAGTGGGAGGGGATTCTCTCCACCAGTGGTTACTACTGATGTGCTCCTTTTGTGCAGGGCATCTTGCTGCTGTAGACGTAGACAAAATCTCATGTCACTGCCAGAATTTGGCTCTCTGAATCTGAAGATTAATCTCAGAATGACATGAATAAATTGAGAATTGGGATACCAAACACACCGCTTGTAGGGCACTCCAAGGTCTCTGTGCTACTTACGTTATTTACATCCTCAGTACTGTGATCTTTTCAAATTAATATGTTTGACAAGAAAAAAATCAGTATTTCAGTCACTTTTTCTTTTTTCTCCTAGTCTTCCACAGGAAGTATTTGATAAATATAAATGATCACCCAAAGTTTGAGGAAAAGGGTAATGACCAGTATTTTTTCCTGATGGAGCTTTCTTCAAGTGAGGCCAATCTCAAGAGACAGAGGACTGACTCCCACTGAAGTTCCAGAGGCTATGAAATGATTCCCATTGGATTGTTAGTACCTCCCCTATGTCAGGCACAAGTATGAATTCCCTGTGCTGATCTTAAAGCAGTGTGTATTTACTGGCAGAAACCATTTGTGTATAGCTATTGAAATATGAAGCCAAATAGTCGGGAAACATGTCTCAAAAATATATGGAAGGAGACAAAACACACAGCTCTCACTCAAGGTGCTTAATGCACTTTTTGAGGAGACTCGAGTTATAATGTGATGACCATGCTACAAGAAAATATATGTAAGATAAGGTATATAAACCATGAAAAATTATTGCATCTGATTTTCTTGTCTTCAAATGAAGGATAAATACAACTTGAATTAAAATAAAGAAAAAAGAAAGAAAGAAAAAGAAAGGCCCAAAGCATCTATATACCCTAAGAATACTGTAGAAAAATACCTGTTACATTCATGAAAGACCAGGACTGTGCTCAGACTCTCACGATAATTTCATGCAGGGAAGGCTTTTCTTGTCTGAAAGTAAAAGCCAGGATAAAACCACCCACCACTGTAAATTGCTCAGACAGATTCAGTTTTTAATTTCTGATCTGTCACGTTAGATACTGTTGTTTATGTTTCATCTGATACAGTCACCCTGGAGGCCCAGCTGATGCTCAGTAATGCAACATTCAGTTTGTAGCCTGGGGGTCGGCACAGATTTCACTTCTTTTCCAGCTCTCACCCTTCGTATCACAGTGACAGCTTTGACTGTGCACTAAGAGGGTAAATTTGTCCCTCTTCCACCTTATAGTAAATTAAGCAAGACTCAAATCCTAGGCGAGATCACACGGACCTGATGGTTGGGAGGGAAGTAACAAGAGGGAGATAAGGATAGAGGGTAGAAATTCAGTTCTACTTTTTGTCCTATTCATCATGGATGTGGAGCACAAATTATTCCTTTTGACTCTGCAGCAGCCTTTTATATTTTGTTGTGCCTTCTGTTGATTTTTGGGTTTTTTTAATGAGAAAAAAATATCCCCAGTTCTTTCTGCCTTTCCAGATGATTTTTAAATTCTGACTGCTCTTATGACTCTGCTATGCCAAAGGAGAGCAAAACTCCCAGTCATCCCACTGCCCCTCTTATGCACCAAGGAACAGCAATGGAGAGCTGCTTAACAGTACCTTGGTGCATGAAAATACTGCAGGAAGGCCATCCTGGGAATGTGGCTGCTGCTGCGGTAGGAATAGTCTTCTGAGCGATTCGACCATTTTGATAATAATAAATTTTTGATGCTGTTTTCAGCTGAAATATGTCAGGCAAAATAATCAGTGTATGGTATGACAATATGCCTTAATAAGTGCATTTCCCAGGTCTGCACTAAAACGTCAGAGGGAGAAGCCGAATCTCCATACTTTTTCCTTATTCTTTCAGGAGCAAAAAGAACTGCTAATACAGAGCTATTAACACTAATAATATATGAAGAGATTAAGAGAGTTGATGATGCATGCTGAAATAATGCAGTGAATTATTAGAATAATAGTGTAAATACGTGCCTTTGTGGTTAACTGTCCTCCTTTCCTCCCTTTGCCTGTTTATTCACGCTGTGTGTCATGAAGAGACCTCTCAGGGAAGGAGCTGCTTTTCTGCTGCTGTTTACAGAGCATCTAGTGCAATGAAACAGGTATTGATCCCTGGCATCAATACCCTAAGTATCACTGGAGATAAAGTAAAAAACAGCAGTATCTCTGTTGAATGGATTTCTGTTTCCTTCCTTATGACAAAAAGACATACTCTGTATGATATTGTTGAAAATTTCAGTGCTGAGAGATAATGAGTAGAATAGAGCTGGATGAAGACACAAAAAAGATGGTAAATGACAATTTTGAAAGTTTAGAACTAACTACTACTACTTACTAATGAAAGAACAGAAATTTCACCGTGAGATAGTCTTAATTTTTATTAATCTTTCAGTGCAGATTCTGAGTATTTCTGTCATAATAAGAATGTAGTATTTATTATGTAAATATTACCAAGTATTCTTAGAATATGATCCCATGTTCAGGTTTTGAAAAAATTTCATTGCATCAAAATCCTTAGAGAAAAAGACTTGCAATTAGTAGAGATTTCTTTTCTATATTTAAAAATATTAGGGTAGGAGCAGCTCCTATCCTAGTGAGCTGTTATTTATAGCTGACATTTATATATTTATATATATATAGACATCTCTCTCTATATATTACATTTATATATATATATATTATTTTACATATCTATATATACAATTGTTGCGGTTTGTGGGTTCCTGCGGTGGCACGGCAAGCCACAGCCTTCCCGGAGAGCTTTATGGGGCGTCTTAGGGAGAACAGCTGGGCCATTTCCCGTAGCCCTTCCTGGGCGGCCCGCTCGGTCCCGGCCAGACTGCAGGCACCACAACACGATGATGATAAAGGAGGCGAGAAGGGTCCCCGCATGAGGACTTCAGGTCTTTATTCCATGGTGACTCCCAGAAGCCTTGAGACAGCGCATGTGCTGGCTCCCAAAGGCAGAGAGCCAGCACTTGGCATGGTGCCCCAAGGCACAGAGAGTCAGCATGTGTTCTGGAGCCCCTTATCTGGGGAAGAGGGGGGCGGAGAGAGCACATGGACTAATGGTCTCAGAGCATAGGGGCGGTACAAGGGTGGAGTTGGGGTAACAGAACCAATGGGAGAAACCCGAGGGAGTGGTTAGGACAAGGGGCGGGGGAAGGGGGGAGCCATGTGGAGAGGGCAGGCAGTCTAATAAGGAAAGGAATGGGGAAATACAACACTACATACAATGTTTATCTAAATCTATCTATCTGTATTGATGTTTATATGCTTATAGCTGGTGATGGTGATGGGCTGATATTTTTGGGGAGGTTTCAGAGAAAATTTGCTGAGAATTTAAGTTTCCCATAAGTAAGAACTACTGTATTTTACTTTCCCTTTTTGCCATAATAAATGACTTTAACGAGGCAGCAGAAGACCATGTCAAATCCCAAGAGCTGGAACATGGCAGGTCTTCTGAAATGCTGTTCCTGTCCTCTGGTGTTGCAGAAAACAGTGTTCCAGAGTCCCACCATGAAACCAAGCTCATTACCTGGCCACTGTTTCTCTTGTTAGCTCTGCCTGTCGAACTCACTGTCAGTGTTCAGCCTAAATAAATGTATGGGCATATATTTGTTCTTGTGCTCACATTGTTCATGTTCCTCCCTATGTTTATTTCTGTCTTAATTAATCTTTCCTTGGCAATGGTAACCAGAACTTAGATTAAATCTCACTATGAACTCTATGGCACTATTCATCATTCCCTGTCTGCACTAGAAAGGTTTTCCCACCATACCCTGTGATTTAATTTATCCCATTCATTGCCACATCCCACTAGTGCTTGTACACATCTCTGATCAACAGATGCTCACAGTTTCTTTCCCCTCACCATTGCTCTTACTTGACAAGTTCTGTCTTAGTAACATTTAATCCCGAGGTTCAAATTCTATTTTTAAATTGCTATTTAATTATTGAGCCATTCTCACTCTGAGTATTCTAGTTCACTTCTTCTCAAATGATATCCCAATCATTCTCTGCTTTAACAACAAAACTCTTCCCAATTTTATGTTATTCATCCATTTCACCAGCATTTTCTGCTAATGTCATTAAGGAAGCAGCTGACTGTTCTGAGATGCATCTTGTTTATAAACTTTTCTCATGAACTGGCAGTCTGTATTCTAGAAATCATTTCACAATTCTGGAACGTGGCTTAGCTAAACTAAGTGAATGTACTTCAAGTACTAGTATCTATTTCCATTATTTATGCATTCTTCAATAATATGTACTTAGCTATTTTCTCATACATAAGGGGTGTCAGTGTGCTTTTGGCACTTTCTCTTTGATAAGGGAATATGTTTCCTTTTCTTTTGTTTGATTTTTTTTTTGTTTTGTTGTGTTTTTGTGGTTTTGGTTTGGTTTTGTTTTTGATGTTGGGTTTTTTTTATGTTTTAAATAAAGTTTTAAAATAATTTTTTTTTAATGTTTAAATATGTTTTTTTCACCACTCTACCAAAGCTGGTCTTATCCAATGAGGATGTGAAACATTGCTGTATTACAGAAATCTTCTCAATTCTGTGCTCATAACACTGAGTTTGTCAGTTGGATGCCGTGCATCTCTCCCCCCATGCCGTCATAGGCTTCAGCTCTCACCAAGGTGATGAATGAACCAAGGTGATGTTCCTCTACTTAAAATAACAAAGCTACTTTCCATTTGGGCATAATTCAGAATAGTAACTCATTTGCTTCTAAATTTCTATTTCTAACTGCTTGTCTAAAATTGTTTCCCTAATTTTCTTAGCAAAAACTAATTAAAATGGATTTTTGGACAATTATTCACTTTTTCCTTACACTTGCTGGCTTTTCAAATAGAGCTTTCATTGTTGACTAGTCATTTTAGAACCAGAACTCCCTCATTAAATACTACACAAGCTGAAAGGACCTTATAGTTCTCATGTAACAGCATGAAAACAGGGGGGAGAAGCCTCGTAATGAGAAATAGGGGTCTCCATGGAAATGAGGTCATGGAAATGGCATGAAAAATAATTCACTGGAGTCAGGAGGCTGCTAATACTCCTCAGATGTTTCTCATGACAAATGACAAGTGCTACAAGTGTTCTAAGAGCTGAGCTGCAATATTAGATCATCTGTGGGAATACCCTCTTTTCTCAAAACAAACAAAAAAAAAGTCAGCCTCTTGCCAAGACAGTCTAGAGTTAGATGAATCACCTCCACAGCTGACTTCACAGCATGAACCAGAAGACGACATAAACTGTTATGCACGGAATATGAATAAACTAAAAACTAGATAATGATTACCAGTTACACTTGACAACACTAGTAATATGAAGACAACTTTTTTTTTTCCCAAGAAAAGATACCATTAAAAAAACTTTATAGAAGTAAAAAAACCCCAAAAAACAAATACAAAAACCAAAACAAACAAAAAACCCCCCATATTTTTTATTAGTTTAAATGAACTATGCCATTATAAATATGTCAATTGCTTGTGAACCATAATCAGATTTAAGAACATTACTGTTGTCTAAATTCTGGTGTAGATGTGGTGTACCTAAGTATTAGTCTAAGACATTCAGCCTTTGTCTTATGAGTGTCTGGCATTACTGGAATCTTCTGACAACTAGGAAGGGTACTGGAGAGGGGCTGAATCTGCCAAAGCGTCATATATGTCTGTAGCATACTGCATTAGAGGTCTGCTTCTCAAGGGGTTCAAGATGCTGTGTGTTACAGGACACTGTATATGAATTAAGTCTTTTGGGACACTTCAGATTTTAGAAATTTGGTTCCTTATGCAATTTATCAACACAAACACACACACAAAAAGTAATAATGAGAAAGAAAACATATGGCATAATTGGAAAGTTAGAGCTATGTCCAAATTTGGGTATCCACTGAGAATTACGCATCACTATTTTGCATATTATCTTGATTTTGGGAAGAACTTCAATCTCTTGATGTGCAGCTGATTCAATTGCTTGATGGACATTTTTTCTGAACATTTTGTTCTGTGGGTATATGAATGAAACATATTTTAAGTAGTCATCAGAAAAATGCTCCTTATGACAGCACTGCAAATTGTTCTTCACCTATATGTCTGTAGTTAAATTATGGGAAAGGATATAGTGTGACAGCTCTGTGGGACTTGAAAATTTCTGTCTGAAACATATATTTGTAAAATTATCCTCAAATTAGTTTCTGCTTCTACTGAGAGTTCAGAGGCAAAGGTTTAACTCTCATTAGGTGGGGCATTTCCCCAGCTTCACAAGAAGGTGGTGAAAGCGCCCTTGTGGAATTCCTGTTTCTGGCTTGGACATCCTTGCTTACAGTTTGGCAACTAGCATTTAGTCCACAAATTTTCACTGTATTACTTGTTTCTACTATGTCCCCGCTGCTGATTACTGATCTTTTCTTCCTGCTTATCTCATGCCAGTGATATTCCCCAGGGAGTACCATACCCTGGATTTATATATCGCGCTCTTTGGCATTTGTGGTCTAACATTTGTTTGTGCCTTACTAAACAAACCCCCATAAACTGCTTGCCTGGACAGCTGGAGCTGTTACCAGAGCAATTGCTAGACCCACCAGTTTCAGTGAGTTTTGCCCTCTGTGAGAACTGGGAACAAAAATAAGCAAAAACCAGCCTATTTTGCATGGTAAGGCAAGGTGCCAGATCTAGGAGACTCCCTTTTCTCCTGGGCTACATTATGTCATTTTTACCAGCTTTGTAGAAGACAGCTGCTAGGGGGGAAGGATGAGACCAAATCAACCATGCATTTTTTTCTTAACTCTTCCATCTCTGGCTCTTCTTCTTCCCCCACCCTTGAGATGCAGAGAAGAGGCAGAGCTACAGCTGAAAGAACAGATCCCCCAGAGCCACACCTTGTGTTCTTCTGGAGTAGGAAATTTTTAAGGTCAGTGCAGAAAAACACGCAAAATGGCCAAGATCTATATCCTTGTAATGCTGACATGGGTATAGTTCTCATTTTGACGAGTTTATAAATTTAAATGTTTTCCATGAATTACGAAAAAAAATTTCTTTTTGCTCTACCTAAAGTAGCACCTTCACTTCTTCTGCAGATATAAAAGGAAAATGGCTCTCTGACACATCTTGCTTGAAGACCAGGCATGTATCCCTGGAGAACTGGGGAGCAGATGACACACACTAGCATCAGGCAGAATTTACTGGCAGCTGCTCCTGTGACAGTCATCTCCTTCAGGACTTGCAGTCCCTTCTAAAGCTGCTTTCTATTCTCTGCAAAGATTCCTGCTGCAGAAGTGTTGCCTACATTGCAAGAAATATTTGTAACATGTAAGGCAGATGGATGTACTGATTTCTACACCAGGAGATTAAAAGGGCTTAATTAAAAGGATTTTTTTTTTTTTAATCAGCTTATGTCCCAGATGAGACAAGTTCTAGCACTTGTTATCTCAAATCAGACTTTTTTAATAACCATTTGTTATTTATATAATATACATACTTCCTGTGGATATGCTATATAGTATTTTTAAAATAACCTTGCAAAAATACATAGCCAGCACTGAGATATTGATGAGTCATCGTTTTCAGAAGGTACCTGTTTTACAAGTGGGAACACATAGCAACTCTGACTGTGAGCATTTATTCTTTAAATCGTCGAAAGAGGCCCCCCTTCCATCTTAGACTGGATGAAAGCATGACATTTTATAGAAGAAAAAAATGAAGAAGTAATTTATCTGTGTTATTTGTGCAGTAGATGTTAATGACATTCTGGGTTTAAAAAGAGGAAACCAAGAAATCAATTAGTATATTTTTTAAAGGCTAAACCTTTATTTTTGTGATTCGGGGTTGTTAGTATATTTGATATGCGGCAACTGTTAGACTAAACCAACTTATCCTCATCAAGCTAATCTGGGATCAGCATAATTTTTCAGTAAAAACTTGATAGTCAGAAAGAAAGTTACTTTGCCACTGGTTTAAGATCAAGATACTTTGTTTTTTTGGGGCAAAACCAGACAAATAGGACTTGTAAGGAACTTCTTTGTCTGTAAAAGGCAAATGCTGCACCAACACTCCAGTCCCAAATTTCTTTGAAAATTACTTGTTTAGCCAAGAAAGAACTCCTGCCTGCCATACTTCCAGCTAAATAACAGTGCTTAGCTCAGATTTGATTTAATGAACAAAGTTGCATTAAATCACACTGTGACATACAGGAGATCAGATTAAAGTACCAGAATGGGTTTTTATGCCTTCAAACCTCTAAATTAAGTTCAAGAGTGGAGCCAGGATCAATAGCCCAAGACTGTTCTACTGCAAAGCACCTCTGTCCAGGTTGTCTCCCTGAATCTCCCCCTCTAATAACCACAGACGCTTCTTTTCCAGCCAAAATGCTGGGCACTGTGAGGCAAAATTACTGCAGCAGGAGAGAAATTCTAGCCAGTTTCTGTGTCACTTTGGCCAAAGGAAGCATGCTGGAGCCAGCTGTATTCTCAGGCAGAGGAAGACAACAGCTGGCCTGAGACAGAACTGCCTGACATGACAAAGGTGTGCAGGAGAGGTGGGAATCTCCCAGCCCCCATTGCTGCCAGGAGGGGGTTCTCCTGGAGATCCATATGACTAATCTCTGCAGGGCTTTTCCTGCAGTAGACCACTGTTTTCATCCTATCAGTATACCTGCAACAAATCTCTCTGATCAGCCTGCAGCAGAACTGCCTCTATATCCCCTGCAATAACTGCCCTGAAACATTTCTGCTGCCATGGAGCAGTAACGCTCCAGTGTGGCACAGGACCAGGGAATCAGTAATTCCTGTAATACTTTAATCTAACACCCACATTTTCAGAGCTGCCCAGGACTGTAACTGTGCAGATTCATGTCCCTGAACTCCTAGAGAAAGAGAGTGGCCAAATTGCTACATAATTCTGAGTACATCTGAGCTACATGGATCTCCAGGTTGTATTTTCTTGTGGATTTATTAAGAAGACTAAATACCTATGAGCAGGTTAACAATGAATAAATTTTATAACAACCATTATGGTCTCCTGGTATCCTAGCAATCTCCAATCAATATTTCCTTATGATCAATTGATAAACAGTATCACTCTTATAACATATAAAAGATAAATGTCATGATATAACCCTTTCCAGACAGGAAGTTTTCTTCAACTACAGGGCTAGATGACCCCCACATAGAGGCTTTCTCAGGTGACATTAAGTTATTGAGTACAGACAAAGGGAAAATCACTCTGCTAGAGCAGAGGTGTTCTCCTGGCACTGCTCATCTTGTGTTATTCCAAACAGAAGGATGTGTTCCATTCTTGATGCTGCTCCATCTGCATTGTGCAGGGACCATGGTGTTAGGCTTTGACCTTAGCAGGTCTCATCATGGAGAACAACCAGACAAGTCCCTCGCAAAATGCTTATCACTTTTCCACTCCCTTCTGCTTGTGTGTTAGGATGTCAGATGGGATGCCAGAGCCCCAGGGCAAGGCTTTAGCTGGGACACAGTAAACTCTGAATTCAGACATGAAGCCAAGCCTGGGTGACAGTGACAGACACACAGACATTACATCCCTTTTCATCTCAGGTCCATGCCCACCTCTTGGAAAAACACCAGTTGGGATGAATTTCTTAGATCACTATAGTGCATTCTTTTGATGGGGAGAGATTTGGCCTAGTAGCTGCTTCTGGCCGCTTCTACAAACCTTCCTCTCACAGTGATACTCTCTGGACTGCTACAGAAACTTCCAGAAGGCTAAATATATGCCATTTGATTCTGCACATCCAGTTTCTATCAAATAGTACATATTAATTTTTTAGCCTGACTGAATATTCTGATTTTAAAAATGAGGTTAGATATAAATTAGTATTCTGCACAATAAACTGTTTTAAAAGGCTTTAAATTATGAATATTTACAATGCTATTAATTTGTGGTGCTACTAGTATTTTTCTTTCATGGTTAATTATCACAACTAATGTGTTTGAATTATTCTAGGAATCTTTTCATTAGTTTTTCTGTAAATATTCATTCTTTCACTTACACCTTCTAATTTAATGCTCAGACTGAAGTGAAACATGATTAGAGTCTTTTAAAGGAAAAAAAATCCCTCAAAGTCAACATTCTCTCTCCCCAAGCACTAGCTTGTTGTTTTGGGTTGTTTTTTTTTTTTTTTTTTAATCAGCTTAACACTAACTGATACTCAGGTTTTTCACCCTGTAAGTAGATTTTGCTATGGGTCATGCATTCAGAGATCTGCTGGCAGATAACAAAAAGAGCCAGACTGTGTGCTAGAAAATTCCAGAAGGCACTAAAAAGAAGCAGTGCTTTCCACAAGCTGCTTCCTAGCGGCTCTTCCAGCTACAAGCACGTTACTGGACACCCACCAGTGCTGCCACTAGGGGTTTGCCCTTAGTTCATCCTGTTAAAGATGGGGCATAAGTTTAAATACAAGAATCCTAATCCTAAAACCAACCAACCAACCAACCAACCAACCAAACAAACAAACAAACAATACCGCTCCCATTGGAACAGTATTATTCCTAAATACAAGTATTTTCAAACTTCTCTTTCTGACCAGATTAAATCCCATTAAGACAGATGGTACAACCACCATTTTTAAAGTATGTGTAAGAAATTACTGTGTTATCTTTCCAGCAGTCAAATTGCCATCTTCCTTCCCTGGCCTTTCCACCTGTGTTTGAGATGTCAATGTTTTAGATAACCACTTTAGGTCAAATGAGAGCATAATTCTCAATAAATAATAGCATCACTGTACTCTAGTCGTATTTGAAATGGAAGAATGTCACATGAACCAGTTCGAAATAATGGTACAGGAAAATGAACAGAAATGAACATTTGAGTAAGATGGCAGGAAAAAACCCCTTCTGTCAAAACCAGAGTCCCTTGGGATGTTTCACATTCACAAAATGCAGACCATACTTTATATGTCAAGGATGCAAAAACTTATCTCATGGTAGAAGCATCCAAAACATCATTATATAGCGGTGTATAGTGCCAGCAGTTTATACATCAAAACACTTCAGGGAAAAAAGAAAAAGATTTTATCTATAGCCCTTGTAATTTGCTTGCTTGCCTTAGTCTGGACAATGTCTTACCTGTGTTTCTCAGTCTTCAGCACTGAGGACCGGTTCTGGGCTGGCATCCCAATGCAGGCTGTCACTTTCCTTGCTTGCTGGGGAAAGACCAGAAAGTTGCTTTGGGCCAGAAGCTCTAAGCAACCAAGGCTTGCCACAACTATTTTCCTTATTGGCACCTACCTTAGTCTGGAAAAAAACTAATCCTGTGAAGTCATATATGCTACTGTGGTATGTCTGGAAAAGAAAGAAGGGAATGTAAGAAGGGATTTGGGAAAGAGAGCCAGACTGCTGTTTATAAGAAGGAGTAAAGCATTTTGGAAAATAATATAAGAGGTTTAAGTTGTGGTAAGGGAGATTCTAATTAGACATTTAGGAAAGCATTCCATTTGCAAAAATAGAGACGAGCAGTAGATTGGGCTGCCTGAGGATGTCATTGGTATATAATTGATCTTACCTTAAAGCAGAAGTCTGAGTTAGCTCTCTCATGAGGTATGTTTACAATACAAGACCTGGGTATGCATCACCAGCTGTGCCTGAACCCTGGTGCTGTTGAAATGCCACGTTGCTGAGGGCAGGGAAGTGGGGGTCTCCATCAGTACCCCTGCTCAAGATGGGCAGGACATGGGCACTGTTGCACCCTGACTCTGAAAATACCAGTCATGATTCTTGTTTTTTACCATTGCTTTCTGTAAACTTCTAGCACTAAAAGGCAGAACCAAAATTAGTTTGCAAGACTTTGAAAATAGAATTGCCTAGAAGGGAAGGAATAAAAAATTCATTGTTCCAATCAACAATCATGTAGGGCAATTTCTAACAAACCTAATGATCCTTAGCTAAATATTCATCAAGATATTTAAGCTTAATTTCAAAGTGATCTGAAAAATATCTGAGTCTTGATCTCCAGTTCAGATTTCAGTGTGATAGTAATATCCTTTGGGGAAAATGAAATACTTGCACATAAAACTATGTGGAAAAGTTTTCCCCACACTGATAAAGTTGTCAAGATTTAAAAAAAAATGTTATTGCACACTGGGATGAACCTCTAAAACCTTTCCATAAGAAAAAAAATGAAAGAGAGGCTAATTCTTTTGTCATCTCAGAATCATCAGCTGAGACCAAAGCTCTCTGCAGGGTCTTGCACATCACAGAGAAGCGCACGGGCGCGAGGGTTTCACTGATTCAGCCTGCCCTTCCCAGGCTCTCCTTTGCACACAGCAAAAGTGTTTGAGTACAACCAGGTAACATGGGGAATCCAAGTATAAACTTATTTGAACCAGAAGACCAAAGACTTGAACCCTGTTCTACCAAGCCTCAGATGAGTGTTTCTTCCCTTAGGCTCTTGTGGATTCGGGGTTGAGTTTGATGTCCACCTCTGCACTCACCACTTTTCCTTTCCTCTCATCTTCCCCACGTGTACCTACCTTTTATCTACCCTGTCCTCCTGGAACTGGTGCCTAAAAGCTGTGGCAGGTTTTATTTCTAACAAGGTCCCTTTTCTTATTAAAAAAGAATTTTTTTTGCAAAATACAAGTTACCTGTATTTATGTCCTATCAATATAATAACTTTGGCTGTTCAGAAATATTTAAATAGATGGGCAGATAGCCCTGGAGTGCACCATACACACACTCACACTGCATGCCTTCTGCTGTTCCAGCACAGTGACCGCTGCTAGGTAGATCTCGTTCAAAGTCATCTCATCAATCACCTTAAAAGCCGTGAAAACTAATTTCTAAACTAAAGCATTTTCAATTCATCTTTCATGTGTCATCAAGATACTTTGAGTTGAAATTTCTTATTATCTGTCTCTTACCTCCCACCCCTGCAATCACAGTACTCATCACTCAGACAGAGAAAGCAGCAGAAGGCTACATTTTAATAAAACTATTTGGGATTTTTTTCCAAGATAGCTCTCATTAAGAAGTCGGTGGAAGAGACACAGCTGAAACCATAGTAAAACAATTTGAAAATTCAGTTCTCTGTGTAAATTTAACCATGTAAATGAAAAGACTGAGGAAATAAAGATTGGAAAACCAATAGGATGGAGAAAAAGTTTAAAAAAATTATGTTTTGTTATCTGTTGTGTATATGTTTTAATAAGCAGTGCATGTCTTATAATAAGCAGATTTTCTAACTGACCTATCTTTAGGGACTTCAGACCTATCAGCATTTTCACAGTATACTATGGAAGACATTGTGCTTTGTCTTTTGTATAACTGTAAAAAGTTTCAAAATATTTGGAAATGAATGTATTACAAAAGAAGGATAATCTTTTAATGCTGAAAGCACAGTTAGCTAAAACTCTTCATAGACTATGCATTCTGTGTATTTTTCTCAGCTAATGAAATGAAAGAGAAAGAAAAGTCTGGTTGTTGATAGTCCCAGTCTATAAAAGTGACACATTCCAGTTTTTAGCCTCTGGAAGATCAGGTCTGTGTCAAAACTTCACAAGATGTCCTTGCTTTTAGAGAGATTGCTCATGTTTTCACATTATCCCTGAGTTTTACATGGCACATAAAAATTGTAAAAGAGATTTTTTTGATTTGTCAGTATTATGAAGTATTTTTGGGGAAAGATTTTTCATACCTTACCATTTTGTTATCCTTCCTGCTTGGACTAAATTTTTGTTTTCAGTTCTCCCACACCGTGGTACATCAATGCACTCCAACATCTTGGCAATTCAGACCAAATAGTAACTATGTCGTATCTAAAGAGAATGGGATATGCTTGATAACATGAGGTTTGATAACCTCTCAGTAAGAAATAACACCCAAACCACTGTCACGATAATCCTGACTACAGAAAAGTCTAAACTACGGAATTTTAAAGCTGACTTAGTTTTGCAGGATGATGTTATTTTATAAAAAAAGTGTCCATAAGTAAAATAAATATGCCTAATAACTATTAACAGGAAAAATTATAAAGACATACTGGTTTCTCTTTGCATTTCATGTATCACCCTCTTGTGGGCTGAAAGTACCTATCCTCTGTTCTAAGGAATTTATGTTTAATTCAGAGATTATCGTGTTCTTCATAGATAAATGCAACCCCCTGCAGATGCAATTTTTTCAATGAATAGTTCAACTGAGCATCCTGTGCTGATTCCCAGCACTGACCTGTCTTTTGTCTGGTGGAAAATCTTGCTTCTTTCTTCACAGATGGAGCTACAGCAATTTTTCACATGGATCAATATTTAATTTTTGGTTTAAGGTTTATGTTGCCTTTTTTTTTTTTTAATTCCTCTCCATAAATTGAACTGAACAGCAAGAAGGAAGGAAAACCAGAAAGACATGTTCTATAAGATTTCAGCTCAACATTGGTGCCTTAGGGTTAGGCTGTTGGTGGGCTAAAACATTTCCTTTCCTTTTTTTTCTGGCAAATGTTTACTTTTGCAGTTGGAAAATATGTAGCTGAACATGACTCTAAAGAATTATTGGACAAAATGCATGTGGTATGAGTTTATGTTATTAGTGGCAAGGATACTGCTAAAATGTTAAATTTGTTAAGTTTCCTGGTAATGCTCTCTAAATTATATTGCCTATCAAAAAGGAGCAAGTTTTGAAAATAGCTTTCCAAGATTCCTTTAAATAAGGAAAACCTACTGCCCACCATAACATAGAAAATCCTTTATTTTGGAGACCAGGGAGAAATTTAACATAACATAACATAGCATAAATTTGGGACATTCATACTTAAAAGAAAAACAGGGCAAAAAGAAAACCCTAAAAAGGCAACAGAAACCATTTATTTTCTAAAGATATTTTTAGTCTTTTCTATATCAGCTTAACATTTATCTTCCCCTTTAACTTGATTTTAAAACTACATTCTGTGATTTAATTTTGGTTTAGCTTTTTAAGAAGGTCAGATTTTACAATTTTTTGTGTGCATTTGCTCTCTTCCACTATGAAGGGAGAGGGAAAAGAATTAAAAAAAGATATTCATAACCGCTTTGGATTTATTAAACAGTACAACTCATAGAGTGGATAGTACCCAGCACTGGAAAACCCCGCTGTGAGATTTCTGTTATACCCCAGTGTGATACAAGCACTTCAGTAAAGCTGAAAATTAGGATTATTACTCATCCATTAATGCGACTATATATTTTATTCTGAGTTAAATATCAATACATCTTGCTGCTTGAGAGATAGCCCAGCTCACAGGAGAAAAAGATACCTCTGCCTCCCTGCCAGCCCGTCCCGTAAGATCTATTGTGAATTACTAAGCTCCAAATGTTGCTGGCTGCCTGCGAGGGAGCTCCTGCTCTGTGGACACCTGCAGACTGTGCTGAAGTTCACCAACACTGTGGGAAATCACGGAACCACAGAACCATTTAGGTTGGAAAGGACCTCTGAGATCATTGAGTCCAACCTTTGACCCAGCACCACCTTTCAACCAGATCATGGCACTAGGTGCCACATCCAGCAATTTCTTGAACACTTCCAGGGATGGTGACTCCACCTCCTCCTTGGACAGCCCATTCCAGTGTTTAAATGCCCTGTGCACGGTGACAGCCAAATCTGTGGGAGGCTGGCAGCAAGGACACAGGACCCCTTGATGCACCCATGGCTGTGGTGCAAGAACACCGAGTGTTTGGCAACGTGGCAGGGAAGAAAGAGGGGAGGGATTCAGAAAGGCTTTCAGACAGCATCTCTTTGGATATCTGGGTGTTTGTTCTCTTTGGTCAGGGGATCTATGGCATAAGCCAAACTGGACCTGCATGATCTCAAGAATTTTTGTTGAATTAGATTGTGTAGGCAGTGAGTACAGGGACTGACTGACATCAGGCAGTGTGAGCCCAATCTTAGTAACTGCAAGAGCTTAATTCACTTTTTACTTTGGCTTGTTTTAGAAAACAAAGTTTGTAGCAGCTTTCAAACCAGCAGGATGTTCACAAACATAGTGAATTTCTTCAGGATATGTTCCTTTTCTCCCCAGCAGCACCTGAGGTGTCCTGGCCCTTCAGGAAGCTCAGTCAAGGCTTCCCAACCCAAAGGCAGCTCTTCCTTAGGTGACCACACTGAGCCTATTTCCAAACCCATTTCTTCTAGAGATGAGATGTTTTTAACACTCCCTAGCAGCAAAATTTACCTCCTCACTGCCTCTTTTTAGCCCAGGTTATTTTTATTCAGAGCAGTGTCACTGTGATGGACAAGCATAATGTTTCTGACAGGGCACACAGTGTCTAGCTACCAAACTCAAGCTATGTGCCTCTCCTTTATGGGAGTGCAATCAGTGCCATATACAGTGTATCATGCCTTCTCTATTGGCTATCATCTTTTATCATGCACATTTTAACTTGCTAATTACCCTATCCATATGTTACACATTCTCCTAAGCTTCAATTAGTAGCAGCACCTGTTCCATTCCCACTGCATATTTTTTAATATTATGTTTGGACATTATTGGTGGGGTAGAGTGGGGAATTATTTCCAAACTAAGACACATTTGGGATCTACTTGTGTTCAGGTTGGTCCTATATTAAGAAAAGTTCTGGGCAACGAAAATCAGCAGAGAAATTAAATTCATCATTCGTTCATCCAGAAAAAAATTCAGCTGCTTAAACAAAGGTGTCTAGTTTCATTTGAGCTGCCATCAGATGGAACCCTCCTCTGGGGAGCACTCCTACTGAGTTTTGACCATTAATGGATGAAGCCCTTATGTCCTCAGTAGAGCTCAGCAGAGTTGTACCCCCGATAGGTGCACAGTTTAAAGACTTGGGTTGTCAGAACCACTGATAGGTCTTGTACTGCATCACACTGCTTGCCTTGGCTGGCAACAGGGCTGGCAGGTGTGACAGCAGAGCTGAGGGTACTTCAGACCCTTCTGGTTGAGTGTGAGGTCAGGGAGAATTCCTCAGGGTGCAGATAGGAATGCTTGGCAGCTGTGTTGGGAGAGCTGAGTCCTGCTGTTGGTGGATATTGTCAGTGGGACTGTTTTCCAGCTCTGTTGCCTGACACCTACAGACTGTACTGTGAACTTAGATACCCACACATAAACTCTTTGAATTCAGAGTCTCAGTTGTGAACCAAATTCCTCCCTTTAGAGCTTTCATTTCACCTTTATGCAGCAGCACCTGAGTCTTATGTGGAAGTTTGCTTGACCTCTGACAGATCACAATGTGATGCTCCTTAGTGTATTTCTATTTTCTTTTCAGTCAAAACCTCACTTAGGTGCACTACTCCTGTGGTGGATTATGTGGTTTAGGCCTTCATAGCATTTCTTTAGATTGTGAGAGTAATACGTTTATCATTTTTTTCACTTAGTAGAAAATCCTCACCTCTCAGTGTTCTAAATAAGGATGAAAAGTCATAAGAAAGCCAAAAAATGTATTATTTTCAGCAGTTATTTTAGTAGCCCAGCCTGTGGGGTTTTTTGTGTTTGGTGTTTGTTTGTTTGTTTGTTTTACTATAGCTCCTGGTAAAATGCTTTATATCCAGTTTAGCAAAACTTCTCAGGTTTATCACATTCCTTAGAGATTGATGATATTTACTGGGCTGGCAGAGCAGAATGCCTAAATACCAGTTGAACCTCTGACAAGAATATTCCCAACTCTCTTCCTGACTGAAAAGCTAAAAATAGGGGGAAAAACTGTATTTCATTTGGTTTTCTTAGGCAGGTTTCGAATAGTATCCTGCATGTTGGAAAATCATATTCCTGTGCAGTTTAATTATGTGCTTTCAATTTATTTTCTCTGTCTCTCCAAAGGCAAGTGCATTTTTTGGTGTCGTTACATAATTCACAGCCATGTGGAAAAGCAGCAGACACACCATTGGCAAGTGTCTGCATAAGTCTCCAAGGTTTTCACCCATGTTTTCACAGATGTCCTCTTAGAACCTATCTAATCCCCCACATCAAGGTTTTATAGATTATTTGCACTCACTGGGACTGGTGTAGTGTAGAGCCAAGTATGCGAAGACTGCCAGCTGGCCAGAATATTTGATAAATGTGAGAACAAAAAAAATCCCACTCATAGCAGTGAAATGATCTATTCCTGGAACACCAGCTGGATTGCTGTAATAAGCTATTAAACCAGTGTAGTAAAATGAAACCCAGATTCACGATGAAGATTATAGAGTAGATCTATTTCCTTCTGCAGTGAGGTTTCATTTTTTTTTTAATTTTAGATTATTGGTCACTTGCAAGGATTACAAAAATATGCAATAGATTGACCTTTTCATTCACAAATTTTGAACTGGAATGACCCAAATTAAAGTTTTCCAGGATTATGCACCAGCACCCTTAAGTATCTGCTTCTGTGTCAAATGACTCTGGCAGACTAATAAACTTAAAAAGAAAATTTTAAAGAAATTTTATAAGAAACTGTATCTCAGACCTGGAACTGAGGTAATGATTACAAATACTATTTGAGAAAAAAATCTGAGAAAAATCTCAAATGCACACTACTTTATCATAGTATCTCTTTTGCAATAAAGAAGAATTTGGAAGTCTAAAAGGAGATGAGAATTGATCTTCATGGCGATATTTAATAGCACCATCTTGTGATCCCTGCCAAAAAAAATTAAAACGAAATCTTTTGACTGGAAGCTGTGCTCTCTTATAGCCTGGTCTTTCAATTTGTGATTCTAATTAGCTTGGGACTGAGATATGACAATAAACTAAACATCCATAGAGAGTTCAGTAGATGAAATTAATGAACTTAATAAGAACTGGCAAGGTTGAGATGCCCAGGCTTTGTTACTGTTCTCTTTCTTGATGGAATCAAAAGAAGAAAAGCACCAAAGAGATCCTAGACCTCTCATCATTCGAGAGGAATCAAGTGCTTCCTAGTTAAACATGCTATTGCTTATAAAATAATATTGCTGAGGATACTTCATGAATCACAATTCAACAGTATCACCAGCAGTAAAAGAATACTGGACTGTTTGGTCTTGCATGTAGCTTTACACAATAAGGACTTTGATATTTTGTTCCTCTGGTGACTGAGAAACTGTAGGAGTGACAAACTGAACACCCTCGGGTCTGTTGGTTATTATGGCTTCTAAACTCCAGATGACATAGGGGGAGAACAGACATCTGAAGGTAATAACAGAAAAAACCCCAAACCACACTGGGTTGACAAAGCACTACATTTTCAAACAGAAAAGGAATAACACAAGAAGGGTCAGTTGCAGATATATCTCTTTAAAGCTACTTAGGAATATGAACTCACATGTCTCGGGCGACACAACCTACAGCAAATTTAAGCTGTGGTTACAGGTAATTAGTGTCACCAATGGGAAAAGGAAGCAGGATACAGATGATTTCCTTACTACACCTGATTACCTTTCAGAGTATGGGGAATGGAAACAGGCCAGTGGCCAGGAGAATTTTACTTTGAGGCTGGATATAGCCAGGGGTTATCCATCTGGTGCCTTTGCTTTGTAATGCTGTCAGATTTTAATGCTGTCATAGGCAGTATTTCATATATGCCCTATCCTGGCAATCGAGAGAATTCTAGTTTAGTTCAATGGATTTAAGAATGCCTAGTATTTTCCAAAAAACAGCTGAAAAAAGCTGTAAGAACTGAAGAACATCTCTCCAGCTTTCATCTCCCCTCTGAGATTTTGGTGAGACTAATTAAAGATAAGAAAGGCTGAATTTTGAGTCAAATCTCTGTGCTTGACATTTCAAACATAACAGATATTTAAAATACTATCAGGGATTTATTTATTGTGTTCTCTGATTCCCTTAGTGAGTGGTATGTGGCACCTGTATTAACAGACACAGACACCAGCCACCATTTTTGGTGTGGCCAGCCACAGGTCCTCTGTGTCATGGATCTGCTACAGAGCTCACATAAGCCTCGCTAAGCCTTCTCAGTTGCAGTGGCAAGGAAAGAATTTTTTTTTTTAAATGCTGATTTTTCTGGCTTGGTAAATTAAAGCCATTCATCTGTTACAGCTGCCTATATCATAAATCAAAAGCACTACTTATATGTATTAACCTGGGGACCTTAGCTTCCAGGGGAGAGAGCTTTGTAGAGACGGCATTTGTGCCTTTAGAAGCCCTCCATCCCTCCCTCCCATTGAAACAGGCTATGTTTAGCACAGGTTAACAAGATTTCAGTTTTTCCTGATGCAAAGAGCTTTGCTGTGGGTGGAGAGGTTTGCAGAAACCATCTCATTATGAATTTCTGAAGAGAGGAAAATTATGTTTCTTTCTGTTGCAAGACTTCAACTAAATTGTTGGGAACTCCTTTTGTTTCCTTTTTCTGTTGTTGCTGAGGTGTTTGCTGCAACTGCAACCACTGAATGCATCTTCCTGCTCTGTCCTTCAGAGCAGACAGCTTCTGTTTTGTCAGTGCTTACAAATGACTGAATAAGTGTTTACAAATATTTTTGAAAATAAGGTCTCATAACAACCAAAGAAAAAAGCAGTTTGTTGCATCACCAGTGTTAACTGTGTATATTAATAAGGTTAGGGGCCAATTATGGAAGAGAAATGTTGATATCTAGCAATTTCTTTTCTAGATACCTGTTATTCCCACAGATGGTTTACTTTAATTCCTGAGGGTGTTAAATTAGGGTTTAGTACACTTACCTGTGCATAAATAGATACATAAAACATGAAACCAAACCGCATCAGGAAAGAGAAACACAGATTTCTGGTGCCTGGATGAGGATTAGTTGCCCTGGGAAGGCAGCTTTCATCCTAAGAAATTCTTCATGACACTAAACAGGCACTGCTGACTTGAACAAAGGCAACGAGAAGGTAAATAATGCTCATGAGCATGTTTAGAATTTATTGACAGCTACTGTGCCTCACTGGTGCTTGGTATCATATTATTTTTTGATCTGGCATGGCCTGATCTAGCTTAAGTCCCAAAACATCCTGCCTTGGGTGAGTTCTGGGTCTACACTAACAAGCTCTGCTTCTTAACTGTGCAGACTCTTGATCAGAGAACAGTACCTTGCAGAAATAATAGCTTGGGCTAATGCTAATTTGAGGATCTCTGCGCTTTTGCCTTCCTAGTACTGTGGGTAAGCTTTAAAAATGGTATAAATTTTGGGAGCAGTTGAAACACGTAGTAATAAAGTCAGTAGGAAAGCATAGGAGCAGCCATGCTAACTGAGGCTTGGGACAGCAAAATCCAAAAAGTTCAAATAATAATTTGTGGCACATCTTTAAGAATGAAAAAAGAAAGCTCTTACAAATAGGCAGAGGCATATGATAGCCCCTAGCAAATTGCAAAGATTCAATCCAGATAATTGATTTAACCTAAAGGTTACCAATATGCAGATTAAATTTTGTTTTGTCATTTTTCAAGGGTTATGAGTTTAAAAATCAAGTTGGCCAGCATTACTTGGCATGTTTTAAATTCCTGGGCTGATTTAAGATCAGCCAGTGCTAGCAAATACTGTTTTCCTTTCTTGGATGTGTCCCCTTGAGGGAAAACTCTAATTTTTCTGTCGGTTTTTTGTTTGTCTGAAACAGAGGTCCACAAAAAGTCTGCCTCCAGAGTTAGTGAATATGTTTCAGTGTACAACTGTCTCAAAGTAATCTTATGTACTCATCAGACTGGCACAGGTGCCTGGCAGTGGCTTTTGGCACATATGGAAGTTCATTTTAAGCTTCTAAATTCCTACTGTGGGCAAATGGAAGGTGGATTAATTTTACGCCAATGTGTAAAACCACCACAGTATTTCACTATTTTGTTTGAATATGTAGAGCAGAAAAATCAGTCACCTTCAAAAAGAATCTTAAAATCTGTCACTTCATATTTTTATAGATATTCCTATACTGAAGAAAAGAAACCCCTTTAAATTGTGAATTGTCTCTATTAGGAATAGAAGTTAATTACCCATAGAGGTTATCATAAACCCATGTTTGAATTTCAGACATAAACATGAAGAAAAGAAAATACAAGTCAACAAGAAAATGCCATACAACCCTTGAGACAGAAATTTTTTGAGAGACATCTGGCAATATACATTTAAAATTTTACTTAATATGACTTATTTACTGTGTGCTTCTACTATTATTTTCAGTTGATTACTGCAATTATTCACTGAAAAACAGATTTATTAATTATGTTCCATAAATAAAATGATGCTCCGCTTATTTTCTAATCACTGATCATTGTTTTTAGACTTGCAGGGTGGAGATGAATACATTAAATATCAGTATGTAATGTTTATTAGTCTATGCTTATCATTTAAGCTCGGCATCACATTATAAGATTAAATCACCCTCTGTCACAAGCATAGAAAAGAACTAAAAATTGGAATTATGCAAAACAGTTCAGCAGGATGGGAACAATGGAATATTTTCTGGCTAGGCCTGAATAGCTGTTAAACTACTTAAGCCACAGGGTTGCACAAGGAGACTTTAACAGCAGGGTTGGGAAAAAGGCTGGAAGTTGGGCTCTCCCTACACAGAGCTACCCCCAGCTCAAGGGCTGAAAACAGAGGATCTGTGTCTGCCCTAACACTGACACTGGCAGCAGCCCAATTGTGTGTGAGATATCTTGTTCACTGTCTGCTAATACAAGCACTCATGTGGAGCACAATTAATGCAAGTCTACACTTTCTGACTACCTAGCTTTTTTTCCCTTTGTTGCTAAAACTGATCATGAGCAAAGCTAATATCATTCATTAACAAATGGTGTGTATAAATAGTTTCTGTAGGAAGTGAATTTCCTGTCCTGAGCATGAAAGAATAAAGGTTGCAGACATCCTAGAAGCTCTTGCTCTACTGAGAAATAGTATTCTTCTTGTTTTCTAAAATGCTTAAATAAAGTCTTAGCAAATTTATTCAACACTGTGTAGAGGACAGCTGAAATGCCTTTATATCATTATATTCTTAGGACTCATTCGATCAAAATTTGGGATATTACAGGCTACTTCAGAAAAAATTGAAATTGCAGCAGCATGTTCCTGACAATCTTCTGTTTCATTTAGAAGAATATCTAAAGTTCTGACAATTCACAGGAAAAGTCAAGCTTCTAACAACAGTTCCAGCTGGAAATCTGTATTGATATAATGAGCTAAAATCTGACTCCCAAGGCTCCTTTCATTGTGTCACACCCATGCTGGGTCAAGTTTTCTTTTCAGTCATGTTTCCTGTATTTTCAAACAGCTTTTCTCAGATCCCAGCAAAAACCAAGCCAAAGCAAAACAAAACTGTACCTCTGCCTGGAGATTATTTAAATTGCTGAGCAATGTTACATTCACATACCGGGAGGTGGGGAGGAAGCAAAAGGGAAAGGAGCAGAAATGCGTGTTTAGCAGCCTCAGAAAATTTTCCTAAATGACAGAGAGCAGTTAAGGTCCGTCTCAGAGAAGCTCAATACAAGCCAGAGAAATTCTTTATTTCCACAGAGCACCAGATGGCTGGAGCTGTTCCACACCGTCCGTGGTCCAAGTCTTCTCTCTTGTAGGAGACAAATGAGCTGAGGTGGTATCAATGAAAGCTGCTTCGCAGAATATCTTCCCCTGCATTATGGTCTTCACCATTTGGTAATTGACTGGCATTTCTGCCAAAGCAAATGCACATGACAGTAGAGTAGGCATGAACTCTAGTCCGCCTAAAGCCCTTTTGTGCTATTCTCTTTTCTTTACGAGGTTTCAATCCCAAGTTATCCTCCCAAGTAGACGCCTGTCTATTTCCTGTACTCAGTTAACTCATTTTCAGGGTTAAAATTTAGAAGCAAATGCCATGTTTTTGTGACAGTACAGGTGAAAGGGATGTCTCTGTATTGATTGAAAGTCCATCTAAAGAAGCACCATAAACAATGATGGGCATTTAATCAATTGTTTAGATCCAAAGAATTCATTCTGGTTATGAAAGAAAGTGGGAAAAGCCTCTCACCACAACTTTTCCTTATTCCAATATGAAATGACTCTGGTGATTAAGAGAAGCTGCTATTAAATTCTCTGCAACAGACAGAATTAAAGTGAAGACAGGAGTTGGTGAAGAAGGATTGAGTTCAGAGCACAGTTTATACAGACTGATTGCATATGACGGATGAATACCTTAGTGTAATAAGGAGCAGCTTTGTAACTTACTAAGAATTTAAGTGATTCTCACTTTCAACTTGCCATCTGTATGTGTGTATATGCACAGAACTCTAGGCAGGCATTCTAGATTAGTGTAGACTACGAAAAATGCATATAGAAATGCTAAAAGCCCAGTCAGGCCCAACGTGCCTGAAGCATGTGGAAACCTTGAAGTAAATGCTTTCGTCATCCCATCAGCTTTGATATACCATTCCAGAGGAACTGGAAAGAGGAATGTGATGGCCCATTGTGGGAGAGCTTTCTCAGACATTTTAACGATTACATGCTTATGTCAAAGGATAAATTTTAATTTCATTAAAAAAATAGTACTTATCCTGACCTCCAATGGGTTGTGGTTTTGAGAAACAGCCACTAGACCAAGACTGTAAATGTTACCATGGGAATCACTTAGTCTATAACACAGATGATGTATTTGGAATTAATCATAATTCAAAATTCAAAGAAAATTAAAAATCCAATCCACAGAAAAAGAATATTGCTGCTGTTGAGTTTTCAAAAAGAAAGGGTAATCACTTTTGCTTTCACTGTTAAAAATAAAACAGGTGAACAAATTCCTGTTCCCAGAGGAGGGAATACTGTCACCCCTTAATCTTCTCTTTAAAGTGATCAGGTAAAATGTTGTGGGTTTTCTTTTTTTTCTCTGTTGTGTGTTTCCCAGTTGTGTGTCTGCTCTGGGAACCCCTTTCACTGTTTTACTGGCTCTTTTGAACAGTGGTTTCTTGACCAGGTACAGCAATTCAGTCGTAATACCAGCACCAGCTGGTTTGCATTATGACAAAAGTATACTGGGTAGCTGTGATGGAAATGATATGAACTGTAAAAATCTGTAGAATCTCTATGATGCATACTTGGCAAATAAACAATATAAATCAGAGAAGATGTACTTGCTTTGCTAATTTTTGCACTTGTAATGTGCAGCACAAACTCCTGTTGCAAAATCCTTATTATGATGCCTCTGGTAAATTCTGCATATGATGTATATGTCAAGGGTTGTGCTGGATATGTGATGTTCTCCTTTTGTATATTCCCGGAGGACACACACAGAAAGAGAAATTATGGTACATGGACAAACAAAGGCAGCAACAGGCAAGAGTGTCCATACTTATGTCGTTTAGTACCGGGAGGTAAACAAAAACCTCAACTTGAGAAGCACATAAATGTTGTGAGCTTTGTTAGGCATAAAGGATCCCTGAAATGTTCACTCAATCTTACATTATCTATAGTTTAATTTAACTGTTGAATTGCTTGACTGGATTCTAACAAAGCCTGTATAAAATGTCAAAAGCAGCTGATTCTCTGGGAGTACAATGCAACACATTTTTAACACACACTGAAAGCATTTTAATAACCTATGAAGTGTACCTGCTAGTCACATTTTAAATTTATGTAAATCCTTTTAATTCTTTCTAGGTTTCTTTTTTTTAAATCAGTGAAAGAATAAAATTTGGCATTTGAAACAAGCTACAATAATGAACAAAGCAGAAAAATCAGCTATTCGAATCTATTGATGTTTTTATTCTTCATTTTTTCTTTTGTAATTTCATGGAAACATAAAATTTTATAACAAATAACCTTACTGGTGAAGTTTGCTATATTGGAGGTAGATGAAATTCATAGATAATTTGCAAGGTAGTTACTGACCTCTTGGGTTGATTGTCAAAAGAGAGAAACTATTTTCTTTCACCTGCATTTTCTTAGTATTTCATATTCTATATTAACTTAATGCTGGCAAAAAAAATATACAGGGTGATTGACAGACATACCACTAGGAGAAATTTACTTTGCAAAATTAAATAAGGCTGCCAGCTTTCTTCCCCATTTAGTAAACACACGTACAGCAATCTACTTCCATCCAGAGAATAATGGGAAGAAGATAAAACAGGAGCTAACAGTGGAAGACAACAGTGGAAAATTATTTCAGCAGGTGTGAGTCAGAAATTTTAGTTAAGCATATGTCAGTTTTGTAGTAATTTTTCAGATAAATTAAAACATAATGCCTAAAAGAAGTTTTGTGATATTTACCATTATTTACACTCTGTCAGCTTTGCAAGAATGAGTCAAACTCTACTTCTTATGCACTAAAAATTTATTTTCTGAAGGTGTAATAGTTGTCCCTAGACCAGAAAGGCTTTCTGAAGAACAGCTGGTGGAATGGACATGACTGGGAGTTAAAACTAGGGTGCAATGGGAAATCATTTAACTTGACTGATGATTTCTCAAGATACTGCAAGGGAGTTGCATGTACATATTTTCACGTATGAAATTGCAGAGAGAGAAACAAACACAAAACATATTATGTTTACATATGTGGTGTCACTTTTCACCACATAACAGAATTTTTTAGCAGCCACATAAGATATAAACCAATGAGGATGACACTTCTGGAACTGAATTCAGGTAAACCAAACCAATGTAAATATTCGTGGTAAGTAGCAATCCAGCAAGACTCTACACAGAAAATTAATAATTTGATAAGCAGTGCAAGGTTTTAGAAAGAAATGATCTAATATACACTAGTCATGTCAGAAAAGATGATTTCTTTAAGGCTAAAATGCTAAATACATTATCAGTTGAACTCTGAACTCCAGTTTCACCTCATCAGCTAAATTGCACCCCCTAGATACAGATATATTTCATAACTATATGAATATTTGAATTTGAATAACGATGATCACATACAAAATGTGCATTGGAGTCTAGTCCTTTTGGAGCTGATGATGCCAACTTCAAGACATGCAGAATTTTATCCTTTCTTTTATCTTCCTTTTTAAAAAGAAAATAGAGTCTTATGGCAAGGCTTTCTTCTCGGGAAATAGTAGGCTGGCTATTTTTTTTATCTGTGGGATTTTTAAAAGAAAATCCACAAGTCTCATATATAATTTCCACTTTCCTGCCTTCCCCTCCCCCCTCGCCCCCATACTTCTGTACATCTATACCTTCCCTTGTCTTTTTAAAATTTTTGCCTCCTTTCTCTCTATTTTTAAAAGTCTCTCTAACCTACTCTGTTTCCTTGTGTTAATAAGCCATTTAGCCTTCATGTAACTACATGAATTAACCACAGAGAGCCCCAGGATGACAAACTCCTAGGATGGACTATAAAATGGTATAAAACTTGTGGATTAATAGGCAATTTAAGCACTGTTCTTCCAAATAATTTTTCTCCTCTTGCATTCTTTTCTAACCTGTGGTATTATATTTCTGACATATTTTTTTCAGAGAAAAATATTTTTATTTTATTTCTCCTATCCAATTTTCTGTCTTCTCATTCTTAGTGTGACTGAAAATTCTTGAATATTGGTAATTCGCATTGGATTACATGTATGGTGACTTCTCCTGGTCTGACATTTTTTAGGTGGCTCAGAGATGTTTCTTACCCAAAAAATGGAGGAATGCATGATGAAGAGACCTCTCACATCAGCAGAAACCTTTAAGGCTTCTGCTTTTACCTGTGCCATATGTATTCCTCAGTAGCCTTTGCAAGTGCTTAAGCTTTAGGATACAAGGCAGCGAAGAGAAAAGAGACTGAATGGGAAAAACAATATTCTGGAAAAAAAATCCTGTTGAAAAACACATTTGATCTGGATATGAAATATCAGCACTGAAGAGGACTCAACACTGAACATGAAGTTCACCCAAATCAGCAGAACACCTTTGTCTTTGCCAGTTTAGCACTTTCTGGAGTAGGCAATTGATCTACACTGCAGACACTTGAGAGTGAAGAAGTTGGACCTCCCTTTATATGTGGGATATTGTGATGAATAGCAAGGGGTATCATGAATGGAAGAGAGAAGAATCAGTAAATATGATCTGTTGATGCACTTAGCAGACAGTTAATGTGCTGATATGTGTGAACTTCTCATGCCAGGTGCAACTATTTTGCAAGTTTCTAGTCAGAGATCAGGAACTAGTACAGTTAATTTGAAAGTACTGACAAAAGGTGGTAAGTCACTTTCTTTTGACCTAAGAGCAATGTAGCTTTGATAATTTTAAGAACTTTGTTTATAGTAGGAAATGAGAACAGTCGGTTTAATTACAGCACTTAGTCCTTAAACAAAATCTGTTTGTATAAGATACAACACATGAAACCTATTTCCCAATCTCCAGTCTGGAGAGTTGTGAAAAAAATTCTCTTAATCAGCAACAGTGATGTATAGACCATAATTGTTCTGAGCAACAATGATTAGAAAAACTTTAATATAAGAACACTTATGTGGACTGTACAACCGGAATTGTACTTTTTTACATCTATTGTTAAAGAAAGATTTTAGGTACTCCTAAAAAAAGGATGAAAGCAAGTGAAATACTCTCCCCTTCAACCCACATATTTCTGCTCTTCTCTGAAAACAGTTTACAAATCTTCCATATATGCTTCTGCCCTCCCAAAGTGCACCTTTTGCTTTTCTGCAAAATAAAGCCTTGTGGAGGTTTCTGAGGTGTTGCACATATTTTTAATGCACGTATTTTTAAGTATTCAAGAAGCAGCAATAGCAGAATTAATCTTTTCCTAGGGGACAACTTAAATTATGGATGAAAAGCAGAATAATCAGCTGCTACAGCCAACCAGTCTAGTGCTAGAGTCTGTTACTACATTTTGCTTGTGTCCAAGGCAGTCTTCACCCTTCCAGCATCATCACAAAGGAAACATAAAGACAAAAATGGAAGCATGTTCCATCATGTAAATAAACATGAGTCATTGTTGTGTTTCATCTGATTGAACCCAAATTATGAGAATTCAGTTTGTTGACTCTCCTGAATGAGTTTCACACCAATCTGACAAGATATTTCAAATTTCCCTAAAAGAAAACAATAACAGTTTGATATTGACACAAAAAAATAATTTATTTAGAACAGGACTCTCTTAATATCTGGGGCCGATTAAACGTGAACTTGATTTTTAAAGGAGGATGTACAACAGCTCGGGAGTCTATGAAAGTTAGTCATTGTCACCTCAGATGTTAAGTCTTAGAAACTGCAGACAAGTTGGTGATGAGTGGAACCTTTTTCCAATGCAAGTTCAACAAGCCACCTATTTGTTCCACCTTCCTGCAGCTAATGTCTCTGACACAAACTTTTTGTTAACAATTTTTTATATTATTTATATAGGAAAAGTGCAACTGAAATGAGAATCAGTCATAATTATGTGCTTTTCAGCCTTTAAAATGATTGGAAAATTCTCCTTCATTAACACAATAAATTCAGTGGCTGTACCAGCTTTTCTGCCGCTGTTCAAGATGTCCCCTGTGATGGGATGCACTCTGTTTATTTCCACTCTCTTCATAAATATCTCTGAAATTTATAAAAGTGAAAGATCCCAGAAACTCATGCAAATTCTCATTTTCTTGAAGAGAATGTAGGATATGTAAACACCCACCATCTCCTGGTCCAGCCAGTAAGTCTTTCCATGGAACAAAATACTGTTTAATACCACAATGAGAGCTTGTTCCCAAGATGGCTTTATTCTTCACTGTATGAGGACATCTATTAACCATGGACACTCAAACAGAATTCCAGTTAAAATTTCTGAGGAGGACAAGTTTTGTCAGAACTTTCTGAATGTAAAAATTTCAATGGAAAAAGATTGGACCTAGATCTGAATTGTCTTGTGTTTGGTTGGGGTTTTTTTTGTTCCATAACTTGATTTTTTAATTTATTTTTAATCAGAAGATTGATTTTAAAAGATCTAGAAAGTGAAAGAGTGATTCCTTCTACCGATACCGTTAACTCTTGACAAAAACAGAATCACAGATGCACTCATATAAGAGAAAATGTAACTTTGTCCTTTTGGAGATATGAAGAGATATGTACTCCATTTTGGGCAGTTTATAAATCTATTTCTTGTGTGTTTAAAGCCAGCTTATATATTTTTTTTCTGCTCAGAGTTTAAATCCCACAGGACATGCTAGTTTTTTGAGACAGACACAACACATAAATAAAACCTCATGGCTCTGCCTTGTCATTTTCTTCTTTTCTTCTCTACTTTGTTGCTTTATTGATTGTTACAGTAATCCATAAATATATGTACCACTGTTTTAATAACACAAAATATTTACTTTATAGCCAAGCCATTAATAGACATCATCAGTTGGTTTTCAAGAACATGACTAATACATCAACAATAGTGGGTTTTATAACCTTGTCATTCACAGTGATCCAATATTCAAAGAAACTTGACTTGATTATGATTAAGGGCTTCAAAATTCTGGAGTGCCTGTCAGTATAGAGAAATTACTGCTGCAGAAGATCAGAGAGGAAAAAGTAATCCAGGCATGCTTTTCTGAAACAGCTGGGTATCTCCATGATCAACTGTAATGCTGCATTTCAAGGTACGGGTAAACAAAAGTAGTCCAAGGTATAATCAGTGAGCAGAGAACAACAAAGGATTGCCTTAGTCATGGACCATATTCACTTCCTAGCTAGTTTGTTCTGAAGTGATGTTTGCCCAAGTATGCCTTTCTTTGTAACAACCCATGTTGGACAATCCCAGAGCATGGGATACAGAACATGGCAGAACAAGGGGAGCATAACTTGTTCTTAGAGAAATACAAAGAAATACGTATTTTCTACATATTTTTTCAGTGTTTGAAACTTGGATTTGTTAACTTCGCAATGGTGCTCTGAGATGATCTACACAGTAAGGAAAGCTGGTACTGAAGCAGGACCTCAGCATTGCTATCTCCTGTAGAAGCTAGGGATTGTGAGCAAAGATTAGATCTGGATCCCCATCCTCCTGCAAATGTAGAGAGCAATTACTCATTAAGGGTGTTACAGATGATGAGGTATAACAGAACAGTAAAAACAAGCCTGTGGCAGTAATTGTACTTTTAGGTGTACAATCTAGAATATACTGCTTCTAATGCAGATGAAGAACATGAGATTTTGCAGAACAATCTTTACCATTTTAATATGGCAATGTTTGCATTTTATCAGGAGTACAAGTGGGTAAAAAGTATTTTGGTTCTGTTCCTAAACAGGGAAAACTGATGGAGTCAAGATGCAAAAAGCATCTTGTTCAAAAAGGAGATTAAATTTTGATGAGATCAAAAAGTTGTAAAAAGCCCTCCTATCAAATTAGAACCCCATTTATTCTATATGGAACCTAAAATTATTTATCTTAAAATAATCAAAATTCAACTTAAAATAAGCCCTTTCAAAAGAGAAATTTAAACAACATATTGTATATTTCATATAAAGGCACTTGGACAAGGAGAATTCTCTGCAAGGTTTAAAAGAATAGGCATGGTACTAAAAGATGACTGGTATGCTCCATTTCCTTACTGGGATAGACATAGTCTTTTTCTCATCATTGTTTCTTTCGCTATTCACTGAGAAGAAGTGATAAAATTCATCTTTTTATGTTCCTGCAAATTAATCTTTGGTGGTGAAAACAGAATTAAGTACATCAACTCCAAAAAATTTGTGTTGTTTTGCCCTGTTACTTGATTATCCCAGAATCACAGAATATGCTGAGTTGGATGGGACCCACAAGGATTATCTAGTCCTGCTCCTGGCCATGTCCAAGACTCACACCATGTGACCAAGCACCAAACTTAAGCCTGTCAGCTTTGGTGCTGTGACCACTCCTCTGAGGAGCCTGTTCCAGTGTCCAGTCACCCCCTGGGTGAAGAACCTTTTCCTGATATCCAACCTCAACCTCCCCTGACACAACTTCAGGCCATTCCCGTGGGTCCTGTCTTTGATCACCATAGAGAAGAGATCAATGCCTCTCCTCTTCCCCTCATGAGGAAGCTGTAACTGTGATGAGGCCTCCCCTCAGTCTCCTCTTCTCCAGGCTGAACAGACCAAGACTGTTCAGACTCAACCAACAGACTCAGCCACTCCTCACATGGCTTCTTCTCAAGACCATTCACACCTTCATGGTCCTCCTTTGGACACTCTCTAATACTTTAATGTCTTTCTTATGCTGTGGCAGCCAAAACTGCCCCCAGCATTTGAGGTGAGGCCGCCCCAGTGCAGAGCACAGCGGCACAATCCCCTCCCTTGCCCGGCTGGCGATGCTGTGCCTGATGCCCCCAGGACAGGGTTGGCCCTCCTGGCTGCCAGGGCACTGCTGACTCATGTTCAACTTGCCATAGACCAGGATCCCCAGGTCCCTTTCCTGGCACTGCTTTCCAGCATCTCATTCCCCAGTCTGTACATCCAGGGTTGCCCCACCCCAGGTGCAAAATCCAGGAATTTCCCTTGTTAGAATTCATACAGTTGGTGATTGCCCAGACCTCTAATTTGTCAGGTCTCTCTGCAGGGCCTTCCTGCCCTCAAGGGAATCAACAGCTTCTCCTGTTGCGGTGTGCCCTGTGGTACCAGAACCTCTCCAGGNCTTCCTTAGTGTCCCTTCCTGTCCAAGTCATTTATGAAGATATTGAAGAGCACAGGGCCAAGGGTGGATCCCTGCACAACTGACAGGTCACCAGTCTGATGTCAACCCATTCACGGCAACCCTTTGTGCCCAGAGCATGAGCCGGTTGCTCACCCATCCCCTGATGTGTTTATCCAGATGTGTGCTGGACAGTTTTTCCAGAAGGATGCTGTGAGAGAGGGTATCGAAACTTTTACTGAAATCCAAAAAGATTACATCAAGCAGCTTTCCTTGATCAACTAGGTGGGTTACTGTGTCATAAAAGGAAATCAGGTTTGATAAGCAGGACTTTCCTGTCATGAAGCCCTGCTGGATGTGACAAGTGACTGCCTTGTTTTTCAGGTGTTTTTCAATACCTGCCAGAATAATTTTCTCCATAAGTTTACCAGGCACTGCATATGCATTATCCTGCAGTGATGCCTTTGACCCATGAGGCACAAAGACAGATTTTCATATGGGAATATGCTGTTTCACTCCTTTGAGGGGAAGGCACTGTTTAAAGGCACATTAAGCACAGGGCTTCTTTCACACTGCGGGTGGTCAGGAGAGGAAAAAGAAGGAGATGTGGTTTTTTTTGCAGAAGCAGTTTGTAGCAGTAATGAGTTCCTAGAAACCAATGTGCTGGTACCAAGGCTAACTATTTAGGCAATCTAACACAATAACTCCTGGCTTCTAAAATATAAACTGCAATCTACTTTTCTGTACACTCTAGAAATTGAAGGCAGTGGGAAATCCCAGAAACTGATGTGAGATGAATATCTTGTGAAATACTGGAAAATATAGGAGAAAAGTGATGAAGCTACTTAAGATTTAAAATGTAGGCATTTTACTATGTGTTTTTTAAAGATCTCAGGAGAGGATAGTCTTGTTCAAGGAGGCAACTTGCTCTGAGCTGAGATCTTAAAAATAACAGCTTTGTTTTCCTGTCTTATCATGCACCATCTCATCTCTGTAAACAATATGAGGTCTGAGATGGGCTTACAACAGCTAAAAGGAAAAAGGCATCATAAAAGTTTCCCCTTTGCAAGAGAGTTATGACCTTTAAAAACTGTCACACCTGAAGCAGTGTGACAAAAACACAGGGAGTGAATCTGAAGTTATTACAGAAAATTTTGCTTTATCTCCATATGTAACCAGTTCATGAGCAGAAGGCAGCTGCTGAACTTTCTGCTGCTACAGCTTTGTTCCACCACCCCAATGCATCAATGAGATATCTGCTCATGCTTGAAAATTCCTATGATATATTACTAAAACTATGTATGATTGTAACCAGGACAACACTGCGGCTGCTAGTGGAATTAAAAGAAAAAAAAGAACCAAATACCAAAATTTTAGTCCACAAAGAAGTTCCCCACAAAATTAGAAACAAAAAGGTATGATGGACCACCTTGTACGTATTCTCCAATTCATTATTATTTATCCTTCACTGTTATGTACCAGGCAAAGCAAAAATCAACAAAACAAAAACCCCTGCCATCCAGCCTCGATGTTCACTGTCTGATGTGTCTTAGAAGTATATGTATCATGCAATTCTTCAGTCCAGCTTCTTCTTTCAAATAGTTGTTCTAAACAGCTGTTCATTGTTCTTTAATGCTAAACCTCCTGAATTCACAATACAGTTTTGAATTGTTAAAGTCTTATACTGAGTAAAATGGGAGTATGAGAATACCACAGGAAATACTGCTTTGAGAGATCCCACTCTCCTTTGGGGCCACCTCTGTTAGTGGTTTTTGTCAGATCAGATGTGCTCCTTGAAAGCAAAATCTCCCATTTTTCTCCGCTGATTGTGCTTCAGTTCATATTATGCAGTGGTCTCTCAGTCCTTTTCTTTCCAAAAGAGAAGAAGGTCTCTTCCTTTTTTTTTGAATGGGAAGATGTACCCCAATAGCATAAGTAACACTCTTCAGACATCAGCAGGGGTTCAGTCCATGGGATCATATGAAAGCAAATGTGAAATAAAATCTCATAAGGATCATCGTTATCTTAAAGCCTTGGACTTTTATCTTAGAAGGTACTCTATTTTTAATTCCATAAATAATCCCAAGACATAAAACAAATAGAATTTTTATTTAGTTTTGGATCTGAAAGTTCAAAATTAATATGGCCATTTTTGCTGTAGTTTTCTCTTTCGAAAGAAAATGTTTTTTATTATATGTTTCAAAGTTTTTTCCTGAACTAGTTCCTGTTGTAATGTGTATTTTTATTAAATCTTAAGTTATTTACTCAGAGGGGAATGGCAACCTGGCTGCTGTCCAGTTATGGATAAATAATGTTCAGGCAATCAAATGACACAGAGATGTATCTGGTCTAAGAAAAAAACAGGAAGGTTGAGGAAAAAAAAGATCAGTATCCTCACAAGACAGGGACCTACATGGAGGAATTCCTACTCTAAATGTGTGTTCGTGACAGAAGTTATCACCACAGGTGGGCAGATTTCTTGCAGAGCAATTCAGTTCAAAACTCCAGAATTTTTAAGTGGGGTGTGTATGTGCATAAAAAAATAGAAATCTCAAAATCAAAGACTAAGAAGCATTTTAGCTTTCTAGTAGCTAAGGGGAGCACTTCAGGCCATTTGGAAAGAAAATTCAAGTGAAATGATTCTCTGCCTCAGCTCACTGGAGGGGACCTCATATGTCAGTTGCAATCAGTCTGAAAAGCTCTCTTAACTTCATGGAGACTTTGCTGAGCAGCTGTCTAGGAATAACAATTTTCTGGCTCCGTTCATGGACAAGTACACTGAGAGGTTTAGGAAAGGGGCAGAGAATGTCTGTCAAAATGCTTGCTCTCAGGGATCCTACTTAGACTTGTACATCTTTTATGATGGGAGTGAGTGCAGTGAGCAAGACAGGGAAGATTTCCTGCATTAGCAGGGCCAGTGAAATAATTTTAAAATTGAATACTGGCTCTTCATGAAAATTACCTCTAGGCAGTACCTTGTAAATCAGTTGCAACAATGCAGTATCAGAGCACAGCATAAAGGTTCTGTCATTTGCAAAAACTGCTAAGATTTGTATCACGGGGAATAAACTTACCCATTACCACAAGAGTCTTGTGGGTGAAGAAAAGCAGCGTTTCACCCTTTAGCTCTCCAATCTGCTTGGAAAAAGGACTGGTGGGACAAAGATTTTGGCATACAAGTCTGAGCTAAATGCGTGTTCACAAGTCACTCTGGTCAGGAACTGGTCAGCAAGAAGAGATGACGGAAAAAAGATCTCCTCCTGAATTCAGCCATGTGTTTCATTTGCTTACAAGATGGAGTCTGTTTCCATTTCACATAAGGCCAATGAATCTCATCCATTTACACAAAAGCGTAGCTGTTTGGATCTCATCATGGTGTGCTAAATTCAAGCCAAGGGCAATCCGTACTGTGACATTGCCTGATACTTGACGGAATGAACATTCAGTTATGAGTTTAGGAGATGAAATACGGGGAAGTTGTCAAAGCAACTTTATAAGTGCTGAAAGGAATTCACACAATGGTCAAGTCTAAACCAAAGTTAATCCTCTCCAATCCTACCTGGTTTAGACCTTTCAAACCTTAGGATGGCAATAGCCTGTGGAGGTGCTAAGAAGATTCTGGTAAGAGCATCACAGGATTTTATTTTTCACTCAAGTTCAAGAAGCTTGTTACTGTTCACTTTGACTTGAGAGTGATGCCATAAAATGCAAACTATTATATTTAAGTTTAAAAATACCTCATACACTCAAGTAATATAGCATTCCTTTTTTTATTGTACAAGAGTAATGAGTTGTCAGCTTCCTCCCCACTCTTTCCTTTACAGAACAAGATACGTGCATCATCTTTCAAAAGAAATAGTGCTGCCGTGACATTTAGAAAATGTTTTTCTGGTGTATGTGTCTATATATTTAAAGGGACTGAAATTTATGAAGTTAGATTTCTTAAATAATAAGAACAAGGCTCTTTTCTCTATGCACACTTTATACAGCAACTGTGATGCCTCTAAAGGTTATACTCATCTCACTACGATAAAGAGGGCACAGGAAGGATGGTCTATTTTCACCACTGGCATTGGCTGGAGTTACTTTTTCCAGTCATATTCAGGAGCACTGTACCTCAGTGCTGAAAGGTTTTCCCAAAATCTAGGTGCAGAGCAATGGCATTGAGAGCAGATTCATAGCAGGGTAAGTGCCTGGGAAGAGCACCTGAAAGCTCCAAGGAGAGGACTGTGAACTTCTCACACACTCTGCAGCCAAATCTAAATGGCTCATGTCACACCAGTGTGCAGGGCAGGGGATGGCAGGGGCCCAACAAACTGGAAAGAGTAATCTTTGAGCAATCTTTTGACTCTGATAGTCCTGTGCCACCCACCAGGGGCAATGAGGACAGATGCAAGAGAGAGGAACAGCGTCTTTGGAGGGGCAGCTCTGGAAGGAGATGACTTTAAGAGATAATTGGCTTTCCTCCAGCTCAGGGATGATGAAGTTTTTCTGCATCTGCTAGGCTGATGCACTGTAGTCTTGAATTTTGATCCAACTTGAATTTTGGTCCGACATTACACTGGAAAAGCTTGCCTTGCACTGTGTGCTGAAATTCCTCTCAGATAAATTCAGCACTGTAGGACAGGACTGGATGTTGCTCTCTTCCCACACAGAGTCCAGGACAGTGCCTGACACACAATTTTCTTCTCTTTGTAGAACAGAGCTGCTTACAAAAGCAAAATGGCACCTTCCAGACAAGCTCTATATGCATATTCCACCACCATTAAATGATGCAAATAAACTTATCTGTTTACATTGCAAATATAGTTGAACTGGTAGGTCAATAAGGAATTAATTGAAGAACTTACTTGACAATGAAGAGCCTTATGAAAAGGAACTCAACCATTAAATTACTTGCAAAAAGAACAGTGATGGTGATTGGAGCCCTACTGAAAAAAAAGACCAAATGAGATGGAATGAGTATTTCCCAGAATTTATGTACAGTACCTTGTACTCCAGATTTTCTTGCACAACTAAACCAACTTAAAGAGAAATAAATTGCAAAAGGGAATAATGTGTTAAAAAAAAAAAGGAAAAGCATATAAATGTCTCTGAGGAAGATAAAACAGAAATGTCAGCAGCAAACCAAACTGCATTTTTCATGGCTATTGGTACTTAAATACCTGACAGCTCAAATATATCACACCTTATCTCTGAACCTAAACTTTTTTCTCTCCTCCTCCATATAGACAAGTTTTACTATCTGCTATTTCATGGGGGAAGAAACTGAGGCAAAGGAAGAAATTTAAATTGCCCAAAATTGCCCACTTCTTTGGGTGTGACCATAAGAAAGTACAGGCATGTTGGCTGTCTGAAGGAGCTGCTCAGATCATACTACCCTGCTTTGTGAGTAGAGAAGAAAGTAAACTAGAGGCAAATCCTGCTGCATCGGCTATGAGACTGATGTGATTGTGTGGTCCAGGGCTGCTTGCAGAGGGCAGAGAGTCTGTGCTTCCACTGCTCTGAATCTGACAAAAGATGTCTGTGTACAGAGACGAAAGAAAAGCAGGGTTTTTTTTCTCCCCTCATTTTTCAACATTAGAAGAATACAGTATCTAGTCAGTAAGGTGTTTAGAAAGTCGGGGGTTGCCTGAGGGCTTCATTAAAACGTTGCTTGAGGGAAGGATGAACAAGACGAATAATTAACATGTCTGCATGTTGCTTGGCTTGAGAGCAATGTTCCACATAATAGATGTTTGACAGCATGAATTCAGTCAGATATGCAGATTGCAAGTCTTGCCACTTGGCTGAAACAGCCTTATTTTCCGGAGCTGGCCTAACTTACTAGGAGATTTATTTGCAGATGGATTAACTAAAAAAAAGCTCAGGGGTTTGGTATTCCAAATGTGGCTGATTTATTATCCTTGACTACGTATATACATACCTACATATATTTCTGAATAATGGTATAGGAAGAGATGTCAGAAAACCAACTCCTTCTACAGACTCTGGAGGTAGTTTTTAATCAAGTTTATGCTAAAGTTTGTTCTGTGCGGACCTTTCTCATATACACCTACCTTCTCAAGACAAAGCCTCTCACAGGACACGACTTGTTTAGAGCTCCCACTTGTCCACAGTAGGACTTGAGAAGCTGAGACACTGAGGAGACATAAGATCAAAGAGGAGGATCTGAATCTCTATTCATCAAAGAGATGTGAGAAAATAAAAGCTGTCAGGCTGAACCAAACTAACCTGTGCCTTTTCCCTGAAGGTGTCCAACTGTATATGATATGATGGAAATGACAGGTATAAACCTTCCTGCAGGTGATAGTTTAGGATCTAGGGACAAAGACTATAACTCATTTTCAGCAGGGCCTTGGTTACACGATCCGTTTTGAATTTGACTAATCCCTTTTAAGACTCACTTTATTATTCTCTCAAATATCCTGTGGCAATGATTTCCACAGCATTCTCTTTACACACTGTGAAAACAAAATTCTTTGTTGTAATCTTGCTGCCTTGTGAGTCATAAAGTCCCCACTGGTTCTTGTTTTATGAATTCTGCAAGTTTTTAATTTTGTAGACCTCTGTTACTGTGAATATCACTCATAGTCATCTCTTTTTCCAGACAAAGAGCTATCTTGCCTAGTTTGCCCTCATATTGGAAGCTGCCTCATTCCTCGGATCATGCCTGTTGTGCATGTTGCTCTCTGCAGCTCCAGGGCACTTCCCAGCAGTGAAGCAGGACTGTACATGTGCCATTTGGGGTGTGGGAGCACCATGCAGGCAGTGTGTAACACTGTAACAGTATTTCTCTCTTTTGCTATTGCTTATAACAAACCCTAAAATTTGCATGGTCATTGGATCATTGACCAGATGTCAGTGCCCTGAGGACACCACCGGTCCTGACTGTCCCTGCCCACCCCTTCCATGGCTCCCCCATGCTGTCCACAGCCCATGATCCTATTCCAGCCACCCTTTGTCTCCTCCTCCCTTCTCACAGAGTGCATCCATGTCTCATTGCTCTCTGAGACCTGATTTTTTGGAGACTGTCTGCAATTAATCTCAGAGAGCAGTCAGGGAATGTGAATTGCTGTAACCTTCACAACCTGAAAAAGGCCGTATGAAAAAAAATCAGACATGCATGTTGTTTTTCAAATTACTACTGATTACATAAGTGTTGAAACCTAGTTCGTTCCTTCAAGGAAATTTTGTACACAATGTCAAATTCTGTCAACTCCTTAAACAGTGTAATGCACGTCTAATTTGGGTTTATAGGCAACGTTCAACTGTGTATTTTAGCTAATGTATTACTTAAGTTAGGTTGTGTAGAGAGAGTAAGAATACTGCAGAAAAGTACGACATACTCCATTGACTCATGTTGCTCAAATCACAAAAGTGTTATCTTATACTTTGTTGGTGTGTGAGATTTCAATCTCACTTTCTTCCTAAGTAATGAGACTCTTTGGATCAGAGGGCAGAAGAAATAAAGTGTGAATCATTAGAGTTTCCACTCTATTTTTTATCAGGAAGAAAAGTAGCGCCTCTCCTGAGGAAAAAATAAGACAAGACTGGGAAAAGGAAGAAACAACGAAATGCTGGAACCTGTGGTGTGTGCGAATTTACCCAGTCTATGTTTCTAACTGACTGAGGAAGAAGAGAAATGGTGAAATTGTGATGACTCGAGTTGCTAAAAAAGTCAAATATTTGTGATTTTACCAAATACCTGGGAAACCCCCCCAGTTTAGGCCTGGAAAATTATTTAAGATCAATGTAGTATAACACATAGGGGGTAGGGGAAGTAAGTGCAACCATGGTCACTAAGTTAGCTACCTCCACTCTAGGAAACAGCAGCACTTAATAAAATCTCAATTCTAGAGTAAGTCTATCTTAAATTTTGAAAGCATTCTGCTCCCTCCGGGTTTTAAAGCCTATTACTTGAAGTTACTGCTGATCTTTGTGTACACATGATGCTTAGAAAACAGCTCATTTCAGCTGAGCAAGAATGGACTATAGTATCCCATGCAAAGTCCTTTAAAAATGAATAGCACACAAGGCAGAAAATCTATACATTCAAAAGAGATAACATCCTTGGATTGCTTGTGTAGAAGAGAAGTTATTCTAAATAATCCACCATTTTCTGTTTAAAGACACTTAATTGGTGTCCAAGAGAATAGGTTAGGTGAATAAAATCAGGATCTTGCAAGTAAGTATGGAACCCAGCAGAGTCATTGAGTGAGGAAGAGCTGGCTGCTGGCTGCTGTCACTTGAGAAGGGCCCCAGCTTCAGGACTGTGCTCTCTGCTTGGCTGGGGATGCAACACCTTCCTCTTTGTTTAAAACTGGCAGTGGGTAGAAGAGGCAGACTGACAAGCAGTGCAAATGGCTAGAAAATGAATTTTTTTGGCCATTTAGCTTTGACAAATGGTTTATCCCTGGAGTAACTATGTGTATATCAGTAATGTTTCTGTTCATATCAGTTGAAACAAATCCCCTGTTCATCCCTTGTCCCAGGCACTGGTTTGCACTGCAGCATCATCTTGGAGCATGCTGAGTAGCATTGTCTTTTTGGTTGAAACAAAACGGAAAGATGTACTCAAGGAGCACGTTTGTTCCACAAACTCCTGAAGACAGGTGCATTTGGAACACAAGTGAGACTAGGTCTTGCCCAAAATAAAAGTCCCCCAAATTCATACAGTGTTGTCTTCAAGTCCTCAACACCAAAGCCCCATCTGGCTTTCCTGATGGGTTTCTGGGGGGGCACACTACTTGCTAGTGAAAACACAGCTCCTGCAGTTCAAACCATCCAGGCACTAAGAGCTGCCCAGTTGCCAGTCCACTTACCCAGCATATGGAAAAAAATTAGGCTAAAAATGCAACACTCTTCCTCTTAGTTATGCCTTTAGGCAACAGAGAAAAATTGGGATAGGAAAGCCTGAAAACAAATGTTCTCCACCCCCTCATTCATACCATTTATAGAGACCTGTTTACTCCTAATAGCCCTACTCAAGCTTGCTGTAAGAAATTAAATCATAATATGTATTTTAAATTAAATTGAGCCATGACAATAATTCTTTTTGGTGTCCAGTTACAATCACCTCTTAAGAGAGTTTACACTGCCAATGGATGGAAATTGTATGTGTAATTTTGATAACGCTTTTGCTGACAAAGTCATTTAACTAATGGCAGTGAAATCTAAGATTGGAAGTGAATCATGCCAGACAAAATAATTATTGCCTGCTATAATTTTTCCCCTAAAGGCCACCTGCATTATTTATATGATCTATTAAATAGTGCATGCTTTTAAGTAGTTTAGTTACATTTTGAGAATGACCCATTCAAATCAAAACAGCATTTTTCTAACTCTGGATTATAAACGTCATATAAAATATATTTTTATAATTTAAAATAAGAACTATGAATGGCAATCACCTAAGTGAGAGAAAGAAAACAGAGATATATTGGGAAAAAAAGGGCTGACTGCTCTTCATTATTCCTGTGTTTGGCTTGGATGGTCTGGCTGGTTAAAGGGGTAGACTTGAGCAGCTTTCTTAGCTGAAGTTTCTCTGATGGCCCTTTAGGCAGTACAGTTTTGCCACACAATTTTATAGACTCTTGTGTGAGAAGTGCTGCTCTGCATCAATATACAGCTCTGCTCACTTAACCTATGTTAAATTTTACTGTGATGTGGAGTTATTTAAAGTGGGGCACTCCGCAGAGCCCTCCTCCTCAAGGACAATTGCTAAGTGGACAGTAATAAAAAATGAAAGCAAGTGATCAAATCCTGCTATGAAATTTCAGTGGCAGTCCTTAAAATATTTTAAATGTCTGTCCTCTATTCTTCTTAGAAGAAGGAGAATATTCCTAGAGCTGCTTCAGATTGGGATTTCATTTTTAATCTAAGACAGATTGCCCTTGCCATTTCTTTGTACTGATGATGCCTCAGAAACTATTCCCATAGAAACTTCAGCAATAAAAAGTCTTCTGCATGCAACAGGAGTGACACCAAATCTTAGTTACAAGGGCTATGACAATTGCATCTTAATGGCTTTTTTTTGGATGATGTTAATTACATGGTTGCTGTATAAACTATTAAAATCTGTGGTTGCCATTTTCAAAGTTGTTTCTCAAAACTGGCGCATCTAAATCTCCTTGATACTATTCTCAGTCTGATTATTTTTTTTGTTACAGGGCCTTTAGTGAAAACCAGAGGTGCTCAGTACTTTTGGAACAAATTTCCGTAGTTAAATATGGATTTATGAATCTGCTGAAAACATCAGGGACCTTCTGTTCCCTCATAGGTTGTTTTATACATTACATAGCTGAATAAAAGGAAGGCTTTGAGATACAAGTACAATTCAGTGAAAGCTACAGCCTAATCTGTAATATATGTCAGACAGTATTTCCATTTTTGTGGTTTGTATGATCAGTTATTTGTCACTGGAAAACAGATAAGAGAAAGCAAACAGAATATTGCCTGAGTAAAAGTGTATGGATGAGGAAAAACAGAAAACTGATGATCCTCTTAATTTCTATAAACAAACAGAGAATTTTCTTCTAAAGTTGAATAACTGTCTGAGACACAGTGAGTGCTTTAAAGTGTTAAATCCAAATTAATTTATTTCAAAATTGAAATCAGCTACATTGGCACATACCTTACCTGCCACCAAAATCCTGGAATGAGCTTACAGATATCTGTGAATTGAGCACCTTCAGGATGATGATCTCTTTGTGGCTGGGGAAACAGCCTGGCAGTAATGAACAATGAAATAGAACCACAGTATTCATTAGTCATTACTGTAAAGCTGAGACATATTTTTTTAAACCAGAGACATTTGTCCTCTGCCTGTGAAATTCAAGGGGTTCTCCAATCATACACCTTGTCATCCAGGCTCACACACAAGGGAGAGCTGTAAATTTTTTTGCATTGGTTATGATGCCTGTTTGTGAATAAGAAAGTAACAGAAAGTCCAAATAATTTGTTGGCTTTGGCCTTCTGCTTCATGTAGAAATCAAAACATGACAGGAAGAGTTTACATTTTATTTTTCATGTTCATTCAATTTTATGGATCACTGAGTTATTTAGACATACGGTACTTAACCTCCTTGTTTTTCTAATGAGAATTGACTGGTATGTTTTTTTTCCTTACTCTTTGGTTGCTTTTGTTTCTTAATAGATATAATGAAACCTGTGACATAACTGTCCTTAATAACTTTTTGAACAGCTGTAAAAAAAGTCAAACAGATTCAAAAGGTTAAAAAATGACTAATTTTTCCTATTCACTGCTTAGTTAGCTTTAAAAATAATTTTAAGGGAAATTGGAGAACAGTATTTGTTTTGGCACAATTCATGCTGCACAATGGCATGAATTAAGCATGGAAATCGTTCTTGTAAATCTTGTCTTCTTGAGTTTAGACAAGTTTAGACCTTTTTGGACTGTTTAGTGTTGGGGTATTTTTTTTGTTTGTTCTTGGTTTTTGGGGTTTTTTTGGGGGGGGGTGCAGAAAACTGAATTACTGAATTGAATTGTTGCAATTTATATCACTGAAAAAAATAGATTTGTCCTGGACTCAAAGGCAGATTAATTTATTGTAAGAAACTAAGTGTGATCATCTTTTCCAATCCTTCCTTAGGACTATATAAGTATTTTTAGGCACTCAGATTCATTCATAGTGTGAATCAATTTGGAACACTGAGGCTGTGTCTGAAGACTTGAAAAATAACATTACTGCAATATTCATTTTCAATAAAACTAGTCAGACAAGAGGATGATTACCATTTGCAAACAGTCATGAAGAAGTGAATTAATTTTATGAAAGTGTGGTGGACTAAACTACTCAAAATGATCATTATTGCCACTGCATATAGCTATCCTTAATCTATATTTTGAATATATCTTTATTTAACCAGGATGGAAAAAGCTGCCTAAAATTCCTTTTGACATAGAACATAACAAGATTGCAATCTCTGCAAAAATCATAATTCTCAGGGAAATTGTTAACCAATTATAAACATAACACAAAATATCAATGACTATGATGTATTTTAAACACAATTATGGTAATAAAGCATAATCAAATACGTGCAAGCAGTAGCAATTACTAGTGCATATCATTAAGCCATCTGCTAATTAATCCAAAGCAATAATATGGTTTATTTAATAAGTTTCAGCATTTCCCTTTGAAGATGTGTACAAAAAAATAAGTGGTTTATGTCTGCGGAAGCAGGAAATGGTTCTGTGAGACTAGAGTTTTGTAATAACTTGAAACCTCTCAGATGTTTCTATTTAATTGTTGTCACTACTGCAATAATTTTAAATATCACCAGGCTGCTGGGAGCAAAACCTGCAAGAACAAGAGTGTGAGAGCTGCTTTTGAGTAGAAAGCAGTTCATAACAGCAGTTCACAAACTGATCACAGAAGAGGTCATCTCGAAGGCCTGAAATGATAGGAGAAACTCCTATTGATTTCATGGGACTGCATATGGGATGGGAACACTCAGTACCATAAGATATAAACTTGCTTAACTTTACTACTGAATTCAGTAGATTTATGTAACTGCTCCATCTGGCTAAATACCTCGTAGTTAGTGTCTGGTATTTTAAGTATCAAACATTTTTCCCTGTCATCTTAAAATTTGCTGCTACACATATAGAATGTGTTTCATTCTTATTCTCTCATGTGGATATCTACTTTCAGTTTCCTTATTTCCACTGTGGAAAAGTCCATTCTGGCAAGTATAAAGGACTATCCTCCTGTAATGAAATAAAATATTTAAAGTATATTATAAGCGTAGCACTCCCTAAAGATTTAGAAAACATTCTTTAAACTGTACATAATACATCTAGTGCCAAGTCTTTTGACACAGTTTCATTTTCTTAAAGAAGGAAAGATGTTGCAATTTAGTGCTTTATGAATTTTGTAGTGTTTGAACTGCTACTTCAATAAATGCTAAATTAGCAATATTTGTTTTAAAAAGGGACAGCTTGTGCAAACCTTAGAGAGATGGAGGATTAAGTGATACTTTCATCAATCAAGATGACATTGCTTTTCTGGAGAAGGAAAGGGGGGCTGTGAGAAGGCAACGGGGGGAAAATCAACTTTCTCTTGAAGGAAGTACTGCAGGGATTTATCAGCTGGCAAATCAAATGCAGAAAATGTCATCTGATAAAAGGTTGTGGTCTGATCCATCAAATCCTCTGAAACTCTGCTGAAGAAAGTATAGTGCAAAGAGAATAATTTCAGATTTAAACCACTGTACGGGTAGAAGCATTTAATGTGGATTTTCTCTGACAGTAAGATTAAATCAGCTCAGTTAAAATCAGAAAAGGAGCACTTGAGTTTTCATGGTCCTTAACTTTTTCCAGTAAAGGAAAAACATGACCTTGCGTGTCTTAGTCATTTGGACCAGAGAGCCAGAACTGTCAGAGTCCTGTAAATCTAAAGTAAAGAGAATCTACAGTACGAAAGGAGCTGACTTTGCATCGCTCATAGTGATACATGCTGCTGCCTGAAGGGGAAGGTTGTCATGGGACCAGCTTGTTACTTGTCACTGACAGCTTCTGTGAGGGGCATCACTCCTGCTCTGTAAATGAGTCAAGCTTTTGTTTTTAAACCTAACCCAACCGATTTGATCACTGGCGTAAGGGAACCCTGATAGTGGTGGCCTGGTCTATGCCATCAGACTGTGAAGCAGATCTAGGCTGGGCCAAGCCCCCAGTGACCAGCTCAGCGACCTTGCACAAAACTGGTAGGACTCTTGGGTTCATCTTACCTTCCTCAGTCTCCTTTCAACAGTTGGTTATGCACTGACACTAACCTGCAGGTCTCCTCAAACGTGCAGGTCTCCTCTAGGTGCATAAGCCAGCAAAGAGGGTAAAGGAAACATCATCCAAGTCATGTCCACAGTGGGTGGCAATCTGGAGACAGTTCCTAGTTGATTTGCAGGAGAAGCCTCTCTGTGCTTCCACTCAAAGCCCTCCCTGCCTGCTCATTCCTCTCCAGGCAATGACTCACCTCCTGTAGCAGGCAGAGAAACTGCACAGCTGCGTGCCTGGGGTCGGACAGCCACCCTATGCCAGGTTTCCCCTCTTCCTGCTTTGCCAGTGAATTGTGTTAATCCACTTTGTTTCACTCCTGTCTCATGAGAAGAAGTGCAATCACAAGCAGAATATGCACTGTCACGCACATGATTTAAACAGCATTATGTGTATTTATTCTTATTACTTAAACACAACCTTCCACCTGGTCTTGAATCCTTCACAGTTATGTAAAGCCATCTTTATCAAAAAGTAGGAGATAATGCAAATGCCAAATGAGCTCACTACAGAAGAGTCAATGTAAGCCAATAATTACAGCAGAAAAAAAGAATGCTTTATACAAATATAAGGAAAAGCATTTTTATTTGTGTGTGAGAGGTCTAATAATAATATAAAAAACCGATCTCTATCATTTGATGTCTCAGTAAAAATAAATAACACCATTAAAAATATTATTTTACTGCTGTCTGGGACTTAAAAAGACATCAGCTTCCACAGTTCCTAAGGAAATCAAACAGCATATTTTTAAAATGCAGGTTACCAGTATAAAACAAAATATTGCCATTGGCACTTTATGCAAATCAAAAAAAAAGATAGTTTTCTCAGTAAATAAAGCCAAAATAGACAAAATAATAAATGCAGCTACAATATGTTCATAGTTCTTCATAGCAAAAATCTACGGACTCAGACTCATACAACTTAATGTATGCATAGGAACTTTGATAAGAATTTCATGCAATAGAATGATTATTTGAGGGGGTGAAGTAAAGGAAAATCTAGTGTGTCAAGAGCTGTTATTCAGACTTGAAAGCATGCAAGTTTCAGAGTTTCTAAAACCCAGGATATTATCACAGAATCACAAATCAATTAGGTTGAAAAGGACCTTTGAGATCATCAAGTCCAACCTATGACCGAACACCACCCTGTCAACTGGCACTGAGTGCCACATCCAGTCTTTTCGTAAACACTTCCAGGAATGGTATCTCCACCACTTTGCTGGGCAGCCCATTACAATGCCCAATCACCCTTTTTGCGAAGAACTTCCTAATGTCCAACATAAACCTCTCCTGGGGCAGTTTAAGACTGTGTCCTCTTGTCCTGTCACTGGCTGTCTGGGAGAAGAGGCTGACCCCTACCTGTCTACAACCTCCTTTCGGGCAGTGGTAGAGAGTGGTAAGGGCTCCCCAGAGCCTACTCTTCTCCAGGATAAACAACCCCAGCTCCCTCAGACACTCCTCATAAGACTTGTGTTCCAGACCCTTCACTGGCCTTTTTGCCCTGCTCTGGACATGTTCCAGCACCTCAACATCCTTCCTAAATTGAGGGGTCCAGAACTGGACACAGGACTCAAGATGTGGCCTAACTAGTGCTGAGTACAGGGGAAGAATCACTTCCCTGGTCCTGCTGGCCACACTATTCCTGATACAGGCTGGGATGCTGTTGACCTTCTTGGCCACCAGGGCACACTGCTGGCTCGTGGTCAGTCAACTGTCGACCAGTACCCCCAGGTCCCTTTCTGCCTGGGCACTGTCCAGCCACTCTGTCCCCAGCCTGTAGTGCTTCAGGGGGTTGTTGTTGCCATAGTGCAGAACCTGGCACTTGGACTTGTTAAACCTTCTGTTGTTGGACTCTTCCCATAAACCCAGCCTGTCCGATCCCTGTGCAGAGCCCTCCTACCCTCCAGCAGATCAACACTCGCACCCAACTTAGTATCATCTGCAAATTTGCTGGTGGTAGACTCGATCCCCTCATCCAGACCATCAATAAAGATATTAAACAGGACTGGCCCCAGCACTGATCCCTGGGGGACACCACCACTGACTGGCTGCCAGCTGGATGCAGCACTGTTCACCACTCTCTGGCCTGGCCATCCAGCCAGTTCTTAACCCAGCCAAGAGTGCACCTGTCCAAGCCATGGGCTGCCAGCTTTTCCAGGAGTTNCCACCCCCTGGCCTGGCCACCCAGCCAGTTCTTAACCCAGCCAAGAGTGCACCTGTCCAAGCCATGGGCTGCCAGCTTTTCCAGGAGTTTACTGTGGGAGACAGCATCAAAGGCCTTGCTGAAGTCCAGATGGACAATATTCACAGCCTTCCCTTCATCCACCAGGTGGGTCACCTGGTCATAAAAGGAGATCAGGTTGGTCAGGCAGGACCTGCCCCTCCTAAACCCATGCTGGCTGGGTCTGATCCCCCGGCCATCCTGTAGGTGCCGTGTGATGGCACTCAGGATGATCTGTTCCATAACCTTACAGGGCACTGAGGTCAGGCTGACAGGCCTGTAGTTTCCCAGATTTTCCTTCCAGCCCTCTTATGGATAATTGTCACATTGGCCAGCTTCCAGTCATCTGAGACCTCACTGGTGAGCCAGGACTGATGGTAAATGATGGAGAGTGGCTTCACAAGCTCATCTGCCGGCTCCCTCATCACCCTAGGAAGGATTCCATCTGGTCCCTTAGACTTGTGAGCATATATGTGACTCAGCAGGTCTCTGACTGCTTCCTACTGGATTACAGGGGGGCTATTCTGCTCCCTGTCACCATCTATTAGCTGAGGAGGCCAGCAGTCCTGAGGATGACCTGTCTTATTGTTGAAAACCAATGAAAAGAAGGTGTTAAGTACCTCAGACTTTTCTTTTTCTTTGGTGACTATATTCCCTGCTACATCCAATAAAGAATGGAGGTTTTCCTTGCCCCTACTTTTGCTATTAATGTATTTATAAAAGCATTTTTTAATTATCCTTTACAGAAGTGTTTATGCCTGCCCAAGACTTCCACTCATCTCCTAGGTCACTCATCGGTTTCTGCATTTGCATCTGTAGTAACTATCTCAGGCAAGCGAGATACAATGTGTTGCCAGCCAGTCTCCAAAGTAAATGAATAATTAATAAGTGTTTTGGTTTCTTGGTTCCCTAATGGGTGTAAGCATGTGTAGGAGTCTAATGTTTCATCTTCATTTTCCACAGTAGCTCAAAAGAAATCTTGAAAACAGTGAAGACATTTTTTGGGAGCTGTTTCTCTGCAGTAGGGACAAGCCAATGTTCAAATCTGGATTTAGAGACTCAAAAATTTGGGACATATTTAAGGTTTGTGAGCAGGTTTTACATGTTCCAAAGGCAGAAACAAACTTGAGGATTTGGGTTTAAGTTTAGGCTTTGGTGCCAAGGCCTGCACAGAGGTGGAAGGGAATGGGCTCTCTGCATAGATGATTTCACTGCTCACAGTGATAGAAGAGCTATGAAAGAAGGTTTCATGCCTCCCTTTGTCTTCCTCTGTCCTCATTCTTCCCTCATTTCTCTTCCACTTTTAAAACATAACGATGGAGAAATGCTTTTTTTCCCCCAAATTTTCCACTGAGCCCAATATGCAGACATATTTATATGCAAATCAGTTATATAAAAGTGCTCTGTGTTATCTAAAGACCCTATCAGAAATGAAGCATTGCATGCCTCAGCAGGTAATATTCAGTCAAATATTCTAGTGATTTTTGCATTGTGTCTGAAGTGAATTATGAAGAATTGTTGAGGGTGAGAAATGACCTTCAAGCCCATTAAGTACATTAGAGGCTGATTGTTGCACAGACTTCCAGGATGGTAACTAATTGCTTCCAAAGTAACCCTGGCACTTCTGATTTTCTTTTTTTTTTTTTGTTATTATTAATCTTGTCATTTATGAGTTCCTTATTCTTTGATTAAAAATTTTGTTCCCTTTTTCAATTAACATTCTTTTTTCATGTTCCATGTTTCTGCGTTAATCCCATCACCCACATTATGATTAAAGATGCATTACCAGCATTAACTTATCATACACCATTTAACACTCATGACAGTTTTTTTCCCTTTTTTTATATGCCTTTTCCCCTTCTTCCCCTTTCCTTCTTGTTAAATGCTATTATACATGAATTTTCAGTTTGGCCTTATTTTACTCTAAGAACAACCAAACAAAATTTCTAGTCTATCACTTTTTTTCTTTGAATGCTGTATAATCGCCACTGACACTGAAAATACAGGAACAGAAATCAGCTTTAAAAAGATTTTATGCTTGGTTGGAAAGAAGTCAATGTGCATTATACGATAGGCATTTTAGTTTGTTTTTAAAGTAATGGTTTAGTTTCTCATTTTTGCATGAACTTTTAACTCCCCCCCCCAAAAAAAAAAGTGGAAATTCATGTCTGTCAAACTCAGTGTGATCTATCTGTTTAGAGGTATTTCGTAGCTCTCTGGTGTAACCCCAGGTGGAGGAGGCACTCTGGATTTTGGGTAAGCTAGAGGAGAAAAGGAAAGCGTAAACTGTGGGTAGTTGGTAAACTGTGATGGCACCATGACGTGCTTCTCAGGACATACTAGAGGAAAGGTATATCCAAGTTTTTTTCATTGCTGATGGAGAAAACTGTGCTGCCACCATCCTGATCCACCAGCATTTGTGTGGAAGGAAGAAGCAAGCTTTCTCTCCTTTCTTGCAAGCTGGGACGTGACTGGCACAAGAATCCCTCTCCTACATTGAGTATTACCATATTCTGCCTGTATCCATGAAAAAAAAACTGTGGGTGCTATTTGAACAGGAAAGCATTGCTTAGCATAAATGAATTTATAATTCCTCTTTGCTTGTGCTTGGGGAAACATGACAGAAGACAGCTCTGAAACAGCTTATAAAAGCTAATTCAGAAAGAGTCACAAGTATAGCACACTATTAACTGAATTTCAGATATGAAAACAAGGGGAAAACAATGGAATTAATATTTAAAGATGTCTAAATGAAGAGGAAGAAGTATACTCCATGGGCCTTTAAAAAGCATAAATGCCTACAATGTGCCCTGCAGAGAAAAAGAGATCTCCAAAACCACTTGCCATTAGAGCTGCAGGTTCTGCAAATCTCTGGAGATACTGTAAATTTTATCTGAACTCGTAAACATCAATTTCAGTGCTGTTCCACTGGGAACCAGTAACTCTGATTTGAGATCTCTGTGTCAGATCCTTGATTAAGGAATAGTAAGTAATACATGGAAAAGAGAATGTTTAGATGTGATTACAAGCCACTGTGTTTGTACCCTTTGGAAATGGTGTAGTGGGCTGACACTGGCTGGATGCCAGACACCCATCCAAACCTCTCTATCACTCTCCTCAGCAGCTGCTGGACAGGGGAGTGAAAAGATAACAAAGGGCTCATGGTTTGAGATAAGGACTGGGAGAGGTCATTCATCAAATACATTCATGGGCAAAACAGACTCGAATTAGAGATATTAATTGAATTTATTACCAACAAAATCAGAGCTGGATAATGAGAAGTAAAATAAGACCTTAAAAACACCTTCTCTCCACTTCTCCCTGCTTCTTAACTCTTCCTCCTCTTCCTCCAGCAACACAGGGAGATGGGAATGGGGGTTACAGTCAATTCACCACAGGTTGTTTCTGCCACTTCTCTGGTAGAGGAGTCCTTCCCCTTCTCCAAGGTGGGGTGCCTCTCATTGGAAAGAGTTCTCCACAAACTTCTCCAATGTGTGTCCATCCCACAGCAGCAGTTCTCCACAAACTACTCCAACTCGCGTCACTGTTTCACGGAGTGCAGTCCTTCAAGAACAGGCTGCTCCAGTGTGGGTCCTCCATGGGATCACAGGTCCTACCTGGAAACCTGCTCCAGCATGGGCTCCTCTCCCCATGGGTCAGCAGATCCCTGCCAGGACTCTGTTCCAGCATGGGCCTCCCACGGGGTCCCAGCTTCTTTCAGGCATCCACCTGCTCCATTGTGGGTCTCCTCCACGGGATGCAGGTGGATCTCTGCATCCCTGTTGATGTCCATGGGCTGCAGGGGCTCAGCTGCCTCACCATGGGCTTCACCACAGACTGCAGAGGAATCTCAGCTCTGGAACCTGGTGCACATCCTCACCCTCCTTCTCCACTGACCTTGGTGTCTGCAGAGCTGTTCCTCTCACATGTTCTCACTCTCTTCTCTGGCTGCAGTTACATCTGCAGCACCACTTTTTTTTTTCTTCTTAAATATGTTATCACAGAGGTGTTACCACCATTTCTGACAGTTGCTCTCTAAAGCTTCTGGAGCAGGGGGCATGGAAAGGGAGGTGCTGATCTCTTCTCCTTGGAATCCAGTGACAGGACACATGGGAACGGTCCAAAGCGGCAGCAGAGGAGGTTAGACTGGACATTAGGAAGCATTTCTTTACCAAGAGGGTGGTCAAACACTGGAACAGGCATCCTAGAGAGCTGGTTGATGCCCCAAGCCTGACAGTGTCTAGGAGGCATTTGGACAATGCCCTTAATAACCACCTTTAACTTCTGGTCAGCCTTGAATTGTTCAGGCAGTTGGACTAGTGTTAGCTGTAGGTCCCTTCCCACTGAAATATTCTGTTCTAGTCTGTTCATTCAGAAGGAATATAATAAGCTCTGAAGAGACACCAGTTAAAAAACATCAGTTATTACTGAGAACACATTTGAACTGAAGTATTTGCCATGGAATCTGAAGAAATTCACATCCGCTTTGCTCTCAAATGCCCTTGTGGGCCATTACCAGTTAAATTAGTATTCTTAGCCTGGTCCTTAGTCTAGTCCTGTATAGCATTTCTTAGTGTTACTTTGGAATTTGACTCAGTCTAATCTCAATCTTTATTTTTGACAGTTCGTACAAAGGTTTTACCATGGCTAGGATGTGATAACTAATAAGCTTTGTAACAGGGCTTGTTTTCTTAAGAGTTGCAGTGAAAACGGCCAAGTGTTCTGAGAATCCTACAGTTTGGACATAATGTATCATAAAAAGTTAAGTTTTCTGAAGTGCTTTTAGTTAAATTTTAATGTTGGCAAAATAAGCCACCGTATTCAGCTCTGTTACTAAGTACTTTGTACTGGTACACATAATTCTTCTAAAGCAAGAAAGCCCTGCAGTTTTGCAGTGTACTAAGCTGCTATGCCTAGCTTTCCCCTAAAACAACACTTCATCATAAAAATAGAGTTAATATATATCCTACCAAATCAACTAGTCAAAAAGGGGATCTCATTTCCTCTTTGGAGTGAGAAAACTTGACAGTTTTCTTCTACAGCATCTGTCATAATTCCTCTCTATATTCTCACTCTCTAAACCCAAAGCATTTAAAATAGAAAAGACTTTTATGATATTTTCTAGATATATGTTTGGGCATAGTAGATGTGAGTGCTTAAAAAGCATGGCTCATAGAAAAATGATATTTCTTGTATGACATCCAGCAACAACATAAGACTGAGATGAGAATGAAAATAATCACCTAAATAAGCTCTGCAGAGGGCTGTTAAAAGGAATATTTGCCACCATTCAGGGAACTTCAGCAAGACTAAAATAAGCCACAAAAGTCCAAGGAACCCTCTTGTGGATTCTGTTCTTCACAAACAGCACCTTTCGAGGTGCGACACCAGAGGCATATTTCGGTCTCTCTGAGCATACATCTTCCATGTGCCAACATTAAGTTCCACATGCTGGCTTGGTTTTACATCCTCATTAAATTCTTTTGTAAACCCTTCATGTCCTCCAAGTATTGACTTTAAAAATCCTCCTGCTTTTGTCGTCTATAAATTTTGATGCACTCCATATCAAATCAATTTCTAAATCACTAATATAAATGTTAAATAGAAAGTAGCTCCAGGCAACCTCATCCGTCATATTCTGCCTGGAGAATCCTTTATCATTTATTATGATCCTTCAGGGGCCCACTTACTACCTATTATTAATCCATTTTCCCTGACCAGTCTTCATACCTCCCTCATGACTTTTCTTACTAGTTTCTTCTGATCTATATTTGGAAAAGTGCTGCTAATATAAATGCAAATCCACCTCACACTGTTAACCTGTTAACCATAGCAGATAAAGATCACATTTTTCTCTATGATATGTTTCCAGTTTCATGCTGACACCAGCTAACAACTCTTTGCCTTCAAATACTGTACTACATTCCCTAAGTATGAAGATGTTATCTCAGCTTAGATAATATTAAACATTGGCATCATCTACTTTCTTAGCCTTTGCCAAAATGACAGAGTTGGTCCTCTAGTTTTTGCTAACAGATGGTTTCGTGTGATTCAAAATGGAAGATCAGAGACATCTCTCAGGCAGCACAAATAATTCCTTCTCTAAACCAAAGCAATTTCACCTTCCGTGGTTCTCAGCTGCATCATACTTTCTCCCTTGCTGAGTATGCTGCTTACACCATCATGTTCCAGGAGACAATAAGGATCAGCTAACTGTTCTCCCTCTCTCAATTACTGCAGAGATCAGACATGTAAAATGGATGTTTAATTATCCTGCTGTTATCCCATCACCAAAAAACGATTGCTTTATTATTTTGACAGGAAATTGTAGTCCTTGACTCTTAGAAATATTCATTTATCTTACATCTTCTGCTAGTTATGTTGGCTTTCAATGTCTACAAAAGCACTGTGTAAAGTGAAAAAAATAGCCATATCAACTGCTTTGGAATGTTCAGGAATTCAACTTCCAGTTCTAAATTAAGGCAGAATAAAGATTTTACTCTTATTACTGAAGCAATGGCCATCACTCCTTAACTAAGGTTCAGGTGCAGTTGCACGGCTATGGAGGTGTTTGTTGGGTTTGGAATGTTGCAGTGAGAAAAGGGAAGCAGGTGGCAGCTGGAACAGGTTGGCCCTACAAGATCTGCTGATGTGGGTTTCTCTCTGGGACGGGAAGCAGCAGTAGTTGCAGCGTGCCAAGTGTTACATGGCCAGACAGCCTGGATTGCAGCACTGCACCAGCTGTGGGGAAAAGGGGAGAGAGGCTTTGTGCAGGTGTGAGAATGGGAGGTTTTCCCATGGACTGAAGAAAAGATGTGTTTCTTCCTTCGAGGGCACGGGAAATTTTCTCGAGGTTCAGACAGCTCAAGACTCAAGGGGCAGCTGAGTAACAGACTAACTCTTGGGGCGATGTGACCCCTGAAATAGGCAAGGAAATGGCTAAATGCACAACCCTCTTCTGTCCAAATCTGATAAGGATGGGAAGAATTTTCTATAGTCAGTGAATATACATACGCTCTACCCCTTCCCCCTTCCTGTTCCTATATATAGTTATAGTACCTCCTTCTGGTACTGTAACATATGCTTATTTGAAGTATAGTGCAGCTGTTATTTTAAGAAGAAAAGCTGTTTAATTGGGTAATTAAACAGAATATTGTTTCTACCACTCATAGAAGCTTTTTTTTAATATTTGAGGGAAATGAAGGCAAGTCACAATACATGTAATCTCCAGCCAAAGTTGTGCATACTTTTTCTCTAGTAAGAAATACTGGCTGAATTTTCAAGAACTTATTGAAATCTCATTAATTAATCGTATTCATGTGCAGGATGGCTGGGAATTTTGGCAGAAGCTATGCTTGGCTAAGAAGGCAGAATCTTACTGAATTAAAACACAAAAAGGAAATATACAAGAGGTAGAAGAAGATACAGGGGGAAAAAAAGGTAGAATATTGCCTAGGTGCTTAGGGATGAAATTAAGAAGGCCAGAGCCTGTCTGGAGCTCAGATATGTGAGGGACATTTAGCACAATAATAAGGGACTTTACAGTCATGTTGTTTGTAAAACAAAACTCAGGAAAAAGTAGGGATTCACTGATGGCTGGAGGAGACAAAAATGAACAATGTGGAAAATATTGAAGTACTCAGTGCCTACTTAGACTGGTAAGCAAAACCTTCTTCCAGACCTCTGTATTCATCAGCAGAGTTTGAGAAGGGGGAGTGCAAAAAGTATTGGAGAACAACATGTTAGAGACTCCTTAGAGAAGCTGAACTCGAGATCTATGAAGATAATGGGATTTACATAAGGATGCTGGCAGAGATTGTGGATGGGGTGGTGATGTTATTATCATCATCTGTGAAAAGAAGTGGCAAACAGGGCAGGTCTTTTAAGTGGAACTTTTAAGTGGAAAAAGGCTAACTCGATGCCTGTTTCCAAAGAAGGCAAGATGGAAGACCCAGGAATCTATAGGCCAGTCATCCTCCCTTCAGTCCCCGGGAAAATTGTGGAGCACATTCTGTTGAAATCCATTTCCAAGCTTGTGAAGGACAAGAAAGTAATTAGGAACAGTCAACACAGATTTATCAAGGGCGACTCTTGCTTAACCAACCCTGTGGCCTTCTGTAGAAAAATAATTGGCAATGTGGATAAGGAGAGAGCTGTGCTTTTAATGAACATTGATTTCAGTGAGGTTTTTCACACTGTATCTCACAGTGTTCTCACTTGTAAGCTCAGGAGGTGTGAGCAGGACAAATGGGCTGCTAGGAACCTGTCTGGAATGGCAGGCACAGAAGGTAGTTGTCAGTGGCTCAGTGTTTGCCTGGCAGATGGTGATGAGCAGAGTAGTCTTGTAGTCTGTCCCTCAACACTGGGGTTCACATTGTTCATTGTCCTGAGAAATGACCCAAATGGTGACACACAAACTGTTCTCAGCACATTCACAGATTAGGGGCAGTGACCAACACAATGAATTGCAGAGTTCCAACCTAGAGGGGCCTTGTGAAATACGAGGACTAGGCCAACAGATGCCTGGTGGAGTTTACCGAGGTGTACAAAGGCCTGTAACCAGGATGGGAATTCCCACTCATTGGTACAGGCTGAGACATGATGAGCTGGCCACTGACTTGCTGAAAAAGACTTGAAATTCCTGGTGTCACAGTCAGTAGAGTGGGCTCCTGGGTGAATATGAGCCAAGAATGTGCTCTTAGTGCAAATAAAGGAAACCATGATTAAGTTTCATTAGGGGGATTATGGTCTGCAGACTGGGGAAAAAGAGCGTACCCCTCTATTTTGTCATGGGGAATCTACCTCTGCAATAGTGGGTCCAGTTTTTGTTCTCCCATTTCAAAAGACCTTGTGTGGGAACTGGAGAGTGTGAAGTTGTGGGTTTTCAAGATATTCAGGGACCCAGGAAATGTGACCTACAGAAATAATTTCTGGAAATTTAGTTTATTACGCAGAATCCTAGAACAGTTGTGGGTGGACGGGACCTCTGGAGATCAGCTAGCTTAGTCCCCCTTTCCAAGATTTGACTAGACAAGGCCAAGACTTGCTGATATTGGGAATATCCACTGGCTGGAGTGGGAGGTTGGACTAGAAGATCTCTAGAGATACTTTTCAACCAAGAGTCCTTCCATTCATGGCTATGATTTTTCTGTAAGCATATTACCAGAAACTGAAACATAATGACAATAGCAATGTCTAGATTAGTCAAATGTACAATTTCTGCTCTCTTACATGTTGCACAGTAGTCTTGGGGGCTTGCAAATCTGAACAGATTGTGGCAGATGGGTCCTAACTATTGGACAACCCTATCTGAAGAGAAACCGATAGGAAGTCTTGCCGTCCTTTGAACAAACAACAAAATTCCCTTTAAAAATATTTTTATAGAAACATGTAAAAAGACATCTAACAAAAAAGGAGGGACTAAAGGGTAACAAAATACGATAAGACAGACTCCTTGCTAGTACTTGGAAATTAGATTCATATATTGTCTGCATTTTTCAGAATATGAAAGAAAGTTACAGAGTATGTGCCCCCCGTAACAATACTAGGAAGATCTTGCCATCTGTATAGTATGGGAAGGGAAAATGACAGCTAGTAGGCAGAAACTCTTTCTTGAAGAAGATTATTTTTCTTGAATTGTTCACTCTTGCATCGTTACTGCTGGTGAAGACAATAACTGCCTGTGGATGCAAAGCTGTTGGTGTTCAGAGAACTGCAGCTGATGCAGCATGTTGTAATACCTTTCCAGAATGACCACGGTTTACACACCTCATGGCAATCCACCTCTCCTCTGTACCTGCCTACAGAGCAGACCCCCAGTTACTGGTTTTGTTCTGAATGTGGTCAGGGCTCCGAGTGAGTTGGTGTTCAAATGTGCACCTACAGAGCCTGCAGAGGAAATTGAGCTGATTTTAAAAAATATTATATAACAGCAACCAAACTAGTTGAGAAAATATAAAATCAACTCATGTGGAAATATGTGATATGGTAGCTGGCATAATTCAACTTCCTAAACTACCTCAAGAGCTGCTATATTTTAGTGCAGTTTAGACCTGTAAAATAAGCCCCTAATTGTCCAGTTCCAGTGGAGATAACTGTAATGGGGTAATCAAGACTTGTGATAAGGCTTCACCCTGAAGTTAGGTTTTCCAGAAAGCAAGACAACAGATATTTTCAAGATGGTAAATTTGTTAAATGCTAAGTTATTCTGGAAATGACTATGGATGAAATAATCACAAGCATGTACATGATGAGGACTCCATCAAATCAAAAATTACCATTTGCCAGTGATCAAATCTCACTGCAGCTACATTTAAATTGCATGATTCCTCATGAGGCATGCTGTTATGAGAATGAAATCATTGGGAGTTTGTCAGGCTTCAGGTGGATTCAAACATTCTCCTGGGAAGGACATGATGCTATAGTTCTGAGTTTATAACATCGCCATCCACAACACTGTGAGAACTGTTGTTGTAACATCACCTCTGGGGAGTTAAAAAGTAAACATATCTCAATCATGCTATTTAGATTTAAAAAGGGAGTAAGGATTTGAAATACAGAAATATCTAAATGACTCTGACTATGGAATAACTGGTATTTTAGGAGCAATACTAGTCTAAGGCTCAAATTGAGATGATGAAGAAAATTGTCTTCAAAATGCTACTTAAATAGATGCATAGCTAAGTCCTGAATCAGGTGTTATTTATAGCGAGCAACTGTCCTAACCTTGTCAGACACATTTGTTTTCTTTGTCTGCGTGACTGTCAGGCGGGAGACCAGAAGAAAATTAGAAGTTGAAGTTTAGGCTTTCTCTCTGCCTCTGCTGTTGTTCCCCAGAATTTGCAAAGCAATTGCCAAAACCGGAAAGATATTCAAAACATGTGGATTTCAAATTATTTTAAGACTGCAAGCCCCAAGTATATTTACATCAATTTAAAGCACACTGGCCAATAATCCATGTTCTATACATAGATTATTTTGGACCCAAAGAAAAGTGGAGCTGCGGTGCCTCCTACTGGCTCTCTTTGTGTCTCTTACTCCTATCTGCCATGTCTCAAGGATGTTACCATTAGATTTTTGAACTATTGATGCAGACATAATGATGGTAAAGAGTGCCTCAGATTAGGTTTCAGATATGAAAGACTGCAGCTATTTAAATTTAAAAGAAGCTGAAAGTGATGAAAGCAGTAAGTGACTCAAAAATATATGTCCAACAGGAGCAATATATAAATTTTTTCTTACAATCCCACTAACCAAATGGATAAGGATTTTTTTTGACAGATTATTTCATTTGATGTAAAACTGAATATGATTTTTACATTGCTCTTACTCCAAGACCCAAAAATGTTCTTTGATTCAAATATTGTTCTGAATCAAAACTAACAAAGTAGGATCACCAGAATAATTCATTTTTCTGGAGCTACCTCTTTTCCACAGGCTGTAAATTGTACCAGACATAATTTGAAATTGCCCTATGGATGAAGAGCCTGGTAAGTCATTATGTTGGTAGAGGAATTTATGTTTCAGTACTACTGCATATATCCAGCCTTCCCATGCAATCGAGATACAAGAGCATAAATCAACATGTTCAAAATATGTAAGAAAAATATCCTTTATTATTTAAGAAAAAAAGAGTTGTCATAGCTGAAATCATAGTTTTTAATAAAGAATTAATCTAACAGTTGCAACAGCACTGTGCATCAGAATATGCCTGATATTGGTGTGGCTTTTCCTTTGTCCACTACGTTCGACAGGTACAGCATCCCTGAACAGGTACTGTACAAATTTTCACAGTTTTCTGAAAATTCCAGGATCCGTCACTGATTTGGGATGACTAGGCATATTCTTGTAATGTATATACTCAGCCCAGCAGTGATCTACCAGTCTGTCCTGTAATTTAAACACACTCTCTTCAACAGCTCCACATGCTCTTCTCTGCAAATCCTATCCTCAAAGATAAATTTCATTCACATGGATTTACTTTACACAGGTAATACACAATCATTATGCTTAATTTGGACTATTTGTCCCCAAGAAAGCACAGGAAAGTCGTTGTGACAATACTGGATTTGCATTTAAATAAATGTGTAGCATGAAATGGCGTATATATAGCAACTATGTAGATAGTGGGAACTCAGAGCATTAAGATCATCATAACCTTAAAAAGCAGAACTACCATGTAATATTTTTTGCTGGTATTTCACACAATTAGTAGGACTAGACAGGAAGATTCAGAACACACAGCAAACAGCTTTCACAGCTAACAGCTGCCATGCAGAAGAATTTGCATTGGGAACTTGAAATGCGCAAAAAATGTAAACAGGAACCAAAAAGGGAAATCACAGCACAGATGTACAAGTGATTACAACACTCCTTGCCTGAGATGCAAAGATGAAAAAAACCCCTATTAATTAATAATCAAGCTTCTTGAACTCATTCAAGCTTTGGAGGACACAAAACCTACAGTGCAACAGAGGTCACAAATGCTAGACAGAACCTGAACAAGTTTCTTGCCCAGAAAGAAGAAGGACAAAACCCAGGACAAAACAAATAGAAATACCCATACTTTTTTCAGTTTTGTACTGCATTTCATCCAAAGTTCCTCTCAGGCTCTGATTCCAACTTCTGCAGAGAGATGACTTTTAATACAGTCAATATATCTTCAGGAACATGACAAATTACTTGACAGGTTGAAGAGCCTAGGCATGCAGAGGTGAAGTGACTCAGATGCTTGACTATAGCTCATCTGTCCTCAACAAAAAGGGTGCTTTTCTCATTCAGCTGCACAGAAACTCTGCCTTTGCAGTCATTATTTGCACCCATGTTGTCTGAGGACAACATCAATATCAGGTACTACCACAAATGGAAATGGCTTAATGGAAGGGTGAAAAGCCATAATTTTATTAAGGTAAATGAACAAAAATATTTTAAAACGTGTATGGAACAGAAGGTACATAGAAGTCCTTCATCAGACTCATCAATTTATTCCTCTTTGTTTCAGCCATGGCTTTGTCACCATAAATACTTGTGTCATCTCAGCCCTCCCCTTAGCCTGTCAGGTCTCAGTTGATAAGGTGTTTTAAACAGCAGTTACTTCAAATGAACTTTTTATAGCACCTGTTAAATGGTTACTTGATTTTAACAGAAGATTGTGGGCACTCTGTAAACAAAAATAACTTACACCACTGCTAAGCACGGCCTGAAAAATGACTGATTTTTTCTAGCCAGCATTTAGTCTTACAAAGAGCAAGAGTTATGTTGCAAATTGGTAACATTTCTGGCTAGCTGCTGTCTAGAATGGTTTGTATTAAGAAGTTTATTGCATTACACCACACACATTGTGTCAATAACCATATAGAATGAGCATTGTCTTTCAGAAGTTTCCTATAGCATTATGTTGAACTGCTTAGTGTAGCTCTCAAACCACTGGCATAATTAAGATATTTAAGTTATTGATGCCATTTGTTTCTCATTTTTTAACAAAACCCACATAATTCTCTATTTTATAAAAAACTCATGGAAAAATGTTACTGACATATTTAAGGACACATGGTTTTGGAAGCATTACTTTAATCCCCAGGAAGTAATTTAATAAAAATGGATTTTTCTACCTCAAGACATCTGAAAAAAACCTTCTCATAAATATTGGATATAGAAATGTCCTTACAGCAACAACTGTCAAAGCTCCAGCTTAAGTAATAAAAAGCTTAATAAAGCTCATTTTTGATTAATGATACTTTCCTCTCCCTCTAATTTTTAACTAAATGCCATCTGCTAATAGCATAATCAAGGGTCCCCCACCTTACTTCTATAAATATCTGTGTTGTTCCCCGTAGAATGCCACCAGAATTGCACCAGATGTGACTTTGACACGATGCCCTTTAGATTCAGATTTTACAGTTTCAGTAAGTCTGATCCTGCAGAGACCCACCCCCTCCCTTTCCTTTTGTTGACCCCAGCTAATCTATTGAAGTCAATGGAATGTTACCTCACGTGTGTCTTTGGAGGGTCAATCATAATACTGGACAAATAGACTGACCAGCAACTGCTGCTGAGAAAAGTGAAGTCAGACCAGTAGCGTTGGTTTGCTGCAAAAGTTAAACTGCTCATTATCCAGGCACACCTGCTAAATATCAAAATGCCAAAGGCCCAGTGCACTCCCGTGTTATGCCAGGTTTATGTCAGGGAAACTCTATATGCTGAAGCAGGGGGCTTTATAGGCCCACGGGGCTAAGGGTCAAATTCCAACCCTTGCGAGCCCCTCCCCTCTTAAACTCAACTATTTTAACATATTTAGTGATTGATTTTCTATTTTAATGTCCAGCCACTCTTGAAGTCAACCCATGTACCTAAAAGGAATCCAAATCTCATTTACCCAAAAGGGAAATTAATCTTAAGCCGCCAATTTTTACCACTCAGACGATCTTTAATAGGCGTCAAGAAAGTGGAGTAGGAGAAAGAGAGCAGCTTCTCCTTTCTGAAGAGCAGAGGAAGTCCTGCCACACTCTTAAAATCAAGGGCATAGCCAGCTATTTTGGGAAGATTTTTATGGCTTTTGAAACCTTTCTGAATGGAATTGCTTCATGTTGCAGCATCCAAACATCAGAAAATGTGGAATTTAAAAGACAAATATTTATTTCAGTTTTTCTGCTGATGCCTATGTGTTTTCCTCCCTGTTGCTGTGTGCCCTGTTCCTGTTGTGTTTGCCCCTTTGGACTTTACCTGTTGTGTGTGAGTGTTATCTTGCTGCAGTTATGCCATACTATCTAATTTGTTAAACACATTTTAAATGGTCTGATATGGGTGAATTCCTGAATGCTATACAGACATTCTCACTTTTAGAAATTGTGATTGTTCCCCAGAACTGTTACTCCCTTTTGCACCTCATGATTTTCTAGGACATGTCAAACCTCTATTTTTTCCCTAGGAAAGAAGTCACTTCACTTTATGGAAGTAATTGCATCAAATATAGAGTGACTTGAAGTTATTTTCTTTCTTTCTTCTTCATTTTGTTATCCAGATATTCCTCATTGTCCCTTTGGGCGATGCCTGTCACAAACAAAATTATTGTTCCATAGTGATATAACCACAGTCTGCCAACAGGAAGCAAAATGTCACTGACTGTCACTGTTGTTACATGGAGCTTTTCCCAAGGCTGCGGATCTGGCAGCCTAAGTAATGTAAATCCTATTCACAGTCATTGTCCCACTGCAATTAACAGTTGGCTGGTCTGAGCTCACGAGCTAAGGTTTTATAGGCATGAGAGCAGCATTTCAAGGCTTTCCTCAAGTATATCCCTCCAAAGTGTGTATGTCCCTTTAGAAACCATTTCTCTGACATGTACCCTTACTCCAAATTTTGTGTAGTCCCATAATGAAATAGAACATGGAAAGAGATTAAGGATTGAGTTTGCCTAGCTAACATACAAAAATAATTTGGCAGCCGGGACTCCATGGAGAAGGATGTAGGCAGGAAAAAACACAGTCTGGGACATAATGAATGTTTTTTAAATCCTCACAAGCTTAGGTACTTACTGTCAAGACCAGCAACTGGTGTATGCTATTACAAAAACATTTTCTTTTTTTATTTTTTTCTCTCCAGAATCTGTTTTTAAGCATCAGTTGGTCATATTGCAAATAATCAATGGCAGTTAGTCTTATCAGGTCACAACACTATAAGTTATATTTTGCTATATAAATTATTATTTAAATGATATTAAGTAGCATTAGCTCTATGGTAACAAGCAATGGCACATTTTGTACAAACAGATAAGCCTGCTCTTCCTACGCCCGTATCCAGGGTGCTGGGCTGAGTTTGTTCTCAGAGGGAGAAGGATATGATTACTGAGATAAAACAAAATCACACACTACAGCCATTATGGGGAATGGGGGAGGGGAGAATGTTAAATGTATGTAAACTTCAGGAGGTTAAAACAGTGTGTGCCAAAAGTCTCTGAACGTGTCAACATTAATAACAGCTGGAAGCAGGAGCAGAGCTGACTCTCCATTCCTAATGCAGAATTCAGCATTTAAGGTGCCAGGATGTTGATTTATCAAGCTTTTTCATTCTATCCCAGCAGCCCTCCCACATAATGGTGATTGCTGGTGATAAAGACAGTACACAAATGTTAAATAAAAAATTCATTTCTTACCTCTGGCGTAGCCAAGGAATATTGTTTCAATGCCCTAGATTATGTCTCCAAACACTCGAGCAATATCTAAGGTATACCAATTAAATCAATTAAAAAACTCCAACCATCCAAGGGCACACTCTTAATGAAATAAAAATTGAAAATCAATCTCAGTAATATGAGAGAACAGAAATTCAGAACAAGCATGTAGCTTTCAAACAAAAACCTAGTGCTTTTGAATGAAATGTTTTGCAATAAGATCAGAAAGCAAGTCCTTTAGCTCCATGAGGTGTAAAATCTGAGGGAAGTGGCATTTGAGCGACACTGGCTGATTGCATTTCAGGCTGCATTTGAAGTCAGGACCTTCAACACTGAAATGTATGTGTATCCTACTCTAAGTAGTCAAATTCTGCTAACAGCATGATGGTATGTTTTCATCTTTCGGCAGCCAGTAGGGACACTCCTTTGATGGTGTTTATACACCTCTGATATGGGTAAAGCAGCCTATTCTAAGCATTTAAAAGCCCCCAGTGTTATGTTAATGAGTAAAGTTTTATGATAAGTGTTTGCTTGGGTTATGAATTCCAAAAGCATGAACTGAAAAGGAATACCAACCATAGCTGGTATGCACTAATGTGTTTTAATGGATGTAAGCTAGAAGAGGAAAGAACCTTCCATTTTCCATCAGATCTTACTTGTATCAATTGCACTGTCAGTGCAAGTTAATACAACACCCACTTTCACTACCACTGTCCAGAGGTAGGAAGTACAGCTATTAGCTTCTGATAATGTAATATTAGTCCCTCTAATGAATAATACTTTCTACATAAGGATCCCAATTATTTTTATATTACATGTATCCTTCAACAGAAACACAAAATGGCAAAACATATTGCTCCAAGATCAGGAGGTGACTCTATAGCAGATGCAGGAGAGCACCCTATCACCTGATCCAGTCTGTGGTCCCTGCAGGGACTTAAACTGACATCATGCTGCAGTCAGCCTTAAAGTTACTAATAAGGAGGCCTGAAAACAGGCAAATGTCTACCCCATCACATGAATAAATAAATACCATAAAAATAGCAAAGGTGGTAAGTGAAAGTGCCCCTTGTAACCTAAATGCAATTTTTTTTAGTGAGGAAAGACAGTGCATGGGTCAAGCAGTTATCAGCTTTTGATTTGTATGATGCAGTGATGTAAGACTGTATCGTCTCTGCAGCAAGTCATTCATGCTAGCTGTGACAGAAGATATATATAGTTACCACAGTGAGAACAAATCCTGTAGATTATTCTGGAAATCTGGAATAAAAATAGTAAAAGAATTATGGGAGTTTTCCCCAAAAGACAAGCCAGATACTCAAGAGTTTTCCTTTAACCCAAACCATGTTTTCTAATGAAGCACAACTCAAAGTCAGAGCCATCAAAAAACCCAGTCACAAAACTGTGACTGAAACTGTGACTAATTAACAGCTGGGTGGAAGACAGTTGACTACAGGGGTTTGCCCTCAGAATGCCACTATCTCTGTGGAAACTGGATGGGCAGGGAAGACTGGGTCTCAGACTTATTAGGCACTACTCTAGATCCTTGTCAGTTCAGAATGAAGCCAGCACCAGCACACTGAAATATTATATAAGGATTGGCTGTCACTTTAAAACCAGAGAGGGTGTCTGTGGTTGATGGTGGGCCTGGGCTTCCCTGAGTGGGAAGTCTTGATTGACAGGGAGCTGCTGCTGACAAGAACTGTGGTTTGTGCCCTGGCGTCTAGGAGTGAAGAGTTTGGTTGAGCTGCTGATGGATGAAAAGTTTAGTCTGATCTAACTCCTGGCACATCATGGTTTCTGGCACAAATGGGTTGTGCTTGGGATGAGGCAACAATACTCCAAACCCAGCATGCAGTGAGCATTCAGCATTCAGAAAGCCAACTCCTGTCTTGCATGGGACAGTTGGAAGTTGGGTTGATATCTGGACTGATCAGAGGGAGAGTGTGTGGATGCTTCAGATGCTGTGAGAAATGCAGTGTCACTTTAATGTAACTTTCTGTAGGAGTCTTCTGTTTTCCCTTGCACGATCTGAAAGATTTCCTGAATTTACTTTTTACAACCTGAAACAAGTTAGCTATGCTACTTTAGCAGGTGGGTTGGGAGGCTGGCATTTCTTTAGTCAGCACTATCCCACATTGTCTCAATGAGATACAAACAAGAAAAGGTCAAGAAAAATCCAGTTGTAGAACAGCAAGTTATGCCTAGGAGAGGGAAGGGGGAAAAGAGGAAGGATACTGCAGCATTTGCTGCCACTGTATCATTTCTAGCCAGGTCAAGGAAAAAATCTTGCTTCCTACCTTGATAAACCATTAGTAATAGGTCAGGATTCAGCTGCTTCCTTTATCAGCATAGAGAGCTTAAATGTCAACGATTAAATGTTTCCATGGAGATCCCCTGAGCTTCACTAATGTGGGCACATTATTTACACCCACACTGCTGGAGAAATGAGAATGACAGCACGTTTTTTTGTGCCCCAGCATATCTGAAGGAAATGCTGCAGCTGGACTCTGAAACAGCACCTTGGAACACAGAGGCACATCTCAGGGATGTGAGAGACACCTGTTCATCTGATTTTGGCTTGTTGGAAAGAAGCAGGCAGTGTTTTTGACATTGCATTCTGGAGAGATGACTCCAGTGCAGAGGGATTGTCACAGCTGCTCAGTAGTAAAAAATGAATCCTTGCAGGAGGCTGCAGTAGGTAGTACATCAACTCTGTGACCTTCATAGGCTGCACACACTTTAGTTGTTAAGTTATTTCATCTGGGGAAAGAGCAGATAAATTCACAATCAGAGGAGTGGAGGAATATCTTGTTTGTTCCAAATTGGTTCAGCCTGGTTCAAGCTGATTATCTTGCATGGGAGTCACTCCAGAGTGACTTTCTCCATTAGTATTAATAACTGAAGTGTGAAAATTACTGGTGTTATTTTGATGAATATTTCATCTGCCATTTAAATAAACTAATTTTCATTCCTTTCCACAAGCATGCAAGTTATGATGATATGACTGTAAGTGAATTTTGACTTCATGTACACATTTATATAGCATGTTTCTGAATATTTACTTTCCATCTATGGTGATGTAGAAGGGATATTTTTTAGCAAAACAGAATGAAGTGCCATGGGACTTGTTTACAGCACCTTCTGCAGCCTGAGCAACTGCATGCAGGTGGCTGCCAAAATACTTTGTCAAATCAAATATTTTGATGTATGATAACCTAATAGAATACACAACTGTATATTTTAAGGCACTACAGGCATGTTTAGTGATGAGCAGTAATAACCTACACAGTTTTCCATTAAAGAAAGCTTCAGAGTGAAATCTCTCCTTAGACACTGCTGTCCAGATGCAGTAGGTTTTTCCATGGACTGTCCTTTTTCCTCATGAGATGCAAAAACCACTGGAGACAAAATTGGCAAATATGTATGACAGAAATATCTGAAATGTCTATCAAGTCAAATCAGATATGCCATGAGCAGCTTAGATTCCCATCTCCTCCACTACTCCTGGCGTTCACATAAGGTAGATCAGCCCCAAAGCCACACAGCCTTCTCCCAGTCCCTGAATGTGTTGGGTTGTACTAAATCTATTATACTTGTTGGCTTTGCTGTAGATGCAACAGGGACTAGATAAATAGCTTTTCACTTCCTTCCCTGACACACCAAGCCCTAGAGGAAGCAGATTTTGGTTTTTGGGGAGAGAGGATAGGGATTTCTTGCTGGGCATAGGCCGGGCTAGAGGATGGAGCATGGCCTCTTTGAGCATTGGAAGCCAGCAGACGTGATTTTCCTGAGTGTTGGATGCCCACCAAGGCTCCACTGTGCTGGGAGTATTCCCTTCATTAGAGAAGAGGCTGAGTCTAGACCTGTGTCTTTACAGAACAGCTGGGTTGTAGCCATGCTTTTGCAATAGTATTCCTGGAAGTACCACTCTGTCTGATGGCATTTCTGGGAAGGTAGCAGAGCACCACTAACTCTGATTTAGTGTACAGCTTAATTTAAGTTTTTCCTGGAAGTGTAGCTGATGCGTAGGAAGATGCAAAGATCCTCCTTGTATAAAATCTGTTAAAGCTATTTGTTTACCATTTTAGAAAAGCAAAACACTGCTAGTGAGGATAGCCTTTTGGATGTGTAAGGACCACATGGACAAATTCATTAAAAACAGAGTTAGATTGATTGTTACTGATCCTGCTTCAAACAAAATTGCACTTTGAACAAATGCAAGACAGAAAAAAATTAAGTAGATTCACAGTGAATTTAAGAAGAGAATTCTTCTGTTATCAGTGATGCTAATGAACTCACTAGCTACAAAGTGGATTTTTGATCTGGATACCCTTTACAACGCTGAAGTTGAAAAAAATCCATCTCATTAAACATTAAAAAAATGTCACAATGGAATGTCTAAATATCTTAATAGAAAACTGAGCTGGTTGCTTCTTGTCAGTAGTGTTGTTCTGGTTCAGGCTAGGAAAAACAAATGACCCCAGTTTCATGGCTGTCAATGGACGTGCCCCTCTCAACCTAGAAATTAGTAGGCCATTACCAACAAGTGTAAGAGGGTTGTTCTTATCCATTACCACATAAATCCCAAGTGTCTGTAGACAGGTGACCAACTGAATGTGTGAGAATCCAGTGAATCTGTGAGACTTAAGCTCAGGTCATAGAAATCTTGTTCAGTAAGTTGGGGAAATCTACAGTGTTGTTTCTTTAGTTATTCTTCAGAGGGCCTTGGCCCTTTTTACCTCAGCTGGATCTGATGCAGCTGATCAGGCAGCTCACACACATTTGGTAATGGGATCTGCAGAACCCCAGGGATGGTACAAGGAAACACTCAAAATAAATGCAATCAACTCACTTTTGATGCATCCTGGTTGGAGCTCGGTCATGTCATAGAGGCAAAGACCACAAATTCAGAATTAGTTTAGGTCCAGTTGGGTAATTATTTAATGGCTAATGAGCAGTGATGCTTCATGTGCTCTGAGGTACCTCTCAGATGTACCACATCCCCAGAAGGAGGAGTACAGAGTGAAACACATAAAGGACATCTCTTTCCACAGGTCCCCTGCTTTACTCCCCAACCCCTGCACACACATGCAGACCTTTATATTTTAGTCATGAGCACCAGTGGTATGCAGGACATATCTTACCTAACCTGTATAAAGATTAAAGACAAAGCATTAAGTGCAGCAGGAAACAAAAAGAGAGAAGTGTGGCTAATCAAGCTGAGGCATAGGGACCAAATTCCAAGGTCCTGACCACACCCCTGGGTGCAAGGTCCATTTGCTGCTTTGTCCTGCCTTCAGGCCATTGGTAAACCTTCTCCAAAGGAGGCATTTGGAGGACTCATTTTCCTGAAGATCATCAGCGCACTTCACTCATCCCCAGACAAATGGGCTACCTACCACGCAGCACAGTTTCCTGGAACATCATTTTTCACCAAGGTTGAGGGTTGATACTTTTATTTTGACTTTCTTCCCACTTTGAAAGGATAAATCTATATAACAAGGAGTTAGACAAGCATGTCTGATACTCAGTTTAAATCTAGACATCCAACAGGGAAAAATACTGCCATATATGCCTTGCAAAAGAACATTCTGTTCTATTTTTAAGAACATAGAATGATATAATCTGTGTTTTTTTCTTCTACAAAGAAAAAGTGAAACACAAAGAAAGTAACTTTCACCGTGACTCAGGCTTTAACATCTTTTGTTTCTTCATGTTTTTTCACGCTGCTGCTCACTTTTTCTGCAAGTACCACGTACCCTTTTAGAGACCTGTAGGAATTGTTCCAAAATTTCAGTACAATATTTTACATAATATTTTTCTTTATATTTTACTAGTGTCAATTTGGCAGGTTTTATTACTGTGACATGTTGCATCCTGAGCTGTGAAGAACAGTCTACTTGCTTGAGATCTTTAACGTGGAAAGAAGGATGGTAACTATTGATCCTTGCCAGAAGATACATGAAAATCTGACACTTCAAATAAACTGAAAACTTTTACAAAATGAATGTTGAGTTTCAGCAAGTCTTGAGATAGGGAAAATAATTAGTATGTCTAGTTCAAGAATATGACCGCAGCAGTAACTAGTATTTGGCAGAGATAGCACAGAGAAAATATTCTTTCCCACTCTCTTCTTTGAACTGTGTCTTTCCTTCCTTTCGCACTAAATGTAGTTTAGTTTAGTTAAAGCCCTTTCTTTGTATTATCTTTTTTTTCTTTTTTTTTTTTTTTTTTTCTGTGGGGCAGAAATTTTTATCTGGGCCTGGGAAGGAAATAGGTTGATTTTATGCTGACAAGGTTACAGGACTTTACATAGCAATTACAGAATTATTATAAATATATGCACATACAGAAAAAATATTTAAAGTTCCTTGCTACTGCTACAAAGCTCATTACTGAATTTTCAGTCTGTGGGAACACAGAACAAAATAATATTGCTTACTTTAACTCTGTGAGTATTACTTTAACTCTGTGAGTACAGTAAGTATTCTCTTTGATTTGAATCAGAGTTGGTACTTCGTTCAGCGTTGAGATAAAATCTGTCCTGATTTCTTGCCTGTTTATCTTGTGGATAAACATGACATAAAACAATGATGAGGAGCATTATTTTTGGCTGCAGTGTGCTTTTCAGAGTAGGTGGAATGACACAAGACCACTAATAAAAATGCAACTCCTGTTCTTTAGACTTCTCCAATTCAAGACCTTCCCGATTAAATCTTTCACATTTACAGAAAAAGGAACTAAGCACATAATGCACATGAGGCTTCTATCCAGTAGCATAAATAACTTGTCCTTGCTTCCCTTTTTCACATGCCTACATGTTATTTCTACATGCTCTTACACTGAGCACCACACTGTATTTTGTAGCAGTCTGTGCAGGAAAGCTCTGCTGATGTTCAGTTTCCATGAGCTAGGACAGATCCCGGGGGCTGTGTCTTTGAAATTGCTCAGAAATGCAAGACAGACAGTAAGAGACTAGAGCAGCCAGTCTGTAATGCCCTGCAGAAAGAAATTATTGTCTAGTAACAGGCTCTCTCATTTTATTACCAATGTTACTGTACAGCAGGAGGCAAAGAGGGTATTTGAATTCTGTGAAAAAATGCATTGTCTTTTTCCCTAGTTTATTTTCTCTATCGTTTGTCCATGCAGATGTGTGCAGATAGATTCATGTGACTGGCTGGATGTGACACAGGCACGTCTAACCTGTGTAAAGATGCTGTGGCTGAAATAGAACTGAATGCAGCTTGTATCTTAGAGAAGATACATGGGCCTGAATGCATATCATATATTCATACAGGCCTTTTGCTGACCCTGAATTTATTACAGAAAACTAGGACCAGGGTCCCCAAAGTGTTCTGTAGAAAAACTTATTCCTTCTATTCCAGTAAGTTACCAAGTGTTGTTTATGAGTATCACAAACGGAACTCAACACAGGTGCTTGGTGTCAGGAGAAGAGCTCTGTGGCGGTTTAGGCCAAATTCAGGGAAACGTCCAAAAGGAACGTCTCTTCAAAGGAAGGCAGGTTACAAACCACCCCTCCCCCCAATTGGGTTCGGGAAAAAACAAATTTTCCTCAGAGGAAAGTGAAGGAGAAAATAAAACTATTTATTTAACAAACACACAGGAAAACAATACTAATAATGCTAAATAATAAAATATCTCGCTCTGGAGAGAAAACCTGAAAGATTTTAGAGTCCTTCTGTGGGTGTGGTCTCTCTCCTCCTCCTCGGAGCTGGGTCGGCGTGGGGGGCCCCCCGCTCCAGGCCGGTGGAAGGTCCCCTGGTGGGGTTCTGATGTTCTGGTGTTCTGAACAAGTCCTGAAGAGAAGAAGGCAAAAAAACCCGAAGTCCCAAGAAGGAAAGAAACCTCAACTCTCCGTCCCTCTCCGAAGAAACAGAGCTGAAGAAACTGACCGAAAAGCCAGAAAAAAAAAAAAGTGCTTCCTCTGCCTGCTGCAGAAGTAGCTAATCTCTGTGTCCTTGAAGCACAAACTGTTTTGAAAAGTTCGCTCAGTTTTTTTCTCTGTCTCTTGCATCCAGTTTTAAAGGCATAGAAAGGCTCAGGAATCATGTCTGGGCATAGAGCAATGGTAGGGGATACAACAGCACAGTCACCCCAAGACAAGCTCTTGCTGTGATCTCAGTCCTGCAATGCTCCTAGTCAACCTGATGTGGAAGGTGAGGTGTTTATGGGAGGAAATTCTCATTCCCTCTATTTTCCTCATTCAGAAGTGCAAGACTTGATACACTTTGCACAACAGAAAATGTTCTCCAAACAAACCCCATAGCCTCTTGGAATTACTCTTTACCGTTAGTTTGTCAATGGTATATTACAAAGGTCACACCTTCCCCTAAAGTTTACTTTGAAATGTTTTCTAGAAGGGAAGCAAAAAACATCTAGTTTGAAGCAGTCAATTTTAACATGACTAATATCATAATGTGTTTAATAACCTTCTAATGTATGTAGCAACCTAGAATATGCTCAGAAGTTTTATCACTGAATAAACAAACCTGCAGCAAATGTTCCCTTCTCTCTCTCTCTCACTAACTCCTTCCATTTTTTAATAGTAATTAAATCATTATTAGGTTGTGAATTAAGTTTTTTTTTTTCTCAAGGTTCTTCTTCTGTGCCCAAGGCATAATTATTCAGGCATAATTCTCTGTCATTCAGGAAGGATTAAAGGCCTCTTGGTTTATGCAGGTTATCTGGGTGATGACATGCTGGTCTCTGATGGTTGCTGGGGATGGGCTGTGTTACTGTCCATCCTGCATCTCAGTCTCAGACAAATGTGTATTTCCAAGATTGTGTCTTCTGTTAGGGTTGGAGCAATAAATCCTTATTTTTATAAGACATATAAAAATCCTCTGCCATGATATATGAATAAGTTCACAGCTGTTACTAGTTTAATACACTGTTTCATTCCAAATACATTGTTTATCCTAAAAAAACCCACCAAAACTCCTGTAATTTTGTCAGGTTTGCATACACTGACTTTGACTTTTCAGCATCTCTTTTTCTTACACCCAGCTATAGTGAGGCAAAATTGCTTAACAGCAAGGCAGACGCAAATTTTGACATCCAACACTGTACAGAGGTTAAGACCATCATCTGAGAGCACTATTTCATCAGGGAGTGGCTTAGCATGTGTTTTCTTTAATTTTTTTAACATAACCTTCCCTGCCGAGGTTTGATATTGTTGAATGTGGCCATGGGCTGTCTATTGTTTGCTGCAATGCTGTTGGAGTTTCACTCCTCGCAATCTGCACAGGCTTGGTGCAATTAAAACTTGCAAAGGAAAACTATGCGGTTGGGCACGCTACGCCTGAAATGTTTCATTCCTAGGTCTATAATGGTCACTGTGGTTTCACATTGGAGTTTCCCTGGTTCCTAGAAACCTAAATAGCAGACTATACTAAAGAAATGTGTTTCTGCTGTGTGCAGTGATTGTCAGCTCTTTGGATTCATGTGCTCAAGTCTGTTAGAGTTGTTTCAACAGGAATGCATTTGACAGCAAATTTTCCCTGCAGTTATGGAAATTTATAAACTGTATCGATTTCATCAGATATTTTCCTATGGAAAGCAACTGAGAAAAACCAAGTAAGATCAGAATGGAAAATATACATTTATGTAGAGAAAGATAGATAAAGGTATTGTTCAATTTTTATTTTTTTTAATCATCCCAGCTAGAGTTAACAGAGTCTGGGTGAGGTAACTACAGTTCTTGCATGTCTGTCTGCTACATGCCTCAAAACATTTGCATGCACCTGAATAAAATTATTATTCCTGAATTTTTTCCACATTTTTAGGCACATGTCCACTACATTGTGCTAGTGTTGCTTGGGTTTTTCTAGAATCACGTTACAGCAGGAGATTAGCAAGTGTACTGAATATGATATTGCTGTTCAATACAATTCCATTTTTAATTTTACTTTAATTTCCTGATTTCTTCTGGAAGATTTGGCCCATTATAGTCTTTATATGCAATGGTTTTGTCATGTCTCTCCATGAGTATTTCCTAAAGCCAGCAGAACACTCACTGACTTGTAATATAGATATGAGTTTATTTAGTAGTGCTACCAGGAGTTTTTTCTCACAATTTTTTTTTCTCTGAACAACAGTAATGTTCAACTTGTAGCAAGGCAATTGGATTTCTCACACAATATAACTTGTCAGAATCAGTCTTCTTGCACTGAAGTGTTGAAGTGTAATCTTCCATCTTTCTTAGTACCTTCTGCATAGTAAAATTTAATCACTGCTTTGTTTAAACAGTATGGACCTATGCATCAGAATAATTGCTGCACTACTTACCCAGCTTTTGGGTACTCTGACCTCAGCAGTGTCTCTTGCTTTCTTTGATTCTTTTCTTTCCTTTTCCTTCTGAATTTATACAAACCCAATAAAGAACCAAGACGCCAAACCACCAAGCGGAGGCTCCTGCAATTGAAAGCAACCAGACTATGACCTGAAGGAGCTGCCAGTCTGTGCCATAAGTCTGTGCCACCACACACCTCCTGCTCTCTGAGACAGGGACTGGAGTACTCAACAGGCTCACGATGCTGTTGAAGACATGCTGTCATTATTTGGCTTTTTAAAAAAAACTTAATTTAGCTCTTGTACCTATTCATAGAAATTTTCTTGTCACATTCCCAGTGTTATTAGGTTCATGTATTCACTGGAAGTTTAACTGAAGGCTATGGCACTTCTGAAGTTTAAGCCTAGGTAGTTTTGCTTGATTATGTACTTGCAATTCATATTTTCCTAATATTGTTTTGTCTATGTAATTTAAATATTTCTGGGATTTTTTTTTGTGTTGATTGGTTTGTTTTAGTTTTTTTCCTTTTCCACAGTGCCAGAACACTCTGTAGTTGGTGCATTCACCAATGTCCTGCTGTCTGGCATGCCACTACCTATTTGTGTGCTGCTATGTCTCTGCATCTGGTGCTTCTCCGAGCTTTCCAAATAATTTCATTTCTTGCCATTTTGTGCTACATGGATATCCTCCATGCATAGTCTCATTCTTCTGTTCCTGCTTGTTTCTCTGATAGATTATAATATGATTGTTTTAATTTGTCTGTAACTTTTGGTATAATGATGTCTCTTATCACAGTTATGGTTAGCAGTTCAGGATGCTTCGTTTCAAGGCAGAAGTGATACAGAAGGTACAAATACATACTTACCACTATTGGTTGGGCTTTGAGATAGAGCAGTATCAAACATTGTTCTTTCATCAGGATGTTACCACCATATCTGCACATCTGCCCTTCAAATATACTTTTCTGCTTCTGCAGTATTTGTTTGGTATATTAACTTCTTGCCTTGCTTTTTTTTTTTTTTTTGTGCAGCAGATGAAGACTGCTGTGATTCACTTTCAGGACTGGACTTGGCACATTGTCTAACTTTCCTCTTGTCCAAAGCATTTAGCTATTACCATGAAAGCTAAAAATATTCTCAGATGTGCTTTGAACCTTTGATCCCTGTTTCTGGTCAGAAATTACTGCATCTTTCAAGAACTGATAGTTGCATGGGCCAGCTCTCTTCTGCAATGTAGCACTATCCCAGCTGATTGCTTATTTAATGGCAGTTGTTGAAAAGTAGTTGTTGAAAAGGACCTTTTTATTATCTCCTTAGGGAAAAAAAATGCTTCTGGAATAGCTCTGCCCTTGGGTCCTCCTGTTTGGATGCTAATTTGTCTGGCTGATAATATAATATATGGCAACCTCTATTCATAATATGAACTTACATTGCTACGTTTGGGTTTCTTCCTTTTATCTAAAGCTATTATTATCAATTACCTTTAACTCTGTTAATTGAGGACTATCTAATGAGTATTACTTCCTGGTTTTGCCTGTGAGTGTTATTACTATGCCTTCAGGAGCTGACTCTGGCCATCGTGCTAGGAGCAAAACAGCAAAGAAGGGAGCACCAGGACATCACAATACTCAGGCTTTTCTTAGTCCTCCATATACACTCTCTTGTCTCCTCGAACACTGCAAAGAAATCCCTAAGTTAACACATCTCTCCTCTCCTTGTGCCACTTCCTCTCATTAGCTGATTGTACTTGAAGACTTCAGTGTCAGCAGGGGTTGCACCAGATGACAAATCTCGACAAGCACTCCCGTAGGCACAAGCCAAATCAAAGAGGGTGGAAAAAAAGAAGGGGAAATAGAAAAAAATAGGAGAGAGAATGAATTGAAGGTCAGATTCCTCTCCCTTTCACAGAACAGATGGGATCAGAGCTACACAATCATAAGGTACACTTTATGATTGTGGGGTTTTAATTTTCTAAGAATAGAAAATTCTGTGTTTCAAGAGGTCCCTGTGCAGGGACTTTGATATTTAAACACCATATTTAAAGAAAAGTAGTATAGAAAAAAATATGAATATGATGTGTTTTAGAAAGAATAAAACATTATTTCCACTGCAATTACAAATACGAGCTAGGAGCAAATAATATGCTGGCTCTATTCATGACTTCCAGTGGCATGAATCCACAAAAAGCTTAGCATCATGGCTCTAAGTAAGGAAGAACCTGGTATTCTAAGGATAAAGGCCAGGAAAGTGACACAATTAGAGGCCCTCATCTCATCTTCTTTGAACTAATATTTAACACTCTCTGTAATTATTATTTACTTGTAATGAGTCAGAAGCCATTAAGACGAAGCAGGAGGCTTATTTCTGCTATGCACACTCATGAAATTATGTTCAATAAAATTGCTTCTATTTTTACAGTTATACAAGCATGAAATCAGTGATCAATGATTTTTTAACCTCTCAATACAGATTTATTTTCAAAATCACTCTTCCAGCCTAGACTTTCTAATTTTCTAACGTGAGTAATGATTCCTTAACAATAAAGTATCATTAGTTGCACATCAATATAAGTGTAGAAATATGACTATATTCTGCCAGAGATAAGCATGAATTTTCCATTCAAACATTTTTTGAAGTTTCCATTAGTTCATGCCTCTTAACTTCACTCACCCTGAAAAGTTGAACTATGCAAAATTTCAAGCAGCTTTGGGGTGGCATGAGTAAAGCCCAAAAAATCCATTGCAGCTGGGGAGTTCATGATGGCTTAGTGAAGTCTCTGAAGTCTGTCTGGATTCCCCAAATTATTGAGGTCTTTGCCTGTCACAGTACAAAAAAATCTGGAGCTTCTACCTCTACTTCTATTTACGGAGGACAAACTACTTCAACTGGACGTCACAATTTTATTTCTCTGAAACATAATCTGCCTCCTGTGCTTATAAACAGACAGCTGTGATGCTGTGCGTCTATGAGGAACTCACTTGGCCACCTGATTACTGCTTTAAATTTAATTTTTAATTTAATTTTAAACCCCTCGTAACACTTTTAAGAGAGCCAAGTGAGAAGGTAGGTTCATGAAGAGTTTGACTTCTGCTTTTGGCTTTTGTGAGGTGCAGTGAGTCCTCAAGTTACATTGATTAGACACAGCCTCTAACTCTTTTTGCAAGACAACAAATACCTTGCATTTCGGCCTACCTATGGCTGGGATATACTGGATATCCCCCAGGACGTGTGGTTTCTAAGACCATTCTACTCAGGGCTACTGAAATGCATAGTACCCCCTGCACAGCTTGCACAATTGGGTTGTTCTCTAGATCTCTGCTGTGATGATGAGAAGTAGCAAAGGCAGGGGCCCAGAAATAATCTAAATTTATCTGTATCCAAGCTGAGTCATCAGGTCTTGCAAACAGCCTTGCAGTAATGACAAGTTTGGAAAGGGTAATGGAAGATCTGCTTCAGATGCTACAGTCAAAAAGCCATTTGCCACTAGTATTTAGTAAAATAAAGACCTGTAATAAAGCCTGAAAACTAGACAATGTGCCTTGAGAGGAAAGTAGAAAAAGCAGACAGTTGAGTGCCTGAGGTCCCTGGAGTAAAATTTTTAAAAGAAACAATTCTGGAAGACAAACTCCAAAGCTGTTTCTTAGAAAGTGAGGAATGACAATATTAATGAGGAGGAGAAAATTCTGCAAAAACTATCAATGTATAATTAAACTTAAAATTAAAAATAGTAACAGTGGCTCTACAAATGTGACCTAGGAAAAAAAACCCCTCTTTTCTCCTGAAGGTATATAAACCTACACCAGAGCAGGAGTGGGATAACCAAACCTGCCATTTGAGATCTGAATGCCCCCAGAAACTTCTCTATTCCCTGCCTACAACTTATTCCTAGTTGTAGACAATAGTTGTTTACATTGAAGAATTGAAAGCCCCAACCCCAAAGGGCAAACTGAGTGCCTAATGCACCCATTTGAAGGTATCAAACGCCAGTCTTTACATGTGACAGCCTGCTTTATTCTCCTTCTCCTATGGTTATTGTTGATTAACACTTTTCCTTTCATAAAACCCCCTTTCTCTTGATTACCCCAGCACACGCAAAGCTGTTTAATTACAGACTCCTTCTCCAATCTGTGCCTGTTTTTTCTGCTTCCTTGTTCAATGGGACATCAAAGTTCTCTTCTTTTCTGGTGCAGGCACCCCAAAGCTGCAGCTCAGTGTTTCCTGCCCTTGTTCTCGCCCTCCATCCCCATTTTCTTCCCCCTTAGCTGTGGACAAACACTGACTCTCCTGTTGGCTGTGGTAGTCATCCAGTCATAGGAGGTCCACATGCTGTGGGTGACAGATACTCATGGAAGTTATCACTGCAGCCAAGGTGCAAACCTCCTTATGTGTGCTGAGGTTGCACCTGGGAGAGGACTGGAGAGGCGTACCAAGCATAAGGCACAGAAATGACAACGTTACCTGGATTCAGTTATCGTATTTTCACCCCTTCCTGCTAGTGGGGAACATTACAGCTGGGCACAGGAACCTACTCTTTGATTGCCTGGGAATCAGAAGACTTTGCATGTGTTCCAGGGATAGGTTTCGGTGAGGTCTCTCCCCATGATCTCTTCTCCCTCCCCCTTACCCAGTTGTATATGAGAACTAAGCTTACAGGTTTAGAGAGATGATTTTTATCTTAAATGAATGGATTTTAAAAAAATAAAAATCACATATATTTACCAGTAAATGTAATGCAGAGATGCTGTGAACTATAAACTGTCATGTCACGCATAGAGGGAATGTTAGCGCTGAACTAAAATTCTAGCTGTGCTCATAAGCCTCATAAATCACAGCCATAAATAGACCTCAGTTAGTGCCACGGGGAAAGACTCTGCATATTCATAAGGTTCTAGTTTCATATTTTGCCACTAGAATAAGCCTTGAAACGATAAGCAGTTTGCATCAGTTGAATCAGTGGCAAGGTAATGGCATTAAACAACGTACCTCAGTGTGATAAGCAACTGATAACTGCAGATCATCTACACTGTCCTTGTGTATAAGGTCAAAGCCATTTATTCAAATGTCACTTTGATTAATAACATTAGTTGCCCTTGATAAGATGCTGTTTTCTTGAGTATATCTGGAGGCTAAATGTATTATGATATTCAGAAAAGAAGAAAACATTTTTTCTTATTTCTTACAGATTTTGTAATTATTATTCATTACTTCAGTGGCATAATAGAGGCAAATGGTGCATTATAAAAATAAAATCCTTTCTCTGAAGCTTTTATAACTTAAAGCCCCCCAAATAATTTCTTTAGAAATATCTATTTATGTTTGAAAATTTTTAAAAAATATATGGTAAATCCTCTGAAAAAAATAATTAGAACCATAACACTAATCATGTTTATAAAGCGGATTGATTAATTAATTTAGGCAGAAAAGCTGATGGAACTGATATAAAAATTAAATTAGCATTTAATTTCACCACGTCAAAGCATCCTCTTTTATTGACATTAAATGAGGAAAAATCCCTTTAAAGGACATTTAATTTTAAATATCTAGGTAAAGGGAACAAAAATTTTCAAAAAGGGCAAAGTAATGATGGGGAAACAAATTTTAGCTCAGGCTGAAGGAGCTGAAGGAGGAAACTTCATGTGTGTAAAAGAGCATATTTTGTTTCTATTTTGTGATACAAACAGCAGGCAGAGATAATACTCAAGCAGTTAAATGGGAAGAATAAATATTGATAAGCAGTTTAGCTATCTGCAAATTGAAAGGGAAACAAATGTCAATTGCCTATAGTTCTAAAAACATTTGCTTGGAGGCAAAATGCACTTTTGAGGCCATTTCTGGTTACACTTTTATTTGCAACATAGTGATGTGGTTGAATATCTTGGGAGAACTCTCGAACATTTATTTGAATTCTGCCGTAGGAATCAATTCAACCGTATCAGAGCTGAGTTGAAGTGTATTAATGAGTAAGTGTGAGGAAATTTCTATTTTATCACTCCTTGAATTGTAATGCTCTACAGCCACGTAGAAGATAAAGAAGTTCTTCAGGAATAATACTTATCTGCATATACTGTTTTATTCCAAAAACTGCTACAAAAAGATGTTCCTTTTTTTGCATATTGGGTATTATTAATTTTATTTCATTATTTAATGGCAGTGTTTCTACTGATGCTTATTTCTGTGAGTTCTGAAGAGCAAATATGTAATGGATGCTGACCTTCTGACACGGGGAGGGGAAATGAGGTCACCCACCTGCCACGTCATTCACAGGCTGGGTCTTAACCCTGGTCATGACTTAAAGTTCAGTCAGTCTGGGTGAGCTCGTGCAGTTTTTCACTGAGGGCACAATCTGAATTCTTTATGGCTTGCAAGAAAATAGACGGTGGCAGGAATGCAACACGAACCTAAGATTTTTAGCTGTGGGTTCCCAGCAAAGGTTTTCTGGTTATTTGAGAAGAATTTTTTTGGTTAATTGAGCACATTTACGTTAGTATAATTAAATGTAAGATCATAATTACCATAGTGCCAGTCCTGTAAGAAATATTTGACATTAATTTTTACTTGATTCATTTATTCTAACTGGGCCTTCAAGAAGCCTCAGATGTGAGGTTCTATTTCCAAGTACACACAAGGAAAAACCAGAAATCCAGACTAATAAACCCACTATGAAAAACATTAAAATATAGACTTTAATATTCTAAGGTGTCTTGAGTATTGTATCCTGTTGTGAATTGCCCAATACATGTAATGGAAAATTTATTTTGTGTCTTCAAAACTAATAACTCCCTATCTCCTTCTATTAAGGTAAAGGTTCTGAATGTATTATTGTCATTGTGACTCTGAAATCAGCATTTTTTTTGTGATACACTGAGATACTGCATCAGTATTTCTCCTAGCTTCAAAAACTCACTGAATGCTATTTTTCTTTGAAGGTAGAAATCTCTAATATAGAAAGTGCCACAGACATATTTAAAAGGAAAAAAAAAAGAAGGCAGAAAACGAGCCATTGTAACTTGGGACGAACCTGCTCAAATAAACCAGCCATGACCCATCATAGAACTGAGTCTGGCATTTGCAACTGGAACAGACTCACGTATTAACTGATGGACCCCCTGTTATCCATTTGGACCCAGATAAATGAGCAACTAAGGGTCAGAATTTTTGGGGTCCAGTTACCTACCCTGGCACAAATGATGACCTGTGTTTAATCTCTTTGCCTCTGCAAGTTTGCTCCCTGGGTGAACTGAGACGAGGTTGGTATGCTTGGCAGAAAAGTTGTGCTGGTTGGTGTCTGTGAAGCATTTGTGCCCCTCAGCAATGGGGAGTACGAGCAGTTTCATGAGAAGAAATGCCTTTCCTCCAGCTCTCACGCAAGTTACAACAGCAAAACAATGGCACGATATCAGAATAATGGCATGAGGGAAGATTATCTAAGGATTAATGTGTGATTGGGGACAATAAAAGCTTTGCCATGAGTGTGTAGAAAATGTCTACAGGAACTTCCTATCTTGAAGACCCAGTTGTTTGGAGAGAAAAAAATGCAAAAGACCCCTGGTCTCCCTAGGCACAAAGACACCCAAAGCAAGGCAGAGTTAAGGTCAATGAAATTCTTTTAGCAAATTCTGTACTGCTATTTGACAGAACATGTTAGAAGACTTACTCTATTCTTGGATTTAATAGGAAAGGAAATCCAGCAGACAAGTTCTTCTAAAGAAAAATAATTACATAATTCTGGTTTAAGTCTTTTTTAGGTACAGACTACCAGTAATTCTAGTTATATTTCACGGTTTCTTGCCACTTGACAGGGATTGCTCTGCTTTTGAAGCTCAACCTGAGCCTGAGCTGTGACTAAAATAAAAATAATTTATCTTAAACTGCTGTCATTAAAAACAGACCTAAATCAGTCACGAGGAAAATAACATAATTTTAAAGCATTACAACTGAAAGCCTCAGGCATCCAGGGGAATGAGCACTTTCCCACATTTGACCTACACTCTGGTTTCACACTTAATCACTGGCAGTCGTTAAACATCAGAGATTAACATGGGCTTTGAATAGAAATGGCTAAATTGACTCAAGTGGAGCAAGAAAGTATTCACACTTTCCTCCTCAAGTTCCATACAGATCTGAAGATGGGTCGCATGGCATCCATGTGTCTCAGCTGCCCCAGTAGTTTGGATATTCCAGCAGGTTTTCTTCAGCCCAGATAGAAAACAGGAACCATTGACAAATTTTACATGGAAATGTTATTAACTTGTTCTGCGTTGCCTTTTTTAAGGGTTTCTGGCATATTAAAATGTACATTTACATTTTTAAGACTGCCAGCCTCTAAATATTGAGGCATGAGCACAGATAGCAACTGTACAGTATCAGTTCCAGGCAGAAAGCAGAAATCATTTGAAATGGTTAATATTTTTAAAAGAAAACATGAGAAAAGAAAAATAAGTCTTTTAAGTCCTAGGTCATAAGAAAGCAATATTATCTTTGAATAATATTTCCTGAGTGAGTTGGTGACAATTTAACGTGTGCTGCTGTGATAAATGACCAGTTTTGACCTGGCCTGCTAATCTTCTTCAAGACTTATCAATATTAAGAAATGTGTTTATATTGAACATACCAATACTGTAATTAGTAATCAGTAATGCTCTCCTCTTTCAGTCTTCACTTATGTAGTTTTCATATTAGTCAGTTCATATCTTTCACCTTACCTCAGTAGTTTGCAATAGGATGATTTCTGAGTGCATCACTGTACTGCACAAAACCAAGCAAACATAACTATTGCAAAGACAAAAAACTGTGTTAACATTTAACTTACACTGAGTACCTACAACTCTGATCAAAAAAAATCAAAAGGAACCCACACTCATTGGAAGTCAATGATCTGTCACAATCAGAAACCCCAGTGTATTATCATTTCCATCAGGTCAGTCTGCTGCAAGACTGTTATAACAGAAAATAGTTGTGAGATTTAATTCAGAGAGATTTTAAGCTGTAGCCTTAGAACTTCCGGGGCACTTTCACTGTATTCTCTGCATTTTCCATGTGGCACTATTTTTTGTGTTGTTATACCGAAGTTCTTTATAGGGGTCCCAAAAGAATGTTAGCAATGATAAAGTCTTGGTTCCAAAATTATCAAATTTCTTTTCCAATGTAAAGAAGATCAATGCTTTACAACCAAAGGATTAAAAATGTACAGCAGCTTTGTGATTAGACTGCTGTATATGCTGTTCAATAACTCCCTGAGGAGTTAAGGAATTTTTCCATACAAAGTGAATAGCAGATTGTAGAATTGCAACACTATACTTTGGACAATGAAGAGATCAATTAAAATGGTCAAGGCATGCATAGAAAAGAGGTCAGCAGATAGTATAAAATGAAATATGAAAATCTGTCATAAGTAAAAGACATTCCAAGGAAGGAAAGTGTTGAATTTTCCTCTTAGTATATACAGATCTATTAAGTATATTGAGCATTGGATGCAGCACTGTACTCCAAAAACAAAGTTTAGTATTATTTTATAATATTATTTTTATTTGGGGCCATGTTGAATATACAAAGGTCTGTACATGTATCTGTCTCTCTCTGTGCATATTCTAAGTGAGAAAAATGTATGGTTTAGAAAGTACCATTAGTAATTTATTTTACAAGACTTACATGCTTTATATGGACAATATGAGTTATCAGTTGAAGAGTTACAATGCATTCTCTTGCAGGGATCAGAAATATCCATTTCATCATTATTATTCCCTAGGATGATTATTTGGGCTTTTGCCAGATGTAAGGAACCAGTCAAGAAGTTTTCCTGGACTGGGGCAAGATGGAGGAAGAGGAGTTACCCACTCCCCAGGAAATACCAGAAGGGATTATCTCTTGGGAATGCAATATTGCTGTGAGAGCTTCCAAAGGCATGCTGTTAAAATTTACCTGTATCATTTCTGGATTGCTGTTATTATTAAAAGGCATATGCTAAATCAGAGTTTGAGACACCAGCTTCTCAAAATTACTGAAGCTTTTCTGTTAGAATAAACAGCCCTTGAGCTTGGAAGGACCTTGAACTGGCTGATAATGACTTGTTGTCATCCATCTCTAATGGTCATGAACTGTGATGGAAAAATTTTTGGAGGTGAGCATTCCCAAATCCAGTTCCCAGCTAACTTCTGGCATTGCCCCAGAATGACACAGAACTTTTTATTCCATTTAATTGGTTGTGGTTTGGGGTTTTTTGTCGTTTTTCTGTTTGTTTGTTTGTTGTGTGAGGCTTGATTTGCCCAGGCAAAGCTCCATGAGTTTTATCAGGTCATTTCAGACTCATCCAGAATCTGGTAGGTTTCATGTTTGTAATATTTTTGCTGGGGCACTGTGATAGACAACTAGAAAACACAGTTAATTTTAAAATCTCAGATAAATCAGCTGTTACTTTCAAATATGACCTTCACTAGTAGTCCAGTGAGAAATGACAAACACTCAAAATCTTTGGGGAAGAAAATTTGCTGAGGAACTCCAGTTCATTCAGAAACTAAGGGAGCTTGTGCATATCTGGTATCTCTTATCTCTTATGGATAAGTCAAGAGCATCTTGAATGCTGTTTTGTCTGTTAGTAATTTGCATGGTTTCGGAAGATAATACCAAGTCAGCAAGCCAAAAGGAATGTCTGAGCTGCTTCTGATTTTCATCTTGCAGTGCTTAACACTATCTTTCATAATATGGGGAGAAGAGAGGAATGTTTAAATTACATTGCTAAGAAATTATCTAATTTCCATGGACAGATTCCTTTTCATTGGCCTGAAGGCAAACAGAGTTGACACGTGTTCCTTATTCCACATGGAATTCAAGCACTAACCTTACTGAATCCAAACAAATTCATTGCATGCAAGGATATCTTACACAATGTTTTTGCAAAATGAAAATTGCACCAGAAGCAAGGCAATGGCTTAGAAAGAGATGGCTTTGCCTAATCAGAGCCTTGAGTTTGCCTATAGGAAATAATACATTCCTTAGTACTTCTCCATATATAGAATAAAGATTTGTTTTACATCTTATAAATGTGAAGATTTTCAGCATATCTGTACCCATTAATTTGAATTAATTTGAAGATTTCATTGCACATTTTGCCTTAACTCCAGAGGGGAAGCTCAGAAAGCCTTTTGTCAGACAACTTCACAAAAGATGCTGGACATCTTTTTGCTGCAAGACTGAACCTTCTGGCCTGGAGAACTGACCTGACTATGAATTGCAGTATAAAAGCTGCTTTCATTATCATCTTGCTCTTTTGTTGCTATAATGGGGAAGCATCTATGGAAATCAGTGAAGAAACTTAGATGAAGTCACCATGGAAGCTTTGCTGGTGACTTCGTGACATGAAGGTGTTAATCCAAATTTCCAGGGACAATATGAGGCGGGAAGACTCAAGAAAAGGGACAAAGAAGAGTGAATGACAAGGAATATAAAGATCCCACAGAAGAGAGAGAAGTGCCAGAAGAAAGAAACATGAAGCAGGAGAAATCAAAATATATTTCCAGGTCATTATGTTAGGGATATAAGTAAGAAGAGGTCCGTTAAAATGCATATTTGCTAGTAATCTGTCCAAGAGTGATCCACACAAAAGTTTGGAAACACTGTGTTACAGATACAAAAAGTTTTAATGAGATAGCTGCTTTTCCCCTACATTTGAATTTTTGATTTTGTAAGCAGGATTTCGTATGTGACTGCCTATTACCTAATAAAGCTACTGTTTTAGATACTGTGATTGATGCTTAGCAATTTTTAAGCTTTTTGGCGAACGCATGCATTATTTATATTACGGTATTGCTGAGAGAGCTGTACCCAATTTTACTAGGTGGCAAGCATAAACATAACCATTCTTAAAAATCCCCTATCATTTATCTAGCCAACACAGAGAAATTGTTGGACACAGAAGATTACAAGGTTTTAGTTAGAGAAGACAGACTTAATAGCAAATTGGTGGTAGGATTCATCTTTGTCTATTTACAGACTTTTTTTAAATGACTAATCTGTCTTCTCTTTGTAGGTGGTGGAGAGAAGGTACAAATTATCTGATCTATTTTTGAGTACTGTTGCAAGGTTTAATGAACAGTACTCTAGAGTTGCCCATTTTTGTTATCTGTAGCTGATACTGAGACAAGTAGCTCAGATGGGACTCTTTTTTGTTTTTTTTTTTTAAATTAAAAGGTCAGAAAACATTTGTTTACCAAAATTAGAGCTTTTTAGAAGACTTCTACATGTATCAGTTTATTTTGCTGGCCAATGTACCTGTAGGAGACATTATTATTATTATTATTATTATTATTATTATTATTATTATTATTATCATTTCTTGCCAATTTACATAACATTGTCATAGACGTTATGTGCATTGCTATATAGAATGTCATATACATGATGTACACTGAGCTCTTGATATAGGTTATTCTGGGATCCCTCACATTTTAGTTTTCCATGTCAAATGTTATTTTTGCAGAACATGAGAATTTTTTTAAAACTTGAGAAAAAATATTCAAAACACTCCAGTGAGAGAGAGATTCTTTGTGTGCTGTAACTTTCTCACTGCAAGGAGTGAACAGGGCTACATCTTCTCAAATGCAGAACTGCATAAAACATTAAGTGAACTGTGCCACTGGCTGTGGAAGGCAGCTGAGTGTTCCTAGAGAGCAATTCCCCCTGGGCCAGGGTTCTAATTCTAGGCAGATATGATTTATCAATACAAATACTTGACAGGATAGAAACAACAGAGGCTGCATTAGAGGCAGCCTTTTAAGAGTTTTGATACTTTCAAATACTTTCTTACTTGCCTTATAACCATTCCTTCATATTTGTACCTTCCACCTACAAACTGCACTTATCTTACTTAGCAGTCTTCTTTTCCTTCTCCATCTATCCTTGGAAGTACTACTTCTAAAGGTCCAGCTGGATTTATAACATGACGAATTTACCACAGTTAGAAGCCCAGTGCAGGAGCCACAGGAATGTGTTACAGGAATCATAATGCTGCTTCTTGAGCTGAGGGCAGCTTTGTCCAGCCTGTGCCATTTTTTTGAGATCTTGCTGTAATAATTTTTTTTTTCAGGAAAAAGAGTATATGCTGCATTTCTGAAAATAGAATCACTGTTTCCCATTATCAAATTCTTCTCTCCAGTTAGGCTTTGTTAGTGCACTTTCTCTAGTTTAAAAGCATCTGTGTGTGGTGACACAAATGACACTAGGTTCCTGGTTCAGCAGGGATATTTATATTTTAAGTTTCAAGGATTAACTTAATTAACTTCACTTACTGTGATTATTTAGTTTGGGACTGCACAAGCTCTGTCTTCATACTTTGCTTATGGCAATGCATGCTAAGCATCTCCCTCCACAAACAGCAACTGATTTCACAAGAAACTTGTAGAAATATTTTCTACAGTGGACATCTAATTCGAAGGTCTTGCATGAAAAGGAAGGAAGGCATGATAGATACTTCAATGAGTCAAGAAACGTTCCCATATGAGAGTCAATTTTTACATTATTTATGTCTTTTTTCAGCAGTGAATGTTTAACAGTGCGGACCAAGCAATGAATTCTTTGGTATATGCTCCCTTTTGTTGACAGCATGGCAATATCAGAGAAAAATTTTTCTACAAATTTTTTCCTGAAAAGTACTTATAATATTTATCAGTATCCATTTAACAAGACATTAACAGCTTCAGCTGTCCCCAGCTGCTTATGCTGTGTATTATTTTCAGGGCTGAAAATCTTGCAGTTGCTCTCTAAAACAAACAGGGAAAGCCATAAGAAATATGAGATCTCCTATAGAGATGAAGATAACATCATAGCTCTGTGACCTTGACAAGGTTAGGGTAAGTTCAAGTTAAGATCGTACTTTGGCAGTTCAGTAATCCTGTTTTCTACTAATAATATGGTTTGTGACATCCCTGTTGTCAACCCTGCTCATATGGTTGGGTTCTTCAAGTAAAAGAAAACTGTTCTCCTGAAAGAGGTGTTACCGTGCTTTTCTGCCTTTGCATCTGCTAGGGAGGCATCATACAGCCAAGACAAACCCTGCTGCTGCCAGATCACTGCGACACTTTCTGAAACAAGTGGAGGAGCAAACAACCCAATACTATCCTGAACATCTAGGAGCCAGTGACCTGGTGTAAACGAGATTGTTTTTCTAGCGATGCCTGGTACTCCCAGAAGTCCTGCAAAAGGGCAGAGCATCAAGCAAGTAATAGAACAGGGGTACCAGATACATACTTACAGACTGGTAACACTGCCACACCTGAGCCTCGTCCATAGGTTAACCTGTACGACAGGGATCTTGTCCAGCAGGATAACATTTATGTACTGAAGAGAAGCTGACAACTCTGTCTTCCTCTGGCTGAAAGGATTTTTTTTTCTTATTGAGATCGTAAGTTGAACAAATGCATCTTGAAGGGTCTGGAAGTAAATCTGGGCTCCGAGATATCTCAGTACTAAACTGGAAGAGCCTCAGAAAGTAGAGATACTAGAAACAGAATAAAAAATTAAGTAGCTGCAGACAAAACAGCAGTAGCTAGCTTTGAGGAGAGGAGGGGAAGAAGGGGATAAAATGTGGCCCATCCATGCCTGTTTTCCACTGTGCTTCTCCTCAGCCTGCAGGTCCAGAGTTGGGAGGTGAAGAACAAATCGTGCTTGATCAAGCTAAGTTCAAATTTGACAATCAAGAGGTTCTGTTTTCTTGTCAATAAGAATGGCAGCTAACGTTGACAGAGCGTATTTGAACATAATTTGAAAGCTGTGAATTCTAATTTCACTAGCCAGGTTATGGCTTTGGAACTAAAAGGAGCTCATACACTAACCAATTCATATGTCACCATGGTGAATGGGTCTTTAGGTACATACAGTCATCCCCAGTTGCATTTGCTCACACAACAAACCACACTGAACATCCCACAGCCCCAGTATATTCAGGTCTACATTAGACAAAAAATTATGTGAAGTCCTGCTGGTACCTGTAGAAATACACAGTTGTGGTTGCTGTGGGAGTTTTGCAGACATATAAAGGAAATGCAAAGTAATGTCAAAATTGGCAGTAAGTAAAATGCTTGCTTAAGAAGGTTCTTTTAATTCTTGCCAATGCCTGAATACTCAATGGCAGCAAATCTGTCTAACTGTTTCAGGGCCCTCCTAGTTCTGTGGTTTTTTTTATTTGGGATCCAGGGCACTTTACACATCTCAGGTGTTTTTAAAAATATACTGCAGATGCAGCGGTAAATCTCCTGTTCTTGAGAAAAGGAATATCTGTGCCGTTTGTGAAAGACAATTTAAATGGATAGAGTTTCTCTTGTTTTCTAAATTAGCAAGTATCAAATGGTCTGAATCAGTCTTTATTGTCCCGTCACAAAGCAGAAGAGATTTTATTTAGATGTTGAAGTGAGTGATCTGTGCTCTGGGTAAAGATAGTCTCTGGGTAAAGATAACTTACAGTGCAAGAATAAATTTTTGTTAAATTCATCTATGAGTGTACTTTGTAGGCTAATACAATCCTGATAAAACTGATCAGTCTGGGCTGATGTTCCATTAGGGATTGTACCGATTTCGGCCAAACTGATTAATTTATAGCAAATTCATTTATCCCCTCATGATACTGCATGCTACCACAGACAGACTCTCTCTTTCCAGGAAAAGGCAACCACATAATTTTTGCGGTTTTTTGGTCTGACTGTTTTTAACAAATGATAAGGACTTTGCATGTCATAAACCAGCAACAGCCATCTTTAATTTGCATTAGCATGCAAAGCATATCCGTAGATGAATTAAGTATGTAAAACTACATAATCTATAACACATAAATATCTAAATATTAAGCATATATATGTTTAAATTTTCACACTGGACACTTTTAAGTTAACAAAGAATAATATAGTATGAGTGGGTTGGTTAATAAAATAGCAATTCATTTCTTGCATGTATGCCATAGGAAATAAATATAATATAAAGGAATATGAGTTCTTGCGCTGTTTTGCTAAAACTCCATAGTGCTGTTTTGTGCCATCATACCTGGTGTAGTGTGGTGTTTCAAGAGGATTACACCAGTGTCCATTTGTTTCACTCAGCACCATGTGCCTACAGAACATTGTCTATTCCCAAGGTAAATGGTTAGAGAGGTAATTACCAGAGTGGGAGAAGACAAGGACACAAAATATGGTATAAAATAAGATTATGGAAATGTAGAACAGAGAATTATAGCTGTTTTTTCCTTCTATCCTTTAGCTGCTTCTTTGCTTTTGTCTTAAACAGTCTGAACCTGAGTTCACTTTTACTGGGTCAAGTAAATTTAAAGCAGCCCCTTCTAACCCTGATGATATCCTGGTATATAAATTCTTTCATTCCTGTGTTAGTGGCAGAAGATGTCTTCACTGCAGAGAAGAAAGGTTTCTAATTTATGACAAATTACATTTCAAAATTTGATTTCACTCTAAATCAGCTGATCAAGTGAAACTACTCAAAATTTCCTCAGAACTACAAATTTGTTAGAAGCCCCATTTTGAAACAGCAGCAAATGTTACTTCACTGACCACATGTGCCCCAGACCCTTATGGCTAAATAGTGTGACTGAATTTTGTAAATGTAGATAAACTTTGCTGAACAGCTGAATGCATCACAAGGGTCTGTGGGATAAATAAAGCCCTGGCTGCTGTGGCCATGGCTCCATGGAAGAGCATGACTGTATCAGATTGGGCTGCCCTGCATCTTGCTCTGCCTTTCCTCACAGCCAGGTGGACTTGGGGCTTCTGGGTCCTTGATGGATTTTGTAGAACCCCTGATCTCCAGGGATGAAGATAAATCAGCCAAAGGTACACCAAACAAAGGATCTTGAGTTTGATTCTCTAAATGTTGGTGAAAAATGGCAATCACCTCTATTTTCACCTTTGATAAACAGACAGAGTTTATTGTGCTTTACCCATTCCCATGAGAATGATTTAGTCAGCTGCCTCCTGTGTACCTGTTTACCCTCATCTGCTTGGCAATGGGCTGTACGAACTGGACCCCTTGCAAAAATCATTTTCAGTATCTTCTGCAAAAATCACATTTAGTATTTTATTTCAGAAGCCCAGGAAATCGGTCTGTACCATAGATTAGTTTGAAGAAATAGCAGTTAGGAAAAGCAAACAGCTTGGAAAGTAATCATATTTGATACTGGAGCTCTTGAAAGACAGTAAACATGAAACCTACGGATATCGGTTTCACAGGGTCTCTTTTCAGAGGAAAACTGTGTGATAAACTGTTTTTTGAAAAGGGAGAATTTTCTTGATCTGAATTATTCATTTTTACTCTTGACCATTATTCCTATGCTGATTCCTGATAAAGCATATCATATCAATTAATAATACGGTATCATAGCAACATAAAGGAAACCGGTCTCACAGATTCTGAAGATGCTGACATCATTGCGTTTAGCTAATGCAAAACAATCATTGAGCTGGTGTCTTCAAATAGCTTTATTTTCCAGTTTAAAAAGTGGTGCTCCTATCTGATATGACATTGTGCCTTTAAGTTGCTTTAGGCGTCTTTTGAAGAGTCTCTAAAAGTCAATTTTACTGCTAAACAACTTTGTCATGGCCTTGGCTCTTTAACTAGCTGTGCTGGAAAATATTTTCTTTCATTTTAATGTCAACCACCAACCCAAAGCTGTCATTGCAATAACATTGAAAAAAACTGTGTACCAGCTAACATCTCCTGCTGTGCAGTCTCTTTTCACAGAGTGAATGGGAAAACAGCTATTTCAAAAAACAAGCCACTAAGTTGCGTAACATTAACTAGGGTCATAATAAAAGGAACTTAAACAATATTTTTGATATATGCAAGTGTTTTAAAGCTCATCTTCCTGACCTGAAACACTACAGTGTTAGAGCTAGTTGGGGAAAAAAAAAGTGTCTCAGATGTAAATAAATTTACTTCTTTCAAGAAGCTGCAAAAAGTATCAGAAGTTCAAGCCGTGTAATTAATTTTTCCTGCAGAATACCTGCAAGCATGTTCACTTTCTCAATTTTTAGCAAACTGACAGCTACGGAGATAAAATTCTGCACTTTTTTGAGAATGTAGCCCTTCCTTCCAAACAGTCCTCAGAAAATTACAATGAGGTATAGATGCCACAAAATTTATGTGCTGAAAATGGGACATGCTTTTTACAAGGCATCTACGAGAACTCCAGAACATTTGCAAGCATTTCTGCCTCTGTCATTTTGGGTTTTCTTCAGAAATGTGTGTTTTTCCCTCACATCAAAGGCTGCCTTTGTGGCTCATGCCGTACCTCGCAGCTCCATCTAGCGGGAAAGAGCAGGACAGGGAGAACACGGATGGTCCGAGCTCCTGGAGCAAAATCGGGGCCGTGCAGAGCCTGGCTAGGGGGGATTGTGCCTGCCTGGAGCAGCTCTCTCCTGGTTTCAGCCTCGGTACAGTTAATGCCTTCTCAGTACCTATCACAGTGCTCTGTTTCGGGTTCAGAATGCAAATGATGTTGATAACACTGATGTTTTGGTTTTTTGGTAAATCATGTTTATCCTAAGTCAAGGACTATTTTCTTCCTTGTCTCATGCTCTGCCAGTGAGGAGGTAGGCAAAAAAACAAACTGGGGGGAAGCACATCTGGGACAGATGACCCGAACTAACCAAAGGGATATTCCACACCACAGAACATCATGCCCAGCATATAAACTGGGGGAATCACCTGAAAGGGTGGGCAACCCGGGTTTGGGCTGGCATCTGTCAGCAGTTGGTCAGCAATTGGTGGTCATGCTTGTCGGGTTTTTTTCCTTTTTATTGTCGTTATTATTATTTACCATTATTTTTGTATTTTACTTCATTTTCAATTATTTAATATACAAGATTTACTTCAGTGCTCTTCCCCATTCCACTGAAGGGGGAGGGAAAGAAAGGGGAGGCTGAGTGAGTGGCTGTGTGGTATTTCATCTCCAGCTGGACTTAAAACCATAACAGTCTCTGATTCCAGCAGCTCATCATTGTTTGCAACGCTAAAGAGAAAAAATAGGACTTGTTCTGCATTTTCCCATGTGATTGTGTTAGTTACAGCATTATGTAACTAACATAGAGGAGGCCACCAAGTTGATCAGAGGGATGAAGCACCTCTCCTGTGAGGCAAGGCTGAGAGAATTGTGTTTGTCCAGCCTGGAAAAGAGAAGGCTTTGGGGTCACCTACTCGTGTCCTTTCAGTACCTGAAGGGAGCCTACAAGAGAGGTGATGAAAGACTATTTACAAGGACTTGTAGTGACAGAACAAGGGGAATGGCTTCACAGTGAGAGAGAGAAGATTTAAATTAGATATTAGGAAGAAATTCTTTACTGTGAGGGTGGTGACACCCTGGAATGGCTTGCCCAGAGAAGCTGTGGATGACACATCCCTGGAAGTATTCAAGGCCAGGCTGGATGGAGCTCTGAGCAACCTGGTCTATTGGGAGGTGTCCCTGCCCACAGCAGGGGTTGGAACCACATGATCTTTAAGGTCCCTTCCAAACCAAAGCATTCTATGATTATACTTTATGAAACGGAATTTTTTATTTAGTGTTTGACTATCAGAAACTGCCCACCTTGAACTCTGGCTACCTAAAATGGGCTAAAATGTAAAGAGAAATATGACAGAGAAAATGCTTAATAATTTGCTATTTTACAGTGAAAGTTTCAATAAAAAGACTGTATGTATCCATGACTAGTTCTTTGGAGCCAACTAAGCTGATACAGTCTAGATGAGAAAATATACTGCAACACTATGAAAAGATGAAACTGGAAAGGTAAGTTCAAATACTCAGAAAAACAGTTATCTGGAGATGGGGAAACACAAGCGCAGAGATCTGTCAGTCTGCAGCTACAGGGAGCAAGGTCCTACACGAGAGCAAGAACAGCCTTTTAAGTGCTCCTTGACCTGATGTGTATAATAATACTCTTGAGATCTGTTTAATGCCTGAGACAATAATCCTCTGAAAACTTTTCCTCATGAGTGGACTTGCATTCTTCCTTATGTTTGGACCAGCCTGAGGAGGAAAAACAGCAGCCCTGGATTAACAGGCAATATTGAATCAAACTTAATGGCCTGCAATTTTCCAAATATGTACAAGAACATCTTGCGAGTTCACCTTCTGCTTTTCCAGCTACATCTTCACTTTAGCCTGCAGCTGTGGAACGTCACTTGGCACCATGCCCAGTGCTTGAGGAACACCCATGGGGCCAGTGTAGAAGGGGTCCTGATGCTGCCTGCTGCAGTGAGACCTTTCCAGGGCCAACAGCTGGCAAGGTGGGAGTTGGAGCCTCTCCACTTAGTGTTGCCTCTCTCCACACTCCAGCCAGCTAAAGCTAAACTAAAACAGGGACTCTCAGAAATTACACAGCCAAGCAGTTCCTCTACTCTGAGAAGCACACTGATCCTCCAGCAGGGATTCTGAGGCACCCAGGTGTCATGGTACACCTTGCTAGGGCTGGACACATCCCACCAGTCCACACAGAGCTCCTGGGCACTGCTGGCACTGTCTGCTGGCTATCTACTCATGCAGAGAGGTTTTACCTGCAGAATGTGGGCCAGGCAGGTGGGCCTCTGGGTTCTTACCTGTCACTTTTACTCTTGGGAAGAAAGAATTTCAGAGCAGCTTCAGGACTTTTTTACACATTGTCACAACAAAGTAACTTCTGAGGAGATTAGAAACTGGTCATACACCTGAAAAAGTAAATAAGGAGGACATGAGCTCCATGGATTTGTATCTATGGCTGTGGGAATGCTGGTGTTGGCTTCTTTGAAAACTGCTTTCCAAAGAACTGAGTCCAAGATAAAGCCCAGTTTGCTTTTCTCCTCTCTTTCATAGGGAGAGTTAATTGCACATTAATGAAGGTACTGCATACCTTAAACCCAACATTAGTTATGAGTGTAATTCCTACAGGTAACTCAGTTTTCATGGGACTAAGTTGCAAAAGGAGGTACAGTGTTTTTCCTGGTCGTACTGCAAACCAAGGCTCTTGTGGAATATTTTCTGTACTTTTCAGACAAGCCATTTCTCAGTGATATGATAAACCTCTCTATATCCACCTGGATCCACGTCAGAAAACCAGCTCCTTCTCCTCTGACTTCAGTGAGATAGAACTGCACTAACAATTCCACATTTCCAAGAACAGTGAATAAGGGCAACATGGAAGCTTGATAGCAATTTTACACATTCTCATCTCCAGTACTTTCCTAAATGTTTATTGATTCTCTGCAAACTTCCATCCTGTGTTTACTCTTCTCCTCTCAATGGATTTGCTCTCTAAATGAGAGGTTGCTAGACTATACTGAACCAGTTTCTGTGCTTAAACAAAATTATTACCTTGAATTTTCATTGTAAAGATTCTGAAAGAATAAGAACTTTTAAAACTAGGCATGAAAAGAAGACCTGTGCACTGGAGAACAAGATTTAGCAAATCCAAACACTAAAAGGAAAGAATTTATATCAGGTGTATCAATTAAAACCCAGGTATTCTTCAGCTTCATGCTTCCTGCTGTCAGCTTAAGGGTAGCAAAATTATTTGTCGGTTTGGTTTTTTTTATCCAGATGATGTTAAAGACTTTTGAGGAAGCACATAAAAAAAGAAATCACTTCTTTTTTCTCTTTGTGTAAAGAGACAGGTATGTGACTTCTGTATCAAATATTGTCAAGATTAAAACATGTTTAGAATTTAAATTACTTCTGTATTTAATATTAATAGATCTAATTTGCAGTATTTCTGCTCCTTCTTTAACCTAGAGACAGGATTAATATTCATGACATTGCTTTTGGTGGTGTGCAAGAAATTCCATAAGTCAAATTCACTCAACCAATGTTGGTTGGAATATAGACTATTTACCTTTGCCATAATATCTTTAATTTTGTCAACGCTGAAAGTAGATCATGACTTTGTTTGCAATGCTGCTAAAAAAAATTGTGAAACTGTTTTGATGTTCAGCAGAGTGCTATTCTTGTTCCCACCCCTCAAGAAAATAACAAAAAACCTTCAACCAAGCACAACAATAAATAATGCTGTTCTGTCCTGGCAAGCAAATTTTTGGCATCTTGTAAATTACCTGCTTTATTTCTGGTGGTGATAATGGTATACAGAGAGGATAGAAGCTTCGTTCCTTGTGACTTACTGCAAGTGCTCCTGGACAAAATTAAGGAGTTTTATTAGTCACATTTTTTAGCTCATAGTGAAATATTTTTCAAAATAGTTTTGTTAAAAAAGATCTAGACTATTTGTTCAATTATTAGGCAAATGGTTTGCTATGTTCCTTCTCAGCTCACTGTCACTGTGGATAGCTTAGCAAATGGTGATTCAGTCTTTGGTCCAAACCTCATTGTACTGAGCCTGCTCCAGATGTCATAAATACATCTTGTCGGGATGTTTTATTTCTCTCGCATCCCTGCAGGCAGCCCAGACTGGAATGGATTTATGTATTTTTATTTTGGGACTGTTTTTGCTGGAAGGCCTACCAAAAAAACCCCAGGGTTTGCATTTTGAGTGAGCCGAAGTTGTACAGCATGTACACTTTAATTTAGCTAGTGAGTTGATTTATGCTCAAAAATATCTGAAGTGGTCTCCCTTCAATACCCTTCAGATTCTGAGGTATTTTCTCTCATTTTCTTGTCCAGCTCCAAATGAGAACAGCTTGGATAAGTATCAACCTTAGATTTTTGCTATTAAATTTTGATTACCTTTTCAAATGAAGAGTTCTACTGAGGCTGAATGGAAAGTATTCTGAGAGCCTTTACTGTAGCTAAAGGTGCCGATTCTGTACAAGATAGTTATCTCTGTAAACATCAGTGCATCCATTTAAAAAAACAACCGAACCAAACCAAACCAGGTTTATTTACTGCAAGGATTCTTTTAATACAATATTGTCATTAAAATATTTCTATCACATCTCCTAGGAGGTGTATCTAGCCTCCAGCTAAGTAGAGTGTCCATTGATCCCTCTGAATGGACTGAGATATTCAGATATATCAATCAAAAAAGCAGCATCAAGTAGAGCACTGGTGGTACCACAGGAGGGTACATGATAAGAACACGATTCTCTGCTTTCCTAGCATGCTCCATAACTGAGGCAGCAGAGGACTCAGAGGACTCTAAATCATTCTCAAACATTGCTAAAGCCAGTTAAATTAAGTAGGGACATGTACATCTGCAAAACACTGCTTCAGATACTATCCAGATGAAAGTAAGTGTTTGTTTCAGTTCTCATTAAAAACTTACAAACTGAAAGAAAGTACTACTAAGGAGAAGGAGAAATTTAAACACATGCTGATACTTCAGAACAAGGTGATCATCTCAGAAATACCTATATGTGATGTTTCTTAGAGTGTAGAGGAGTGTAAAAGAGAAATTAAACACTTTTATTTCTTATTCTGAGTGTCCTGGTTTCGTGGGATAGAGTTTTTCTTTTCTTTCTTTCTAGTAGCTGTTACAGGACAATGTTGATAGCACACTGATGCTTTAGTTGTTGCTGAGCAGTGATTACCCTAAGTCAAGAATCTTCAGTTTCGTATGCTTTGCCAGTGGGTAGGTGCACAAGGGGCCAGGAGGAAGCACGGCCAGAACACCTGACACAAACTGGCCCAAGGGTTATTGCATACCATAGAACATCATGCTCAGTGTATAAACTGGGAGGAGCTGGCTAGGAGCTGCCTTTCACAGCTCAGGGATAGGCTGGACATTGGTCAGCAGCAGGTGAGCAATTGTGCTGTGCATCACTTGTTTTCTGTGCTTTTATTCTTCTCTCTCTCTTTTTGTTGTCTCCTCTTTAGTGTATTATTATTATTGTTATTGTTATTATTACATAGCCCATGGGGTTTATTTACCTTTTTCTTTAAGATTCTCCACCCCACCCCACTGTGAATGCGGGTGTGTGAGCAAGTGGCTCCATGGTACTTAGCTCTCAGCTGGGGTTAAACCACAATGCCTGGTTACATAGTGAATATCACAGTGACACTTCATATACAAACATTGCTTCTAAGACTTTTTTTTATACTGTGAGATAACACAGGTAGCACAGCCCGACACATATTAGGCAAATGTAGAGAAGAGTCTATTTTCTTAAGAGAAATGTATTAACTTCCCTCTCTCCTGCAGGAAAGTAACCTTGAATATCAGCAAGTGGTTCTTTGAAACACAGCAAGATGAAGAAAGAGACTGTTGTTAAGAGGTAACATTTGTTTGACCCCAAGACATGGGTGGAATTATGGGACAAACTTGAGACTGTCAAGTAATAAGGTACATTCATGAGCTCATAATTTATTTTGGGGTGTCAGATGTTATAACATCTTCCACTCTAGTTTTACTACTGTCTTGTGCAGCCTTCTGAACAAACACTGTCAGTCTGTCATTTGTTCCATCTATGTTCAAGTATAATACTGTTAATGTCTTGTATGGGCAATTTTTTTTTAACTATTGAAAAAATAAAATTAAATGCTAATCTTAAAAACTGGGTATTTCTTTCTAAGTTTCTGTTTAAAACTGTTTCTCTGCATGTCTGCTTAACTTATTAGGGCAACTGAGACTGACATATATGATAACTAATGCAAATGCTGCTTTTATATGATATAATTAGACTCTGGTGCCAACTTCTCTTATGCTGACAACATTGTGCCAGCTCCTATAAACAAACAGTTTCATAATAAATATAAAGATATTGCATACAAATAAATTAAGTGACTTTGCTCCTGAATGCATCAGAGCAATATCAGTTACTCGATGTGCCATAGTTTCTAATGTGTTATATGTTGAAACAGTCAAAAAAGCTAAAAGGTATTAAGCACTCACTTCCAGGAGGGGAAAGACTTCAGCTGTTCTGAAGATGGGACTTAAGACCCATAAGATAAGTTTAGAGGGAGATGCCATGCACGTGGTTCTGGGGGTGGATGGCCCAGCAGAACTGGGTTTTGTGCGACTCCAGCACAAAATACGGATTGGCTGCATTCATCATCCTGGTCATCCATGCTCTGCTTCAGCCTCAGTCTTGTCAAAAGGGGAATAAGATCAAGTTTCTTGGTGCCTGTCACAAATGTGTGGTTTTGTGCAGGTTTTTGTTTTATTCCATAATGCACACACACCATGTGTTTGTGGCTAAATGGTCCTAAGGACTGATGCAGCCATAAGGCTAGAAGACCTAGAGTTTATTAGCAAAGACATTTGATTACAGGTAAGCCTAAAATGAGTATATTGTAGCCATTTCAGCAACTGCCAGAATACATGCTTTTCCCAAAGTGACTGGTTTGTAAAATGTGGTTTTAAATTTTCCTTTTCCTTTAAATTCAAATGGCATGAGTTTATTGTTTTTTGTGGCCCAGAACTTAGTTTGGCTAACCTTGTGAAGGAATAATGAAACACCAGGGGTTAAAGTCATGGCAGTTTTCCACCAACGTAACTTGGGCCAGAATTTCACCCTGGGATATAAAACAATTATCACATATCACACAGCAGCAAGAAGTTGTTAGGAAACCCAGACTGTCCAACTTGTGATCTATCCACTTGCACAGCCATGCTTCTGCATTTTGACACCCTGTACTGGAAGAGCCTCCAGACCGAAGCAGCAGTGCAGAACAGGAAGATTTTACAACAGCTCCATAAATAGATCATTAACAAACATAGCTGTCTGTCTTAGTCAAGAGGGACTGGTTTCAGTCCATAAGGTAAAGTTTGGGGGATCCTGGATTAGAGAGATGACTCTGAGAATGAGATGGTGAAAGGAAATGGATCATACATGCCAATGCAGAGTCTGTAGGGAGTGCAGTGCAACACCAGGATGTCAGAGACAGGTCTGAAAATGACGGAGGTTTCCCAGTCCAGCTCTTACATAATTGCAGATACAGAGAAAGGATGAGGAAAGCCACAGAGGTGGGATTAGAAAGAGAAAGAAGGAGCACCCAGGCAGACTGAATCAGTGGGGCTTGGGCACATATTAGTAGGCAGGAATGGGTTTTGAAATGCAATCAGGAGCACGGCAGCACAACACCTTGAAAACAAGGCTGGGAAGTTGAAATGAGGATGAACACCTGTAACTGGGACAGGCTCAGGTCTCAGTGCTTTATTCTGAGGTCAAGTCAAGACAAACAAGAACCTTTTCATGGCTTTCAGGACTGTGATATACATCCTTACTTTGTTGCTTCATTATGCAGCTGTGTAAAGATAATTGAGAGAACTAAGCTAGATTTTTCATCAACAAGCAATAAAATGTGATAAATATGTTACATGGAATGGCAAATGTTAGAATTAATAAGCTGAAATGTTGATGAATTACTGTTTATATACTTGACATGTAATAATTGCTTCATTTATCATCTGAATCTGGAAAACTTAAATAGCAAGCATTTATAATTAATTTTCTCCCCTTGCAAACTGCAATTCATTCCACACTCAAAGGAGTCAGCGTTAATTTCTTTTCTATCAGCCACAGGCCATAAGTTAATGCATTAAAAAAAGTCAGAACATTTAAAATAACAGTCTAATTAAATTATATCCTCTACTGTTGGAGAAAAACACATGATTCTTCAGGAAATAATCAGTCACCACAGTAAACACCATTTAGTTCTTCTTACAAATCTGCATCTACCCACTGGGAATCTTGGACTGTCAAGATGAAGAATTCACTTTACTGAACAGATGAAGGATATTGACTTCAGCCTCATTAGCAACTTCAAATGAGAATGACAATGGGAGTTCATTAAATAATAATATTTTTCCATATACTGAGTTTTCTTCATCATGCAGAAGAATATGCTTTGCACAGCAGCCGACAAAGCCCACATTTCTGATTCATGCTTCTCCGTTGATCATCTAAATAATGCCCTTTCCTGAGGATCTTTCCTATTTGAGCAGCAAGGGCTGCTACTGCCTAACTGAAACCAGTAAGGCAGATGGTGCCCGCCTCAGCTCAGAACCCCAGAAGTGCCTTGCTCCAGGTTGGATGCATCCAAGTCCCTAGGAAGATCTGGAGATTTCTGTGAGGACCACATCAGCCGAAGTGCCTACATAGAAAGTGCTCTTCACAAAGAGCAGTGAGTGGAGCGGAAGAGTATCATTAAATACCTGTGGGTTTTTACTCATGCAGCTATTCTAGTCAAAGAATGTTTGGATAGGTATAAGAGATCCACTTAATGTATGACACTGGGAACAACTGTCAAAGACTAGCTACTTTTACACAGTAAAATTATCTCAGGTCTCCCACAAATAGCTATTCCTTCATCTATGCATAGTGTGTGTGGTGCCTGTGAAAATCACTGATGTAGCTACTCCAAAGGCTATTTTATTATAGAATTGTTACAGCTGAAAAAAATTAGGTTGGTTTTTTTTCAGCTGGTAGACATTCTCACATCATAAATTTCATTACGTTCTGGCAAGAGATTGAGTACTTCATGCTAAAAAATTTCCCCCAGTATAACCTACTTACTTTTAATGATGTTTTTCCATCTCAGTGCTAGCAAGAATCTTGAAATATTAAGGATAAGGATATTTTGCAAACTGAAAATAATGAACACTTCCTTGTGTACAGCCACTACCAATTAGTTCTCAGTTCTGTGTTAGGAATGCCTTTTCAAGTACTTTTAATTTCAAGATCTTCAGGGCAAAAGAGCATGTGACTTCTCTTACAGCTCCCTACCCTAATTAGTAACTTAATTCCACATACAGAGAACTAAGCAGAACTGACAGACTACAGCTTCTCCTGCATTCTTGCAGTTCTCTTTTTCACAAGATACCATTGAGGTCAGGGGCTTTAGAAAAGGATAGAAACCCATCTCTTTCAAGATGCATTCCAGCACCTTTCTCATGGAAACTTAGGTCATTCATTTGTGCAGGTTATTCCAAAGTCCTCCTTTGGTATTTAAACTTTCAAGACAGTGCTCCAATCCTTGCTGTCTCCAGGAAAAGGCGTACCACTCTCTAGCAAGTTGCACTGGAGGTGTATGTAATCCTTGAAGTCCTGACTCCTGCTCCCACAACTGTTTAGGCATTTTGCACTGAAAGGTCATGGGAAACAATCTGCAGCAGCCTCTCAGAGGGCTTCACTGCTCTCTCTTCCCAGCAGAGTGTCTTTTCCAGTGGGCACTTGGATCAGACTCCTTTGGTGCTCCTTTGCCCTGTCCAGCGGGGCAGTGGAGAGAGGAAAGGAATTCTTCTTTGTAGCACTGAGGATGCTCATTTGGGACACGAGTAATGAGCACGTGAGCTCATTTGGCTCACCTCAAATCAAGACACTTTGTTTAAATGTAAGTGACAGCAACTCTGCTAAGCGAGACTATGGGAAAAAGAATAAGCCAGTTGTCTAAAGAGAAAGGATAGCATCTAAATCCCAGAGATCATTCTAGGCATGAAATCTAATTTTACTTAAGAACCTTCTTGCATCCTTGGCCTAGCTCTAGGGTTAAATGAGAGATGCTAAGCTAACATTTCTTTGTAGCCAGCAGAGATGCCATCTTCCCTCCCTACCTCACTCCCTCAGCAGACTGACCATCAGCTTCGACTGCAACTTTGGCCTCTGAAACTGAGCATCTAACAGGAATGTGGTGCTCAACACTGGCACATCCTTGCACTCTTGCCAATCATACCAGGAATCATCTAAAGTTGTGTTACGGAAACAACATAACTTAGACTCACTAAGTCTGAACACATTTTATGCAGTAGAAGGGAAAGTCCGTCCAAATCCCCTTCTCATGACAAAACCACTGGTTCCATATGAAGAGGTGTTCTGATCATGCAGTTGACTGGACATCCTTATTGCAAGAGGAATATCAGGGATTTTGCCCAGTTCCTTCAAAGAAACAAAAACAAAAAATTGACACAATTGAAGCAATGGACAAGGAGTTTCTTTTGTTACACAGAAGATGAAACTATCAAGTAAAACTTCAATTAGACTTCATAATTCAGATACATTAGCAAGAATAATTTTGAACAAATTGCAACTGCATTATAATTACATTACAATTACAATAATTGTATTGTAGTTAAGGTGCCTGTAATATAATGTGCTTTCATTTTCTTTCCTTAAACCTAAATAATCAGGTGAAATAATTACAAAGAATTGTTTGAGCTATATGAAAGCTGCTCTTTTTTGGCACAAGTCTAGCCATGTTCATCATCTCAGCTAATTACAACTTGTCCTGTTCACTGCAGAAGGTGATCTTTGGAATTGTGCAATAAGCAGCATGAAAAATGATGCAGAAAGTGATTTTGGAAATAGAGCAATATTTTAAAGCCTTGGAAGCCAGGGGAGGATGTTATCACAGTGTGAGATAAAATCACCTTCATTACTGAATATCCAGTTCCAAGTTTTTGTTCTACTCTAGTTACAGCAAGTACCTGATTTAAATTTCCTTATTCATTCAAAGATAGTTTAAATAAATATTCTTAATGGAATTTTTTAAGTTATTTAAGATTACTCTGAAAGGTCTTCCATACTGGACCAACAAAATTCTTATGCAAATTGAGACCTATATTTAAGAAAAAAAAATCATTGTATCAAAACAGTTCTATTTTGTCAAAAGGTAGCTTTTCCAGACTGAAAAAAACCCCAAACCAAACCAAATCAAAAAAACCAACCAATCCAGTATCATTGCTATGTCAATGTTCCCACACTGAAGACTAATATATTTTGGACATCCTGTTTCAAGTCCTCNTCTCCTCTCCTCTCCTCTCCTCTCCTCTCCTTTCTCCCCTTGTTCTGTTCTAGCTGTTTTCCTTTTACATGATTTAATTCTGTATCTCTCCTCAGATTATCTTCTCTTACCTTAACTTTTAAATTCATTGTAATGTTGTTTGTTTCTTTTTTTTCTAACGTAATAAAATGAGGCAATTAATATCAGTCTAAAAGAAAGAATTAATTTGTCAGCTCCTAGCAGTTGCCAAGCAACAGACTACAATATCACCAGTCAGTTGATGGCTGGTTTAATTACCATCTAAATAAGTATTGTTTAGGCTTTAATTCTCTCCTATAACATGGTCTCAAAGGGAAGTCCACTAGGCTAGAGGTTTCAGGTCCCCACAAAGGAAGGATGGCAAGCACTAGGATTGCTAATTGCTCCGCATAATGCAAACACTTGCCTATTGTCTAATAAAATAATCTGTGCCATATGACTTTATATAGGATGCAAACTCTCATTCCAATAATTGCTTTTCCAAAGGTACCTGAACACCTGAACTGACAGGCCTGTGTCCATTAAAATGTATGTCTGGTGCAGAAGAGTGCTTAATTTATTTTACTCTTGAAGATAATATTTGAAGATATAATAAGAGCAAGCTGAAGACATAAGAAATATAAAGCAAGGAAAGGGAGTCCATGCTGTTAAATCTGAGAGCTTTATCTAACTATGGCAATTCAATAAATATCATTGGCGGACTTTGACTTATATACAATAAAATAAACCCACTCCCGTCTTTATATTTTTAAATGTGATATTTTAGATTAATTATTTTGCTGGTGTTATTGAGACTTTTGACTTACCAAAACTGATTTTGTCTGTGTGTATCCATTAGTACATAGATTTTAATACATAATAAGACCCATAGTCTATCCAAAATATATTATGATATTATTTGTCTCAGGGCAGTGCTGTTGAGAAGGATTGACTGTTTTGTTACCAAGTAGCATAATCTTAATATCTTTTAGAAAAAAATCTACTCAACTGTCTAGACAGTGCCAAAATAAAGATTCTACAACCAGAGATAAATGATGACATTGAAGAGTGCCCCTGGTTGCTCAGGAACTCCCACAGAACACGTACTGAACATGGGAAGGGAAGAGAGGAGATATTGGTTAGGTGAACTTGAAGAGACTTTTTTCTGTTTCATCTTTGGCCAACAGTAATATTATGATGTTATATTTACAGATGAATGAGAAAGAGCTCTGTTCATTGCTGGAAGAAGCTGGAGCAGCTGCAGGACGTATCGCAGTTTACATCAATATGTGAGGCTGTAAACTGAAAAGGCTGAGGAGAGGATAAGCATGACATTCAACCAAAGTCATTAAGTAGGGTGGTAATCCCCAATGCATGCATAAAGAATGCACCTGGAACAGTAACAAATGTATCTGACACGATTGAGACAGATCACAGGACTGAAAGAGTTTTGAAAGGACCTCTAGTCCTACCTCTGCTCAAAGTAAGGTCAATTAGAGCAGGAGGCTTATTCCTGAAGATAAAACATCAAGATTTCATCACTGATAGCCTAGCAATCTAGACAGCACTTTGCAACTCAATATTAATCTTTGTCAGTGCCGGAGTAGCTCAGTTCAGCTTAAGACAAAAATATGCTTCATTTTTCACATGATAGATTTGCAGAGATTCAAGTCTGCAGTTTGGGACTATTTGGTAAATGCCTTCAATCAATATATTACCTATTACATTGACTGAAGAAATTCTAATTCAAAAGTCACTAAGGTTTCAAAAAACTTTCATTTGCCTCCTGCTGTGTTGGGTTTTTGAAATTTGATGGTGTAAAAGTACACTTGATGTTTAAAAATCTTAAAGCAGCTTTCTTCTGATTAATTAACTGAGGAATGTAATATAGGTTAAGATGATATGTAGGACAGAGAGCTTAGTGTAATACTTACAAGAATGTCTTGTGAGACAGTCTTGTCCATTCTGTGGTAAAGTGAATTAGGGGTCAGATTTAGTCCTCACATTGGTGAATGGCAACAGATTTGAGAGAAACTCATTCAGGCCTTATTTGCACGATTTCTGTTTTTATTTCAAATGTCAGATCATTCAAAACTTAAAATCATAACTGAAGTTAGCTGCTTCACTTGATCCCTAACAGTTTCAATGAAAAGTGTTGAATGAGACCAAAAAAGGGCTTTTAGAGGTCTGAGTCCCCACTGGTCAGAGAAAGTCTAGATGTATTAAGAAACAGTGTTAGGTCCTAAAGCAGTGTGTTACTATTTTACACAACTGTATTTACCAGTGGTTTTCTTCCTTCTATGCGTGTGCAAGTTTGTTTGCACAATATTTCTGATTTAAATAATTGATTAAGAGTCAAGTTCAGAAGGAAAAAATTGAGGAAAGAGCCAAAACAATGTTCTCAAAGTAAAAAATTGAGAACTTCCCAAACAACCTGTCTTCTCTTCTTATTATTACTCTGTGTAACTTCCACTTATAACCATCATCTGATTCGAATATTTTTTCCCTGTTTAAAGGGACCTCTATACAAATATTGCTCAATATTGATAAAGCTAAAATCATTGCTTTCATTTTATTGCCCAGCAACTTCCTATCACTCAGATCTAAGGTTGGGAATAGGACAGTGTTCTTCTGTATTTTAACTTTCATGTCTATTTGAAGGAAAACTAATAATTAGAAATCACTTATACTTAAGGGAAGCTCAATATCTATAGTTACAATCAGAATTTTGTCCGATGGAGAAACAACAGATTTAAGCATATTGTTATGGAAGAAAATTCATTGGTAATACTGACTCTAGAAGGAATAAACAAGCAGAGTATTGCTTCACATTTTCAGCAAGTGAACTGAAATTCCATCTCATTGAAAAGCTTGGCTACATTTTAAATAGAAACAGAACACAGATTTAGCATTTACCAATGCAGGGAGGGTTATTCCTTTCCAGAGGAATGTTCTTTTTTTATCTGTTACAGGATACCCAGTCACAGTATTGAAATGTGAACAATCTGGGACTTCAGTGACTTCTTTTTTTTAACCCTTATGAGGTTGTGTGATCCCAATATACTTTAGTACTTTACATAGACATTAAGACAGTAATAATAATTTTAGTTCATTAACTGAACAAAAATATCATCAAATATTAAGTGTGATTTTAATATGAACTGATTTCCTTTGCTAAAAATATAAAAGTACTTGCCTCCTCTTCCCATTTTGTACAGTGCTCCCCTGAAGTTCCTACTTCCAGCTGTATTGTAAAACCTTCTCCAACCACTGCCCAACTATTTTCATTCTAGTGATAAATCTTCACTGCTTTTTTGTCTCTTGAACCTTAGGGTCAGTAATCTGCACTCTGCTGTCTATCAGCCAGTTCTCTGCCAACTGAGCATGATCCTTTTCTGAACAGCCTTCTTGGGCACCCATAACGTAATTCCTATACTCCTCCATTTACCTTTCCTAATTACTCTTCCAGTGCATTTTTGGAGGATCCCTCAAAGCAGACAGTCATGATCTGGACAATGGGACCCCCAGAAATTTTGAGGAGAACATCAAATTAGAGGTGGTGTTGGGCACACCAGCAGGCAGGGCTACCATCCGTGGGGAACCTCAGCAGACTGAGAGGGACCACACGAATTTCAGCACAGGCAAATGCAAGTCCTGCCCTGGCTAGCACAGAGCAAGCCCCTGCACCAGCACGGCTTGGGACCTGCACAAGGATACCTGGTGCACAAAGCTGATCATGAGTCAGCCCTACACCCTTGTAGCAAAGAAGGGCATGAAGGTGGTCACAGATTGGAAAGATATGCACAGTGAAGGCATAAAATTTCAATTCTTACATATTAAAATTGTAACTTTATTGTCTGCAACATACAACTATTTCAGATTGAAACATTATAGCATCACTACTGTATAGACATAAAAATTAGAAAAGACAGATATAGCATATTTTTTTTTCTCCTTCTTCCTGATTATTGCCCCTCATATTCTTATCTAAGCTACAGTGCTCAGAATCAATGTCAAATATGATCTTGAATATTATTTGTGGAGCGAAGGACAAACTGAAGAGAGAAGGAGTGCAGGGATGAAGATGACTGCCTTCTGCTGACTCCTTAGTGCCCTTGCTTGGACCATGCACCACTGACACAAGCCATCTGTTCCTTCATTCAGATACTGGTCTGCACTGAACATTTGGGCTGCCTTAGGGTGAAAATGGTTGCATACATGCAAAATGGGACACGCGCTGCATCACCTATATATTTTGGCCTGCCACTGTCATGGACTCCCAATTACTCACAAACTTAGGGACAGAAATGGTAAAGAAGGGATAAATTAACCTATTTAGAGAATACAGGATTGTTACAAAGAAGTGTGGTAAGATTTTGTCATGGTTTCACCCCAGCCAGCAGCCAAACCCCACACAGCCACTTGCTCACTCCCCCACCACTGGGATCAGGGGGAGAGTCGAAGGCATAAAAACTAGAAAACTTGTGGGTTGACAAAAAGACAGTTTCATAGGGAAAGCAAAAGCTGTGCATGCAAGCAAAGCAAAGCAAAGAACTAAATCCCTGCTTGCCATGTGCAAGTAGGTATTCAGCCATCTCCCAGAGAGCAGGGTCCCATCCCATGTAAGAGTTACTTGGGAAGAAAAATGCTATCACTTCAAATGTTGCCCCCTTCCTTCTTCTTCCCCCCACCTTTATATACTGAGCATGATGTTATAAGGTATGGAATATCCCTTTGGTCAGTTGGGGTCACCGGTCCTGGCTGTGTCCCCTCCTCATTTCCCATGCATGCCCTGTTTCCTTGCCAGCGTGGCAGTAGGAAAAGTAGAAAAGGCCTTGGCTCTGTGTAAGCTCTGCTCAGCAATAACAAAAACATCTCTCTATTATCAACCCTGTGTTCAGCACAGATCCAAAACAGAGCCCTACACTAGCTGCTGTAAAGCAAATTAATTCTACCACAGCCAAAAATAGCAGATATGTTCACCACAGTGATGGTAAAGCCACAACATGAAAGTCAGAGAGGTTTGTTTCTGTATAAGTTTATAGCCATAAAGCATAATACAAAATCGTATTTAAGTCAACAGTGCTGAAGCAAAACAAAAGAGAGGTTTTTGTGACTGGAAAAACAACGCCAGATCACTAAATTGAGCAGGATTTGAAGCCTGAGTGTGTATCCCTTTCGCAGCTGCACACCTTGCGAGCAGCAGGCCGGGATGCGGGGAAGCGGCGGCTGCGGGCAGAGCCGGGGGCGCAGCGCCACCTGCAGCCCGCGCCGGGGCACGGCCGGCACGGGGGTGGCGAACGGCGGGGACACCCGCGCTCTGGGGCTCACCCGCCTCTGTGCGCACACGGCAGTGCCACCCTGCCTCCCCCGCCATATACCGGCATCAAATGCAGGCTTAAGCTTTTTTGGTTTTTTTTTTTGGTAATAAATTTTGTCTTTTTATTGAAAGAGAGCCTTATCTGAACATGGTTAATTTCAGCAGAAACTGTGCTAAAAATTTGAGATAATGCTTAGAAAGCTGCAGTCCTATAAATTTTAATCTATAAGTACATTATCAAACTTTAAAAACGGTATGCAATCTATTAGAGATAATGTACAAAATCAGTTTCGCTGGGAAAGGTATGATTAAATAATTGCATTTTGCAAATAATGTTAGCAAAAATCTGATTGTTTGGCCACGTAAACTAAAGTGTTCCTTTATGGCAGCGGTTCCACAAGCAGTGTACTTCAGAGAAGGTAAACAGGAAAGATTAAATAACTGCTTTTTAGTGACTCAGCTTTATTGAGCCTAGCAGTTACAGTCACAGTAGCCTTCAAAGTGTTTTATTGCTCTAAGCATACACTAAGCCAGATCCTAGTTTTCCAGTTAACTACACTGGGACCATTAATGCGTATCTAATTTGGACATGAATTATTCAGGTCCCATTACTTTGGGCATTATTAAAAACCTTTAGCAAGTCAGGTAAGTGGTTAAGAGAAGATAAATGTATTTGCCATGCTGTAAATGTACCACATTTGCAACAGTTTAATTACATTGTTAGGGGAGATGGAGTATTTGCTGATGACTTACATTATAAAAACCTTATAAAAATATACAAGGACATATCCTCACTGGAATCACATTTTAGGTCAACCCTGATGATCACCTGTGCTTAACACTCTGTCAGAGCTTGACTGTTCTATGAAACTTGTTCCGCAATTAAACCCCTCAAGAAACCCACTCCTTTCCTTCTTTTATGGTTGCAAGCAAAGGTGTAGAACTTGAATCACCGAAGAGTGAATAAGGTTTGTGACTTGGGCACTGACCTTCAGAAACATTCTGGCTGTCCTGCACCAAAAGCAAACTCAGGGATCAACAGAAGAGATGTCATGGCATCTATGGGATGGAGATGAACTGGGCTTTTGATATGAATTCACAGTCTGAATAATCAGATCCATAGGGCACGACATTTAGCCACAGTGTGGTGGAAATGACATACCATTAAAGAGCCAGCAGGTATTGCCTGCTCACAGGAGACTGCTCCTGGGCAGAAGCTGCTCACATAATGAGTTTATAGAGTAGTTCTTAAGGAAACAAGGGGTTTGGGAGGTTTTTTTGCATTATAGCTGCTGCAGTCCAATAAAACATTTAGCCACTTACTTAAGCAAGCTCTAACTTAAATGTTTAATCTAAACACTTCTAGCTATTTCTCTTGACTTGTTCTTAAATGCTTTGGAAAATTACTCTTCTCTGAAATGCTGCCACCAGCATTGTGTATGATGAAAAAATAAAAATGCATTTTAACAGGAAATCTTGAGCTGTGCTCATAACTGGTATATCTGGGGTGGTTTATTTGGGAGCCTATTAACAGCACAGATATGGTTATAGATAAGCTGCAAAAGCTTTAATGTATTATATGATTTATTTCAGTAATAATAAATGGAAGGAGTCGGCTCAAAAGAACTGAGTTCTTCACAGCTTAATTCATACAAGTAGAGATTATTTTGGCAATGCAGCTTGGAAATTATATTCATTCTAGGCAGAGAATGGTAAAAATATCCAAACATTTCATTATGCAAGTATCTTTTCTCAGTACTAAGCACTAACATTTGTTTAGCTCTATGGTGTCTACTACAAGAGGATAGCATTCCATCTAGTGCGTTACCAGGTAGAAGAAATATTTCCTATTATCATAAATGGTGGTATTTATTCTCCACTATGCATGGATGCCACTCATTTATTCAACATAATTGTAGGGATCACATTTTAATGCCATAGTCCAGTACCAGGTACAGGAGAAAGGATGGTAGAGAACCCTTAGGTTCTTGAGAACTGAAATGAAATTCATCTCACCTAATTTCAGCCTTTTTCTTTTGCTTACTTAGATTTTATTTATTGCCTGTAATGGAACATAAACACCTCCAGAGAGAAAGTCATTAGAGACAACCAGGGGACAAACATCAATTCAATCCTAGATGTTTGATAATAGAGAAGCTTTGTCTAATACTGAAGTCTTTATTTTGGACCTTGTTTGCCTTGGTGTTCCTGATAATTACTTGTCAATGCAGCTTTCGTGGGTGTTGTACTTCTTACTTTCCCTGTTGATCTAAGATGATCTACTCCACATCTTTTGCCAAAGGAAAATTAGGAAAGAAAGTTTGATCTTTCTAGTGGATATTGCCAGGCTTTTTGTCTTTCATGACTGGCAAGACATATGCCAGTTCATGACTTGCATTACACAAATAATGTTTAATTCATTTCACCATTACATTACACTCTATTAAAAAAAAAAAACAGCCAAAACCACCCACCAATACATGTCTCAGTAATTAGTACTTGTCTGGCAGCCCTAAGGTAAGTTAAAATGAAACTGCCATTTTCATTATGACTGCCTTTTGGCAGTGCAATAGGAACTTATTATTATGGACTAGATAGGTGAATATGTATATGAAAGATGTGCAAGGTCATGAATAACTCTTTCCAGCTCCCATTTACTGTAGGAACCTCTGTCAATAGCATGTCTCTGCTGTAGTATGCTGGCTCATTTGCTATGTCTACAAAGAGCAAGAATGATACCAAGACTTTCACTTATTTCCATGCCTGGCCCACACATTAGGAGCAAACCTGAGCACAGAGGGCATCCCAGAAGAGAGTGCCAGAGACACATGCCTCATTGCAGGTTTCTTTCTGAAAATAGGGCTGGAGAGCCTCAGTCTTTTGGGAACTTTGGAAGTGTTAGGTTAGTTTCTTCACAAGGTCTTTATGATGTGGTGTACATTTTATCCTAGGAACGAATAGGGAGAAAACAGAGAAGTTCACGCGCTGTCTTGAAGATGCTGCCCAGAAGATTTTGGTAACAAATAGAAGATTTATTACAGTTCTCCCTTGCCACACTGAAGTGGATGATTTCCATCTGCCCGCTCCAAGAGTTCCAGAAATGGGAATAGCTGTAGTAAAGAGTTCCAGAAATGGGAATAGCTGTAGTAAAGAGTCCCAAAAGGTCTGAAAGGTCAGTAAAATTTTACACTTCTTTAAGAAAACTGCAGATCATTTCTCTGATTGGGATGTGCCACATAAAACCCTGCAGCCCCTGTTTGCGTGCTGTTAAATGGCTTCAAACGGTATTTCTTGACATTTTGTTGGCTAATAAGAAAATACACCTAAGAATAAAATGCACATATGGAACATTTATTTGTCATACCATCCCTGACGAGTGAATTTCCCTTTAGACTATAAATACAGAACAGCTGTGAAAACCTAGACAACTTATTATAAGCAAGTATATGCTGAATGAAAAAAAAGAAAAGCAGTTATTTTGGAAATTGAGTCTTAAGGCTCTAAATAACCCCACAGAAAGTTTAATGAAGTTCTTTTTACTAATCATGTTTTTCTAAAAGGAGAAATATGTATTTTTGTATTTTTTGGTGATACTGGTGTCTTCAAACGTCATTTATTTGCATTTATTCATTAGACAGAAATGACAATCGGCAGTAGTCGATGTTATTATCTTACACTGACATAAGTTCAAATGTGAGATCAGATCCTTTCTAAACATTTAAAGTAGATTTGTAAGCAGCATGGAAATTGTAACATGGCTTTCGTGGGTTTGGCCATGTCAAGATACATAGCTTTAAAAACAATTTGGATGAAATCTGCTGTCTGTAAAACAGTATTAATGAAGATACTTGTTCTAAAGTTTATTAGACTGTGTGACTGTTTTTCCTATGCAAACACAGTGGAAGAAACATAGCAAACATTTTATAACAAAGCATGCTCTATTAAACAAGTGCAATGCAGCACATCTATTAAACAAGTTGCTTGGAAGCAAGATTTTAGAGCTTCCATGTAAAAAATTAGATGAAAGCTTTATGTAGGCATCTTATGTCAGCAGAGAGGGAGATATTTCAAGCACTGAAATCAACATAATTCCTCAGGCACATTGTACAGAATAATTTAACCCAACTGGTGGTCTTTACTTAAGAAAAGCCAAACACTGGAGCAGCAGGGATTCTGCAGGTCAGGAAACAGCGTGGGAAAACCTGCTGGTACTATGGATGGCATCCTCATTTCAATGCACAGCAATTATAAATCATCAGTAAATATACAAAACCTTTCAGACGAATTTTCACTTTAGTCAATTAGCAGGAAAGATAAATGGTTTACTTTATGTCTCACCTTAAGTAATTTATGATTTTTATTGCTAGTGTTCCAGGATATAAAACAACATTTAGATACTTAAGACAGAAAATGTTTTCAAACCCTAGTTATACTAATCTGCAGCAATAGGTCATATTCTTATATGAATAGAATTAACTTAAAATATCACTATAAAAATAATTTCAAAAAGGGCTTAAAAGTCGTATTATATTGTCAAATTGCATAAAATGTCGAGTTAACATTTCATGTCCCTCAGTGTGAAAATTAATTTTAATTATATACATTTAAAACCAGTAATTATGGCAGCTTGGTCTGATTAACATGAGTTAAAGCAAGCCAGAGTTTATGTTAATTGCATTAAATACCTGAATTCTAACTTTTGCTGTAAACAGAAATATTTCAGAACCTGATAGAAAAGCACTGAATAGTCTGCTCTAAGAATTTGAATGTGCTCACTTTTCATATAATTTTTCATCTTTCCCTTCAACATCCAGACAGGAGAAGCTTTCCTCTTTTCTCTTCTCTACCCCTACCCACTTTAAAAGCATGTCATCACAATTGAGGCAATGCTGATCATCAAAAGAAAACAGGAGAAATAAAGGAAGATATTCCATTCGTTTTTCACTACAATAGCTAATGTCTTACCTTGCATCTTTATTCAGCAGAGATCTACAAATTCTCTCCCGATCTGGTGCTTGAACCCAGGAAGTTAGGTCTTTATCCTATTTTTAATAAGTTCAAGCTTGGTTTTATATGTCAAACTCACATTGAAGCATAGCACCACATTACCTCTACCCAGTAATACGATTTAATAGACAAACCCCTTCTTTTTGACTGTATTTTTTTCCAATGGTAGGTTTAGTCTGAATCTCTAAAATAACATATATAGTTGACTCAAACTATCCCACAGGGCTGCCTCTATTCTTGCCAGAATTTGACATTTATAAGTTTATGTAAGGTAATTTTTCTCCACAGGCTAAGAATTACAGCAATGTCAATTTTTCTGCTTAACAAAGCCAGTTCCCAAAAGGGCAAGCAACTACAGGATCCAATTGCTTGGAAATTATTTCCAAAAATCTGAGAGAGCAAAGAGAAGATGAGATTTAATAGCGCATCTCATTTACCCAGAAATTTAAAATTCTGGAGTTATGTTATCTGTTAAGAATGATGAGGTGTATCAGTGCTTTTAGGAAGTATAGACCGGTCAAAGAAGTGATCTCACACTGAAGTCAATGGAAAACACCCATACATCAGCTAAGGGATCCTGGGTCACAATCAAGTTGGCTTTAGTGACAGCAGTCATGTGTATGTTGATGGAAGACAGTGCTGTGTGCCTAGAAAAGGTATTTTCCCCATTTCTGGGATCTGCAATTCATTACCCACACGGAACTGTGTGAAATTCAGATGCATTTTCTTTTTTGTTCTCCTGCTGCAA